>VYXD01004356.1:1009815-1054477 GCA_013397195.1 Hylia prasina | reverse complement strand
GCGGCTCCCTGAGGCCCGGCCGGGCCCGGCCCAGCCACCCAGGGGCAGCGGGGCCCGGCCCGGCCCGGCCCGTGCAGCAGCTGCCGCGGTGTTACCTGGTGAATCACCCAGAGAGAAAGGGCAGCTCCAACACATTCTCAGCTTTATATGGGTATTACCAAAAGTTGCATCCTGTTTTCTCTGTGGTCAAACTCCATGCCAATAGCCAAGAACTGGCTCATGATAGGTGTTCATCTTTTCTAAAGAGAATTTAGGGTCCTGGCAGGATGATATTCCATATTTTTCTTCAACTGAAAACTAAACCATGTTAACCCATAACAGGAGTGCAGTGGCAATTCTTGATGCTGGGGAGCAGAGTCTCCTCTCCCCCGAGCAACAGCAGCAGTAGGTTAGAGATGTTTGCCTCCTTTGGCCATCCTGCCCTTGACCACCTTGGCCAATGCCTTTTCTGGAGAGCCCCATGAGACCCTCAGGTCAGCATCATGCAGCCAAGGGAGAGAGCTCTGGTGTGTGTCTTGCAGTGACACCTCTTTCTCCTGCCAAGCCCTGCTGAAACTATGCGCTGAACAGGCTTTTGCCAGCACAAAACTTGCTACAGAGCTAACCAGGACCCATGCTTATATTATCACTGCAAGTTAGAGCCAAATCTGTATGTACATGGGTACTTATTGCAAGCCTTGCTGGCTTTATCATCACAGTATTTCTGAGAATTGGGACAGCTGTGTTAAAAAACAGGATCATTTACATGGATTCCTATGCAAGATCATAAACCAGATTTCTTCCAGACTTAATACTGTTTCATAATCTCTAGCAGTTAGCACCCATACTGTTTGGGTAGCAAGTGAGCTAATTTGTCACCCTTATGGCTTCCACCAGCAGTAGGGTAATAGTAGCGGTTTTAATTAAAAGTTTATATGCAAACATACCTCACCATTTCTGTGTGACAAATGGTTCTCCTCACCCTGTGGTTTCCCTGCTTCTGGTCAGGACAAAATTCTTGTCTTTGCAAAGTTGCACATTTTTGTCAAAACACAGGAAGACTGCACTGATTCTCACATTTATCTTGGACTTCTGTATGAGGCAAATTTCTTTCTGTCATCCCTACTGCTTTGTTTAGGGCTTCATTCCACAGATTATACTCTCTGGAATTAAGGCATTTGTATCTTCATACCACCAGTCTGTCATTGCTTTAAAACAAAGACTATTATCTTCTGCATCAATACCTAATACAACAGATACCCCAACATCATTATACTGGAAAACAATAATAAATCTTTGAAGTACTTTCTTTTTGAGTAATTTCACAGGGTTACCACATATAGGGAAATCAAATGCCCAAAGCTGTATTTGTACAAGCTATGTCAATGGTCAAAAATGTGAGAAATTATACAAATAAACATATATCTAATTTAAATGGTCTGGTTGTGTTGTCTGAGTGGCTATTTATTTCTTTTTTTTCCTCATATTAGCTTCCATTTCTGATTCTTCCCTTTCCGTGAAGCCCACTAAGATGGACTATTCTTTTTTCACACTGTGTGGCTACCTAAACCAGGCAGTTGCTATGACTGCTGATGTAAATTCTTTTCATGAACTGAAAGAAAGGTTTGGAGTGATTTTTTTCAAAATCAGCATATTTCAGTAGATCAGTCCAACACCATCTATGCTTTGTTCAGTGCAAATTCATTCCCAAACAGTCTTGGATCAGTACAGATGAAGTCTACTTAGCACAATTTTCTGCATTCAGGAGCAGTGTTTCACATATATGCAGACACTAGTGTAGTTATTTCAATGCACAATTATTTAACTGCAGGCAGCTGTGACATCCAAAACCTGCATGCACAACCCTCTGCAACTCTGCATTTGCATAGATTAAAAAGATCCCACATCAAAATACACAAGCCAGTGTTTTCATAGTGTTTAAATTTTTGATCTCTGCATCTCATGTATACCAAGATACCCCAAAACCAGAATTATAGATTTGTTGCATTTCTCACTGTAGTGATTGAAAGTTAAGCCGATATGGGCAGTCCTTTTCTGTTCCTCTTAGAATGAGAAAGAAATATCATGTTTACCTTTCTTGGCACATCAAAATCAGCAAAAAGGAACAGGATATGTTTTCAAGAAAATGTTTGCCTATTTTTTAACTCTCAGCACACATGCAAAGTTCAGAATTTCTTGGTATGGCAAAGAACTCCCAATGCGACTCTCTCCTGATAGTTGTTAAGCCCCTCCCTATACTCTTCCAAACTATATCAAATTTTCTATTGTCTTATTTTCCAATTTGCCTGTTGTTCACCTCTAACAGTCTTGTTGCATAAGTTGTTTTTGCCCAAGTAACAATGATTAATGAGATTATAATTGTTAGGAGATGTTTCCTAAATGGTTTCTTTTATCATTTTTCCTAGTAATTTTTTTCTAAGTTTTTCCATTGCCTTTGATTTAATTTGTACATGTGATCAAATTACTTCAGTATTTAGCAAGCTATTCACCCTCTTAATTGCTGTGTGCTATGTTTGAAAATACAAACTTTCTGAATAACTTTCTTCCCTTCCACAAGTGTTACTCCATTTGCAGTGTATAAACACATGCACTGAATGAGTAGCAGTTTCATTAATCCTGGCAATGAGCTTTTTCCCTTTCCACCCACATCCCTCTTCTCAAAAGTCTGTTAAACAATTATTTTGGCCCAATTGTCAATGGTGACCTTAAAAATTGCTTAGACTGAAGAAAATAGTAATTTTCCTGATGTGTTCACTTCTAATTTATCAACAAGGTTTAAACCAAAAATCTTAAAATGAAAAAAAAAAAACCCACCATTTTTTTAATGGCTTAAATACACATTTAGAGTTCATGAAACATGTAGAATGCACCAATCACCTTAGGTAGCTGGATGGACCTGGGAAAACAGCAATAACAGAGGAACCAGTTATCATATTAATAACATTCCTCTGTATATAAGGAATGTTGACATCATTTAACACAGAAGCCAAAGTGAAAAGACAGAGAATTAGACAATGCCCCTGACTGTCAAATGCACACAGGTCATTAATCCTAAAATACTCATGTGGTATTTACAAAATATTTAGCTAAAAGCCCAGCTATTGTGTTCCCTGCCTGCTTTTATTATTCTTGGAAGGATGCACCATTATGTCAGCAATAAGGAAAAAGACACACAGTTTTGGGATTTGTCCATAGAAAGAGAGGAAAGCAAAAAGATGTTACAAAAGGGCCACCACAGGCTGCAGCTGTTTGCACTGCCAGATTTAAAGACCCAGCTCCAAAAGCACCTGTCAGGAATATAAGGCACGAACAAGTGTAGTTTTGCCAGCAAGAAAGTCAACAGGCTTCAACTTACACTTGCAGAATGCTCTCAAATGATCCTTTCTCCTGCCATTTGATGCAACCATGGTTCTTTATGCATTGATATAATGCAATAATGTTATAGTTGTCTCCTGTTTTGATGCAAGTGCTTTGTTTAGGAGTGGAACATGACTAGAAGTTGACATACAGAGAACAAAGAGGCCCAAATTTACTGCCTGAGGTGATGAAGGACCTCAGCCAGGAAGAGAACAGAGCCCTCCAGCTCCGCAGCTGGTTGAGAGCCACAGGTTCAGAGCTTATTCCTGGCAAAGGCTGTGTGTGCCCTTGAATAACCCTCCTTAGAAAGTCCAGACAAACAGCTAGATCATTCCAAGACACTTGCTGAAATCTGTTCTAGTAACAGAGAGCCTCAAGGTGTCATTGTCCTGTTTCTTATTTATTCTTGTTTGCAACTTCTCTTCACTCTTGTTTTCATTTCAGAGCAATTTTTTGCTGAAATGTATGGATGGGCAGAATGCTGCAAAACAGACAAATGTGAGATGAGAAGTACCAAACACTTCCTGCTGCTCTCTGTGTCATAATGTAGATGGGTGCTTAGCTTCAAAATTGTTGCTGAATTCTTAGTATATTTCCTTTTTGCTGTGCTGAACTGTCTTTTATACCAACTGGCTGATAAAGAGATGTTCTTCCCAAAAGTAACAGAAGTCAGTAGATTTGCAGTATTTTGGAGTTGCTATATATCAGGATGCTGTCACATCCTTCTAGCAACAGAGACACTATTATACCAACAGAGTCAGTTTTTCCATATTTAAAGAGGAATAGTACAAAACTAGCAGGGCTGAACAATGGCATCACGTAAATGTGAGTTTGTGTCAAGAATTACTTCTCAAGTAAAAAGGACAGAGGGCAAAAAGCCATTATTCACTCTTTGTATCAAAGAGTAAGAAGTCATCTCTTGCACACGGAGCTGGAATTCGATTTGGTGTTTGCATATATTAGTAGTTGATGGAAGAAGCACAGAGGTCCAGTCATGCAGGACCAAATCATGTGAATAAATCCTGCCAGAGGCAGCTTTGGTGCTGGTGGTGCTATCTTGCAGAGGCCCAGTGGAAGTGCTCCATTGTGGAGTCCTTACCCCTCAGGAGCACTCATGCTTTGATTGCATGTAGCTCCACCCTCTCACAGATTGTCAGCCTGAAAGAGATCAGTGCTATATAAGCATCAAGGACAACAGCTATCTGCTATTACAATGTATATATAATCAATTATTTTATATGAAAATTTGATATATGTCCACTCTAATGGGGAAATTTATATTTGCATGTCATTTGAAACTGTCATATTTACTTCTTGCAAAATGATTAGCACATCATGGAAATAGTTTTCTAGAGCTGTTTCTTGTGCATGCCTCTAAGCCTAATAGAGCTCTGTGTTGTTGTTAAGTGTGCATTGCTGTCTGCTTAACTTTGTGAAAAACAAATGAAAAGCAGAGAAGAGGCTATGTCTTTTCCAAAAGGTTTCACTCAATTATTAAAAAATCAGCAAGCAATCAACACAGGTCCTCATGGTCCCAGTCAGAAAACAGAGAGTTTTGCATATAAGTAGTTATTTTACATGTGTCTTGGTTTAGAGGACAGGTATCCACTAGGGAAAGCTGGAGTTTCCCTAGAATGGAGAATATAAAGCCCCCTCCCTCCAAATTATTATAATTTTGCAATTAAGGGCTTTCAGGCAAAGATTTGGGAATAGGAATAACAGTTCTTTTACTAGGAATGTTAAAAATACAAATGTAATAGTACAAAAAAAAAGACAAGTAAACAACAAATAAACAGAAAACTCAGAAAACTCTGACAGAGTCAGGGACACGACCTGACACCCTGTTGGTCAGGGTGTTTGGAAGCAGTCCTCCTGGAGAAACAGATGTGGCTCTGTTGGACTAGAAATGATCCCCTTGCGTTCTGTTGGAGTAGAGATGATTCCGTGGAAGAAAAGGGTCCAGTGATGGTGAGATGAGTCCAATCTTCCTCTGGGATCCAGTGGAAAACAGGATGCCTGGTGTTCTGAGTCTCAGTTTTTATCTAGGTAGGGGCCCTGGACCCCCAACCACTGGGTGGAGCATCTCACAATGGGATGATGTAATGTGTAATGTCATTGGTGAGCCTTAATGGCCCATAAGCAGAAAATATCCCCTGGAGGGAGGAGGGGTGGGAAAAGAGAGAAGAAACAGTACCCCAGCTAGCTTTAACAGCTGCACCATTATCAGAAAGGCGTCTGCCCCCCTCCCCCCAGAGTAACAAGAGATAAAGAAAAAAACATCTCCCCGACTGCTTTCAGCAGATGAAAATAGAATACACATTTTTGCTTCCATAACCCAAGACAACATGGTGAATAAATCAATCCTCTCAACATACTTCATCTAATTAACAAGGTTCAATACACCTTATGTGAACTACCTGTTTCCTCATATCAGGTGTTTATAGAACTGAGCAAAACTAGCAGTGAAAACACTGTGAAATATCAGTGGGAAAAAGCCCATCTTCACTGCCCCTGAACAACATGTTTTAGCATCTGTTCCTTAAATCAGAGCTGAGATAATGTGAGCCTTCCTTCACCCTGGGCCTAGAATGCTGTTGCAGGTATCTTCCACCCACGTAAATCAGTTTGAATTGTTTGGTGCTTACTTTATGGTAAAGTAAAGCTATGTGGTGTCAGGGGATTCCAGCAAACTGCACTGAGGCACATCATCTATACTACACTTTCAAAATCTGCATTCAAACAAATTTGAGAAGCTGATCACCTTGTTTCTTACATGGCTCCAAAATTCTCAAGTGCTGAAAGAGGTAGAGAATTTCTAAAGGGTGCAATTGACACCCCGGTCCGTGGAAAGACATCCTATGTGGGAGAAAAGAAAAATGGGACATCTCTCCGTGATCAATATGATCAAAGTGAGCCGTTTATTGCAAAGTAGCAGTCCTTTTTATACAGTTTTTAGCCTCAATCACACCTTACATGCTGCTTCACAATTGGCTGCATCCTAAAAGCACACGTTAGCTCTTTAGCCCCGATTGGTTGGTTATTCTTGCATATGTGGCAGATTGTATAGTCCTTGTTTCTGGCTCTCATCCGGTTCCTATATCCTTGAGATGTGTACCATCTTTTGTTCTTCTTCGTACATGACTTCTGTATCTTTTGTTCCTCCTTGTATGTGACTTTACATCTTCTGCAGCCCTTGGGATGGTTACAGGGCTATTCTTCCAGATAAACTGGATTGCTCACATGTCCCCATTTTTGGAGGAATTCATCCTCCACAATCCTGTCCAAACAAATGAGGGACTATTAAGAGGAGTACTATAGGGAGGAGCCCATGGGCTACTAGATGTTTGGGGCAAACTGTCTTCAGTCATTTCTATCTAATTTCTTTATGGAGAAGTTCTGGAGCTATTGCTATACATCTCCTCTCCACAGAGGGACATAATCTCAGCTGTATCACACTAGTACTGTTCCAGAAATGCTAAGAAGCATGAAAATAAGGTATCAACCACAATATCCATTGTCTTTCATAACTACCTCTACCACTTCGCTGCCACCAACCCAACATCTCTGCATATCTCTGCAATTCTCTGGTGCTCTTTCAGACAGTCTTTCTCTCTAAAAAATGTTTACACATCATAAACACACCATGTGGCATTAAGAAAATGTCCTCTAGTGTATTTTATCTAAAGTACTTTATCACCTCTATACATGGACAAAATTATGCATCATCCTGGGCAAATAAAGGTTTTATGGCAGGACTGCAGCACTGCTTCTGTGTAGAGGGCTCAGAGCTGTGGAGTGCACTGCCAGCAAGCCCAGTCCTACACACACACACAGGCAAGCCTTGTGGATACAGGTAACCATAGTTTTTAACATTCTGGGAGAGGTTTGTGCACAGAATTTGATTTGCCTTCTCAAAAGCAGAGGGTGGATATTGGCAGCCACTAGTGTAGACAGGATGGTGACTCGGTGCATATAGCAGTCACATCTCTCAAAGGCAGAGCTTTCAGGACTGAAAAAAGCCCAGTTGGGCTGGGGGAACCCTCTGAGGAGAGAGAGGAAGAGCAAGAGGAGATGACTTCACTGGGACAGGTATTGAATGTGGTAGATTGATGATGTAGAAGTATTAAATGTATTTAAACACTACAGCATTTGGCAAAAGACATACAGAGAAGGTCTAAGGATGTAGGATCAAAGTAGTAGGGTTTTTTGCTATACATAAAGTGGAAAACACTTTCCACTTTATTTTAAGGTGAAATCTTCTGCAAAGACAAAAGCTACATTACATTGTTGAGCATTTATAGAGATACTTCTAAGACTTTAATTGCAACATACAGAAGGAGATGCAATATTACTGTCACTGAGCAATACTCATCTAGTTTTCTTTGAAGCCAGTGGTAGACTACTACTGCCATCAGTCAGAAACAAATTGGGCCTTGAAAATGTACCCATTTAAGTAAATTGCTTGTTAGTTTCTCCCATCAAATCTGCAGTTGAGCCTATCATTGCCAGGCAGAGATAAAACCCACATTCATTTAGAGAGGAAATGGTTGCAGAATATGAATTACTTTGCCTTCTCTGTTTCCTTCAGCCACTCCATAGAGGGAAAGGCAAGGCAAGGCAAAACCAGCCAGCACACAGCTCTGGCTGACATAAGTCATGGTCTCTGGCAGCCCAGTGTTGCCATTGCTGGACATGAACCAAGATTACAGTGTCTCAGAGCAGAGGCTTGCAAGACTTACTCTGCCTAAATTTGTCTTTCCCTGCCTGGAGCTTTGTTTTTACTTGGTTTTCATGTTTTCACTTACTTGGGTTTTTTTTCTGACACACAATGCAATTACTGGATCAGAAGATGCAGCTTTTTTGGACCACTACAAAAGTCCTGAGACCTGCCAGAGAATCTCTGAACTGTGGGATTATGTATGAATTCCAAGTGCCAGACTGCCTTCTCCTTGTTCTCCTCTCTGAGAAATAATGGGGAAGACAAGAAACAGTTTCTAATAGATTTTTTTGCTGTAGAATACAATATGGTCTTTCCTCAGCATGTTTACCAAAATGAATATAAAATTTGTCCATTTCACAAACCACTTAAAAAGCCCTGCGTGCAGTAAAAGGGTTAATAACTCAGCTTCTCCTGTGCCTGTAGAAATTAGTTTTTATGACTAAATGTTAAATTTTACAGTTACATACATTTTATATGCACTGATTTTTATTGCTTAGGCAGTTCTGCATTTATGAATCATCCTCAGATCCTTTAGCTACTTGAATCTAGGAATGAAAGTTAAAATTCTGCTTGGTATTAACATTGTTGATTTTCTGTATTTTAAACAACTTACAAGGCACAGTTAAAGTATTCATTTTCAGAAAAGAAAGTTCAAACTAATCAACACCTGAAGCGACATATATCTTAAAGAAATCAGCACAGACATTTAAAAAAACTAAAAATCGTACAAAAGTAAATATATGAAGAATAACTTAAGAATGAAACAAAAGCCTTTTCCTATACACGCATACTTCTTATATACTTTTTTTTAAAAAGTAAAGTTTATTTTTCTTCTCCCCAAAAGAAAAATAAACCTGCAAACTCTAATATAAACATCACTCTCCCCTACACCCTCACTGAAATAGTTCTGTAATTTCCAAACAATGCCATGTGTTCTGCTACCAAACTGGATCAAGAAGCTCATGGAGCTTATCCATAATATTGTTCTCAGAACCATTTATCGAACATATATTTCATCCACAGAGTCTACATCTTGAGACACAGTTTATTATTCTGGGCTCACGGCAACATTCAGCACTTTGGATTCAAAAGCTGCTGACAGTTCATTTCCATTGCTCAGTCTTTGCGTTTCTGGGTTCAAATCCAGCAGAGTCCTGGCAGGCTGACGACTCAGCGAGTGCACCTTCAGCTAAAGACACGAGGAAAAGATTTTTATTAGCAGAAGATAACCATCAAACTAAATTACACCATGACTCTTTTAGGACTGACAGATACATATGGGTGGAAACATAAAAGTGATTGCCGTAAAACTCATTAGAAAAATAGACACTTCTCGTAGCATTTTAAAGTGATATAGCATTCCTGCTAGCTGCAGGGCAGCCAGAATAATCCCTCACTGGAGAATCAACCAACCACTGATGTATATTTATCAGATACCTAAATAATCTGAAAGGGAAGCAAAAATAATTAGAATCAAAATGTCAACAACCTGAAAGCAGAAATACAGAATCAAATGCAAATGTGTGAATTAATACAGTCTTAATGCTGTAAAGTGTTGGTTTCTGAACCAAGCCCAGCAAATCCCTTCAGCACATTTCCTAACTAAACACATCAGCTGAGACCCATTGGGGTGTGACTGGAGGGAGCCATTTTAGTGTGGCAATGAATAAGACACAGTACCAGCATCTTGAAGGACCGTACTCTTTATGCCCATTTTCTGTGTCCTGGAGTGTAAGATCTAACTGCATATACCTTCCAAATACACAATAACTACAGGAAGAGAGACACAAGCATGCAGATCCAGAAGTTTGCTCCTCTACTTATATAATGGCTGTTGTAATTGAAATGTTTGTATAGCCCTAATTTACAGAGTTTAAGTTTAAATTATGTATTTTTTGTTAAAAGCACCTCCAGCTCCCACATCAAGTCATAAATCCTTTCAAAATTAATTCTTAAGCCTCTATGTAAGTTTTTTTTTCCCCTAAAGAGGTACCTTTTCCAAAATTCTCTATTTGCTTTAGTTTTTTTTCTCTTAGCAATAACTACCACGCATTGCTTATCATGTAAAATCTTAAAGTAAAATTAAATGCCACAGAAAATGCTGCACATTTTCTAATGCTTATTGCATGCCTTTAATTTCTTAGTAAATTTATGTTGACTTAGGTGTGGGCAAGAGTTCTGTTGCAAGGATGAAAGTTGCCAACTAATATGAGTGTCTCAGAAACTTCAGGGATGAGGTACGAGATTTAGGAGACCTAAAGTAGCAATAAGTTCCAGCATTACCAGATGTTTCTTATAAATGCAAAATGAAACAATAATGTGATTTCAATACAGTCAACACCAATTTCCACTGTAATTCTACTAAATCATGAGTGGATGATGATAGGTGATCCTGATAATTCTAGCTGTCTGATGTTTTGCCATGAAGTTCTTGCTTTCAGTGGCTTATATTTTGCCAAACATAACCAATTGGAGTACATTTTCTTTCTTTACTCTAGGTGCTTATGTTTTTGTTTTGGTTCTAAGATTTTGAACAGCCAGTTCAGCTGTTTCTGAGAAGAACTGGGGAAAAGAGTCAATAACTCTGCAAGAGCTTGAAATAATATTTTACATGTTCTTTATGTTTGCACATAGCAATAGGGAACTACAACTTAGCAAAATCTGTGCTGTGCCCATAAAAGACCTCTGCTTTGGGCAAATGAGAAGTTCCTAAAATATACATATTTTTAAATCTATATACTGTATATTTTCTATTCACATTTCCTAAAATATTCATTATATATATAAATACAATCTGTGTGTATATATATATCTCAGATTTAAAGGATGTTTGCTTAAAATATCACTGGGGATCTCATCTGCACTATGCATGCTTCATCCCCCCTAAAAAGACTTATAAATACCGGTTATACAAGCATCCATTGGGAAAATATTCATAACTCTTTGAGAGTCATAATTTTTTGGGGCTGAATTTTCACTTCAGAAATCACTCTTGACCAGGAAAAAAAAACTATTATACTGGGGGAAGAAGGAAAACCTTCTTAGCTCTAAGGCATCTGCTTCCCTGAGTCTCTTTGCTGCTCCAGTGAACATCCTTGTGCATTCTAACCTGGATCCTGCATTCTAACGTGAATCCCACTCCTGTTGTTCTGATCTGCTGGATTTTGCCACCCCACAGCACTCCTGGGAGATCTAGAGAAGGCCACTGCACAACTACAAAAGCTGACTTCATTGTTCCTCTGTTGGAAAGACGGGACTCAACACCACGTTATTCCAACAGAAATCAGTCTACGTTGCTAAACTAACTTAACACCCCAAGTGCACTACATGCTTCTCTGTAAAAATCACACCTCAAGAAGCACAAACTGAACCCACAACTGATGATACATGTTACTGCCTATGACTGACACACCAATCTCAGCAATCCCCGGGGTGTCCTTCAAACCTTTGCTGGGCAGCTGGTCTGTACAAGTGTTACCAGCTACTTCTTGAATTCACCTAGTGAAAGCCTGGGCTGTGTAGCTAAATGTCTATTGAATACCCTTTGTGGATCTACTAAATGGCAATAGATGTGGTAAAATAATTACCCAAACATTGAAATGTTAAAAGACAACATTGTCGGTAAGCCTGAGTATTCCAAGATAGGAAATATTAAAATTAAGGAGGTTTCTTATAAACTGTCACTTGGGAAAAGATATGCTGGACTGGTAACCTCTGTGCTGTCCCTGTTATTTTGAAGAATCTCCCTGCAAATGTGATGTGGAGGACAAGGGCAATAACAATTACCACCTGAAAGCCTGTAACTGCATGAACACATGATAGTTGTCTGAACCAATCACCAGAGAACAATTATGCAGAAAAATCACTGGAGATTAGCACATGGCTGCAAGGAGAACAGAGGAAACACATTTAATTTAGGTGCTTGGGAACACAGGAGTGAGTGATTGATTTTCTGTCTCTTTCAAGGAGTCATAGGATGGTTGAGGTTGGAAGTGACAGATCAGAAGGAGGTCATCTGGCCAAATCTCTCTACCCAAGCAAGGCCACCCAGAGACAGTTGCCTGAAATTATGTCCAGATGTTTTTTTAATGACTCCAAGTTAGAGACTCCACCCTCCCTAGGCAACCTGTGTCAGTGCTTGGTTATCCTCACAGTGAAGAAGTGTTTCTCTTTGTTCAAAGGGAACCTCTCACCTCTCAGGTTTGTGCCCATTGCCTCCAGTCTTGTCACTGGGCACCATTGAAATGACTCTGGCTCTGTTCTCTGTGTACCCTCTGTTCTGGGACTTACACACATTGATAAGATCCCCCATATCTCTTCTCCAGGCTTTCTATTCTCCAGGCCAAACAGTCTCAGCTCTCTCAAGCTTTCCCCATAGGAAAAATGCTCCAGACCCATCAGCATCTCCATGGCCATTCACTGGACTCCCTCCAGTATGTCCATGCCTGTACTGGGGAGTCCACTCCATGTGTGGCCTCGCCAGGGTGGAGCAGAAGGGAAAGATCACACCCTCAACCTTCTGGCAACACTTAGAAGATTAATTTTGAGATTAATCATAATTAATCACCCTGTCATAATCAGGGTGTGCAAATGACATCTCTGACTTCCAGGGACTGTATATTCCCAATTTTGCTTTTTCCTATAGTCTCTGTTCTTATTTTTCCATCATAACTTTGAAAGGATCTTTCTGAAAGTACATCATATTTGTAGGTACAATTAATAAAATATATGTACTGGAAATACAATCACAGTTTTAGATTTAACTCTTAAAAATTCAATAACCCAAAGTCATAAAGTACATGTAAATATTTCATTACACACATTTAATTGGACTAGGAATGTGCTTTTCTCTGATGTAGATTTATGAAATTGGCTGCAAAAAGGGATGGGGATGCTACTTGACTCTTCTTTCTATTTTATGATGGAGTATAAATCATTGTCAGTATTTTAATATATTGAATATTATTAATGTTTAACTAGTTTCTATAAATTTTTTATTAGAACTTTTCTTTGAATAATTGCTTCAAATTAAATTGAAATTCTTTTTTTTTTTTAATACGACAATGCTACAGACATTTACATTTCTCAGAATGTTCTTGAAAGGGAAATTAAGAGCAGAGAGATATACTGGAGATTTAGTATTTGCTGACATAGTGGAAGCATTACCAAAGAAACTTGGGTTTCAAAGGATCCGTGTTAGCACCTTTCTATATGTTACATGGAACAAATTATTAAAAAATAAAAACAAACAAAACCAAAACCAAACCAAACTACCAAGCAAATGTAGAATAAATGACATAAGCACACACCATATTGAGCATACTGCCTGGTGGAGAATTCTAGTTATGAACTTCATCGGTGTAGAGGCAACCTTCTACACAAATTTCCAAAGGCGAGCTGCCTGAGGCAGATGGAGAGGAAACAGTGCTGGAAGAGGAGCCCTGGCAAGTGACTTGTTCAGAGCTGTTCACGGACCCTCCCCAGACACTGTGCCAGACTTTGCTGCCTGAAAAGCCGCTGCTGCAGCGTGTGCCTTGTGCCCAGCTCCCTGGCATTGCATCTTGAGATGCCTGTGCTGGGGAGGGCTGGGATTCCTTCTCCCTCTGATGGGCTGAAACCTGGGGAGCAGGGAGCTCCTTCATCAGCTGCTTCCACTTCAATCAAACCTTTCTTATGCACCTGGACGGTAGCTTTGTACCCTAGCTGGCCTCTGGCGAGCTCACAAATACTAAAATAAGCTCTTCAACTAGCTTAAGCAGGTGAAGTGGTAACCAGAATTCTTGGATTTAGCATTAGTAACTTCTTGTAATCTCAACTGCAGCTGCTGGCTAGGACTGAGCTTTTCTTAACAGCTTAACTTTGTAATAAATGGCATCTGTTAATTCGTGCACTTATAAAATGTATATGTTATAAAAGTTATGATTAAGTGACGAGATCCTTGGAGGCAAGCAGGAATTGCAACATCCCACCTGGCTGCCAGAAAACAGGACTTCATTAACATATGATTGCAAGAACGAAATCCCCAGGAACAGACAAGAGTCCGCAAATGTTACACCTGGCTACAGTGAAACTGCCCGCCATTAACATAAGAAGAGCCATGGCTCAGACAAGAAATGGCCCGTTCTCACTACACCTGAGCAAATACATCCCGAAACAGTTCTCGATTTCCCGTAAATCCAGTCAGCATCTGTTCACTTCCCCAAACAGCATTGTCCTGTCTAACACAAAGGACAAAGATCTACAATCAAGATAGCCAGGATTGCTGGGAACTCATCACTATTCATCCGTACTGCAGGAAGAGCTTTTGTCCAGCCCAGCGTGAAGAAAGAAACCAACATGTATATGTGGAATCACAAAAGGAAGAGAGGAATCCCTGCCCCGGGCAGAAAAAAATTTATAAAAACTGATGGGACTGGTTCACTTTGTGAACTCAGGGGGCTTGCTGCCAGAGAGAGAGGGAAACTGAGTTCACCCAGTGCCGATCCCGGGCTCGACGCTGTAGCTCTGTTGGGGCTATCGGTGACCGTATCTCGGTCACTTAATGAAATCTATCTTTATAAATTATTAAATTCAGCTTGATTGGGTTTCATTTATAACAACTTCCTTGAAGTCAAACTATCACCTGGTAATGATTTTTGCTAGTAGGAGACCGACAAAATTAAAGTTACAGGTTAAAGTAACAACATAGCAGTATGCCACAGTTCAAGTCCCACTTTACCTGCTGCTGAGTCCAGCCCATCCCTAACTGAGGCCGCTGCATGGATCCAGAGTGGTTTCACAGCACTGCCCACTGCAGCGACAGCCGGTACCTGAACTACTTTAAATAAAAATACAGGTTGGAGAAACCACACTGCTGCCTTATAAGAGTGTTCTACATTAATTTTAGTCAAGACTACTGATGTAAAACACAGTGCTACTGCAATCAATTTGCTCCCAGGACTTGGCCTCTCTCATTTACAGTTCACCTCCCATGGCTTTTTTGCCACACAAGAATATGGCCCTGGGGATCCTCATTTACAGAGCACCATCTCTTGCTCTCATATCCTAGGGGTGAAGGAGGTATTAATCCCCTATGGCCCTGGGGACAGGAGTGGGGACTTGCTGCTTGGTCACTAGGGAGGGCACCCCTCCCTAGCCCCAGGGCAGCCCAGGGGATCAAGGGGATCATCACCTCGTTTCATCAAGGGGATGAAACGAGGTGCCAAAAACGGTGTGCTTCTGAAATATATGCATGTTGGGATTTCTTTGTGTATTTTTATGTTTTAAATCACAGAAAGCTGCCGGGGTTGCAGTGTGTCCCATCAATCAGCATACCACGCAGTGTCTATATTAAACATCCTACCGAGTCTCACAGGGAGCGTGAAATTTCCAGTGACACAAGATAAGAAAATATTCAGCAGGCTTTCTTAAACAATTTATATGTTACAGGACTAAAAGGTCGGTGAGCAAAAATTGTATTTTATCTTCCCTGCATATATATTGCTCGATGATTTGGTCAAAAATGTTACAAATACAGATGCAAGTGGAAAATATGACTATGCATAATCCAAGATGGGAAAAGGAGAGGGTTATACTGCTTATTTCAGTCCCTGAACAACAGATTCAGAGAATGATTGTGCATTGCTAGGGAGAGCAGCTTTTCTCTCTTACAGCTATTTTCAATCTTTTGCCTTGCCATACCTGCAAAGCTTGTGTAAAATTAATAGCAAAATACATATTTTATCAATTTCTGGCCACCTCCAGTGCAAAAATGCTTGAAGAGCTAGCTCATATTTCGACTGGTAATATTGGAGAAATGCAAATGAGTCACATTTCCATCCTACTGATTGCTAAGGGGTTTGGTCTTGTCTTCAAATACTTGCAGGGATGGGGGCGGGGGGGTGTGTCTCAGTAGACCTGGTAAGTCTGGTTGGGTAATTAGTGCTGAAAAATCTGGAGTTCATGTTTTCTGTTTAATGGGGTAGATGTATGCTGGACTTTCTAGTCAAAGAATTCACCAAAGGAAAGAGGAAAGACCAAATTCAGACCTTCTCTGAATGACTGTGACTGTGCCTTGTCTCAGTGCCTTGAATCAAGGCAGAAGGTTTTAGCAATGAAGTTTCTTTTATGTTGAATTTAAGAATATTTTTCATTTCAGCAAAAAAAAATGAAAAACAATAACAAATATTTAATGCACAGGACAGAAAATAGGGCACAAGGCATTTCTGGGCTTTTTGCCCAGATCTATCATTGACTTCTTCATTATATCTTGTGGGTCTGTTTTATGTTTTTAAGGTTAAAAAAAAATTCAATAACGTGAATGTTAAGAAAAAGGAGAGGTTTGATTCACTGCAGAGTGATCTGTAGGGTCATGTTGCAGGCTGAGTTAAGAGACCTTCAGTGTATTTCAGTCCTTCTCGATATCCATTTTGCCATTTTTCTTTATTACGTACTGGCCTCAAATCTGTTTTCTTTGGGGCAAATGCTCTATCTGGCTGTATGGGTACAGCAAAGTAGCCATGCAGGACAGAGACATCTGTGCTAGCTTTAAAGTACGTCTCATTGCAGAGGACACTCCTACAGGCAAAGTCACCAGGCTCCTCTGAGAGGCATGAAGGGCCATGCTGAACTGGTAGAGACCCTTTTAATGTTTTGAGTTAGCTCAGAGCCATGATGCAACATGCAGCATAGACACAGGAATTTTCTCCAGGACGGTATAAACAGAGCACTCACTTCATTCTGCAGGGGGACACGGGAAGGGCTGCTTACACTTTATTGATCCTTGTCACAGCCTGCTCTTCTTGGTGAATTTGGGGAATGGGCTCTGTAGACACAGATGTGCACACAGGCAATGTTACCAGAAAACAGCAGGAGGAAGGATATGGAGAGTGCGTGTAGAAGTCTCACAAAAGGTGATAAGCTCTGGAGACATGTTTTTCTCTTGAATCTGAGATATCTGATAAACTCAGAACAGCAAGAGCCTGCAGACTGTCCAAGGCCATCACCTTGGCATGGCAAGAGCATCAGCACTGGGCTTTGTGACTCACACCATAGTCAGGGAGGTGGTGCCTGCCATATGTAGATAGAGCACAATCTACAGTGTTGATACAGGGAAGGAAGGGACATCTGAACACCTTCCTAAAAGCTACTGGTGCATTAGTATAAACTTCTGCTTCTCAGTAAATATCCAGAGTTGGACCCCCACTGCTACTCTAGCTGGGTAAAATGAGTGACTGAGAGGGGTAACTGAGTAGACTGTACCGACAATTACCTGCAGTTAACAGTGACTGCTTTATTCTCTTATTAATAGTTGCATAACTCATAAAACTCCCCTAAATGCTGGTGGTAATCTGTATCTCCCCCTGATTGATTCACTTGTCTGGAAAATTCCATAGTTGGAGACAAGCAGACAGTGCAAAGAAGATTCCCTACTGTCCTTGTAGGGAATTGGGGAGGCAGGGATGATGTTCTGGAGTAGGAGGCAGGAGAGAGGGAAGCTTTTACAGGTGCAGAGAATGAGAGGCCAGAAACACACCCCAGCTATGAGCCAACTGACCTGACCTAGAGGTCACTCACAACATCTAGGTACTGATAGAAATATAATACTTACATTAACAAAAAATGGTGGCATTAAATTACCAAACTCCTTAGACAGATGGTGCTACAGGCTGTTCTGCCTCTTTCATTTGGTGCATAAAGCACACATAAGTAGATAGTCATGTAAAGATTGCTAAGAATTCCTGTTCACAGCTGACTTTTTGCAGAGACCGATTTTTAGATGCTGTTTAATTTTTGGAAACAGAACATTTCAGTCCACAGAATTTTTATCTCACTAATAGATCTAATAGGCTTATGAATGGACAGTAAAATCGTTGCCTTTATATTCTTCAGCCCTGTTGCTAAGAGCTATGTGAGTAACAAACTGTTCACATAAAATTTCACATTTCTCTTCACTAAAACCCCAACAGGAAGAAAAAAAAAATCTGCTGACACTGATTAAGATTTTGAAAAAGCTCCTACGGATTTGCCACACTAGGCTGCCAGTTTATAATCTGGGAACATTATCACAGTTTCATTTCCACAACAAAAAGGCTCCATTCTTTTTTTCAAGGTTTGACCCGTTCACCCTGTCCTTGGTGTTTTGCATCAGAAATGCACTTGTGTTGTCAGTCCCTCTATTAGCACTCACTTATCAAGTGTGCCAAAGAAAAGTAAAAGAAAAGGACAAGTGTCTAACAGGTTACTATAGTTTCTTTTGTGCTCTCACAATTTGTAGGCTTCAGGCATTTAAAAATGTAATTAACATTTGTGCATATGATAAATTTTAAAAATTGATGAAGTTTCTACATTTCAGTGTTAACAATTTCCATTGTCTGTTACCACTAAATTTCAATGGCTGGTAATTTATACTCTACAGATTTTTGTCAGGCTACAATGCTGATAGGTTGTACTAAGCAGACTATACAAGGTTGGGTGGGAGTGTTGATCTGCTGGAAGGTAGGAAGGCATTGCAGAGGAATCCAAACAGACTGGATTCATGGGCCAAGACCAACTGTATGAGGTCCAACAAGTACTGGATCCTGCACTTGGGTCACAACAACCCCATGCAGTCCTACAGGCTGGGGAACAGTGGCTGGAAAGGTGCCCTTGGAAAAGGACCTGGGGGTGCTGGTCGACAGTGACTAAACTGAGCCAGTGTGTGCCCAGATGGCCAAGAAGGCCAATGGCATCCTGGCCTGGATCAGAAACAGTGTGGTCAGCAGGATCAGGGCAGGGATTGTCCCCCTGTACTCAGCACTGGTGAGGCCATATCTTGAGTGCTGTGTCCAGTTCTGGGCCCCTCAGTACAAGAAGGACATTGAGGGGCTGGAGCATGTCCAGAGAAGGGCAATGGAGCTGGGGAAGGGTCAGGAGCACAGCTCAGATGAGGAGCAGCTGAGGGAACTGGGGCTGTTTAGCCTGGAGAAGAGGAGGCTCAGAGGAGACCTTATCTCTCTGTACAACTCCCTGAAAGGAGGCCGTGGTCAGGTGAGGTTGGTCTCTTCTCCTGGGAAGCAAGTGACAGGGTGAGAGGACATAGCTTCAAAACTGTGCCACAGGAGATACAGGTTGGATATCAGGATGAATTTCTTAATGAAATGGGTTGTTAAGCATTGGAATGGGCCACCCAGGGAGGTTCTGGACTCACCATCCGTGGAGTTGTTCAAGAAATGACTGGACATGACATTTAGTGCCATGGTGTAATTGACAAGGTGGTGATTGCTCAAATTTTGGACTCGATGATCTCAGAGGTCTTTTCCAACCTAAATAATTCTGGGATTTTACAGACACAGAATGGGAAACAACCATTTAAATGTTCAGTGTAAAATAAAAGGTATTTCCCTCCAAAAGTGAAAGAAAAGAATTTCAGTTATTACAGGCTGGTAGGTGGGAGGCATCTTGCTGATATTACATATTGCTAATTCTTTTTTCTTTCACTACCATTTTATACAGTCATTTAGTCACAAGCTATGAAAATGTGTGAATAATCCACTTCTGCTATGCCAACTTAACACCGCTCCATAAGCAAATCAAATATGATCTTGGCAAAAGCTGAAGGTGTGGCAAAATTAATGCAGTGGAGAATGGAGAGATCATGCAGCCAGAGATCTCACATGACAGTGTTCTTCCTCCAAAATACCCCTGTTAAATTCCAGAACAGACTAATTGTTAATGGAAAATATAATTTTACAGTTGTCCTGCAAGGACTCCAAGGGTTTTAGGGTTGTCTAGTTTAAAGCATTATGGTATCTGTATCATAAAACCGTGTATCACAGGTGATAGCCTGGTTGGCAAACTCAGCAGCAAATCCAGTATCTATTGCATTAGCCCCTGGAGCCAGCGTTTGCAGGTCAGACTAAGGTAACACAGCACCAGGAATTCTGCACTGTGCATGTTCTGTGGTAGTAACCTGAACTCCTTTCTCTGAGACTGACAGGGCAATGCCGAAGAAAGGTGCTAGTTCACACAGTCCTTAAAAATGCAATTGAGGCTTAGTCTCCAGGAGGACATTTTACCAATTTGAGCAATTAGGCTTAGAAAGAGACAGAATTAAATCAATACTACTGAATTTTGTTGATGTGTCACTTTAAAGATTGGTGCCCAAGAGAAAAAAAAATGCTGTAGCAGAGAATTTGAAAGTAAACACCTCAGCATTTTAATAACTGCAAAAGCCATTTTTACTGGAACACCATGAACATTATTGCTGTAAGATAAAGTGAAGGATGGTCCTATAAACAATACATAAAAAGACAGACACTACTTGTCATACTGCTTATTTCAGGGTTAAAATGCTGGCTACAAGTTCCGACTGCCCTATTTTAATGTTCCCAGCTGGCTTCTGCAGGGAAATGCTTATTTTTTCTCATGAAGGAATGAGACTGTACCTTAATCTAATATAATTCATATATGGAACACAGGAAAACTGTGTCTCTGTTACCTTTTTGTTCCCCATCTCCCTGGATTGGTGAGACAAAAGTATACTAATTGCAGATCACTAGCACTGATATGAGACTTTCTGGAAAACACTGTAAATAAATCAATGTTTAATCAAAGGAACATAATAAATTCAATCGAGAAGCCTCATTCCATTGCATCTGTCCATGGTCTCTCTAGTCTACAGGATGTCTAGTATTTCTGCTGGTGGCAGGTGTGACCATCAAAACAACATTAAAGGCATTCATCTGCCTGCCCATGAATAGGATGATTCAGAGATAGGATGAAGAAACAGAACCTAGAATATTTATTCCTCCCTAAATGAAGCCTGGAAAGAAAGGACAATGAAATGAAGAGCTTGGGGGTCAAAAGAAAAAAAAAAAAACTGAGGGGGAGGAGCGGGATGGAGATGAGCAGCGGCTTGTAGGTAAATTCTGAGAGGTTCTTGGAGGGACAGATTATCCAAGGCATTCAGAAGGGTTACAGATTTGGACTCATGAAACAGGTGAAATGATTCAAACTGGATGAAGACACGGTTAGAAGAGAAGGTGAAGATGAGTTTAGCAAATTTGTTTCAGAATCAGCAAAAGGATGATGCCCTTAGAAATAAGGGCACTAAAGGATATTTTGGCAATAAAGATAAATTGTCATGAATAGGCTTGTTAATGCTACATAGAATAAAATAATTTTATTTAACAATTGAGTAGATGGAGAGACAGAGAGAATGAGAAATCAAAGATAACAGTAAGGCTATAAGATAAGGAGGACAGTAAAATTCTGAACAAACAGAAAAGGAACAGAAGAACATCCTGGGGACAGCTAAAGAAAGTCTCATCTGGAAACAGTTTGAAATGGCAAGGTAACACCAAAAAAGCTATGTCAGAGAAAAAAATTCACAACAGAAGCAAAAAAATAGTTGTAAGCAACAGAAATGGTCGTGAAGGATGAGGTAGTCAAAATAGAGACTATAAATATAAAAGGAGGAGGACCGAGGGTGAAAACTTGAAGAGATAGTGGAGAGAGAGTGGATCTACCAGAGGAGGTGCTGAAGAGAACAGTGTTTGATATTAAACTAGAAAGCAGAGAGCACAGGCTCACCAAAAGATAAGATGGAAAGAAAGAAGATGTGGGGAAGTGCCAGTGGTCTTGAAGAGTGCATTAAGGGGATCCGAACTGAAAGAAGCCGTCTGGCTTGGCTAGGAAAGAATGTAGGTGAAGGAGGTCTCCACAGATACTGAAACTAGATAAAACAGAAAGTCTGACAAATACAAGACAGGAATATTTGGAATATTTGGAAGTCTAGTTGGGTGTGAGAAAAGCTCAGTGGGAAAGTGCAACCATGGTTCCAAGCTGACTGAAAAAAGCTGGAGAAGGGAGGCAGGGCAGCAAAGAAACTGTTGAGGAATAAAAGAACAAAGGGCATTAGGACTGCCTCAAACAAGGAGTTTGGAAACACCAAAGAAATCTTACCCTCCAAGGCAGAGAAAGCAAAATGAGTTCGGATTTTAATTAAGAGTTAGCAGAGGAGGTAGAAAAATCAAAGTAGTTTTAATTGTCTTAAAGCAGTTTTTGCTCTTTAATACTAGCAAAGGATTGTACACTTTGAAATTGTCACTTGCAACTGCAAGATGCAGAAGTCTCAATAGATGTAAACCCATATATTAAATTGATGCTATAGTTGACCTTGTTTTCTGAAGGAGAGACAAGAAATTAATTTCTATGGAAGCCTTCCAACCACTAAAAGCACAATTGAACTAGGCAAAATATCATAAAATCTGCCTCGGTTATGGGGCAATCTAGCCATTAGCGCTGGGGTGAAAACATTTTGGAGAATGATTAGAATTGAATAACTCTAGCCCAGGATTTATAGCCCAGGAATTGCAGAATAAAACTCTATGGGAACTCCCATTTTCAGGCTTTCTTTTTTTGAGGAGAGTACAGAACTACTGGGGCCATACCAGCCAAGTATCAATGCAGGCTGGTTTTGCTCAGTAACTAGAAGATTGACTTACCTGGCGTGGGTTGGATGGAGAACTTGTGCCTAGATTATTAGTTTAGGAAGTCAGCACAGATCTTTCATGTTTTTTCAGTTACTAAATGATCATGAAAAACGAGCCCAACTCCCAATTTCCAAGCTACTTGTGGCTTACCAAACAGTTGATGTTGCTCAGAAGGGCTGCTGATGAGACAAGCTCTACTTGCACATTGGCACCGATTATTTTATGCCCTGGTTCCATGGCAAGGTGATCACGATGTGCTGTGCTTGTACTTGAGTGCTATACCTGTACTGCCATGGAGGCTACAGGCCCCTGACAGATGCAGCTGATGCCTTGGAGAGGCTACCTAGAACAGAGGCTAGACAAAGTTAGACAGACAAAGAGGCTAGAATAAAGTAGGTGTTTATTAAAAGGCCTTCAGAGGGTACACCTTGGGCAGTGCAAAGCCTCACAGAGGCTACACCCAAGATGGATGGTGGTCATGAGTTTCTCAGATGGATATAAGTTTGGTCTATTTGCATATCAGGGGTTAATTGTCCAATTATAGCTTCAGATAATGAAATAATACTTCCCTGGTTTGCTTCTCCCCCAATTCACTTTTGTTTAAACTTTTTGGGGCCTGAGGCCGATGGCGTGACGCTGGTTCCCAGGCCCAGAAGGATTGTTTCGTCTAACCAAAATGTGAAGAAAGCTAACTAGCATTCTGTAGAGTTCAGAGTTATATGCTGATGCAGTACAGAATCTGAAAAAATGTACAAGCAAGAAACTTAAGGCATCACAGTAAGTTTGCCTCGGACATTAAAAGACCCATCACTGCAGTGCCAGCAGCTGCTGTTAGTCACACCCTCACATGGTAAGCAGTGAAGTGTTAGCAGGGCTAACAGCATTGCTTCAGATGAGTATGGAAGTTGACCCACAGTAATCCACTAGCTAAGGCTGTTATATCTTAATCTGAGATGTAAAAGTGAATTTATGTATCCAGCATAGAAAATGTGAGAGCAATCTCCCTATAACCAACCAGAAATACGTCCCTGCAAATTACACCTAACTCCCCTGCCACATGATGAGCTAAAGAAATTGTGAAACGAGCTTTCTAAATATATTGCTCTCTTTTGTTTGGGTAGAAGAGCACTGAATAATAAATCACATGAAAATAAAAAATGCTTTTTAAAAAGTCCACCTGCTTAAGTATGCCATAGCATAATTAAGTTCATTTAACAGGGCAATGACTTGCCTCTTCTACCTAGCCTCTTGCAGGCTGATCTTGGTACAGATGTTAAACAACACATTTTTAAGAAGCAATCACTCTTCAAATCACTCAAAAAAAAGGACTGAATTTTCTCTGCTTTGAAAGTTAATTTTTTTTGCAACACAAGATCAGCAACATAGCAGTCAGCTTCCTATTTTGAAACAGCATGACAGGAGGAGTTTCAGGTTGGTTTTTTGTTTTGTTTTCTTTTGAAAAAGTATATATTCTTTATGTTTTAAGTAGAGAAACAGCCTAGCCTTGTCAGGAAGCTGGGTTGACAAAAGCTTCAGAGAATCTATACAAATCTATATGCTAATACACCTGATGATTAATAGTGTGTGAATTTCTCACAACTCAGATCAACTTATATCTATTAAGAGGCAAGAACTTTTGTAAAACTCCTAGTCAGAAGAAGACCCAGAATCTCTTTCCAGAAAAAGCACAGCTTCTCTCAATTGCACCATTCTGTCCTAGAGGGAAATGCAGAAAGATAATTTCCCTACTTTAGCCTCTCATCTAGATGTTGATAGAACTTCTACTTTGCTTTTCAAATCCTTGCTCGGAGAAATGTAAAGGAAATATAAGAGGATGATAAAATCTGCCAGATGAAATTTGCCTCAAAATGCTTCAAAGCCAAAAGCATGCATGATTGAAGAAAAGGCATGGCATCCTGAGATCCATCAGAAATTTAGAGAGAAGATGCATTGCATGCTCACAAACCTGAAGTTTTTCCCATTACTCAAAAACCAGTCATCTCAGCTGAAAAACAATCTGGGCACCACAAACCCAGGACAAATCCAGGCTGGATTTTAATGACTGAAATTAATTAATAATGGCTGGCTGGTAAAAAAAACACAAAAAACCAAAAAAAACCAACAACAACAACAAAAAAAAACCAAAAAAAAAAAAAACCAAAAAAAAAAAAAACCAAAAAAAAAAAAAACCAAAAAAAAAAAAAACCAACCCGAACAAACAAACAAACAAAAAACCAGCTGTGGTCTAATTGCAAGACCCTTTTTTGAGTTTATTCCTGCATGGAAAAGCCAACACAGCATTTGATCATGTACTCAACGGTGATTGACGGTGGCTCTCCAGGAGCTAAGAACCACCAGGTACAAAGCTGCAAGATTTTCTCACACGTAATATTACTAGGGCACCTATACTGATGGCACATGGTAACTTGTAGTTTTGAAATTTTCATTGTATTTGTTCTATGAATCATCACAGGATTTTGCTCTTCAACTTCCTAATGATGGCAGCTGTAGGTACCAGCTAAGTGACAAAACTCTGTACATGATCATTTTACAAATTAGGAGAATTAAACCTAAAGAGAACAACTGGAAGGATTCTGGGATTTACATTTCATTTTTTTTTAAACTGCTAAAATTCTACTGAAGTCCAATTATACACCTAAAAAAATCAGGATATACTTATTTTTAACATCATAATCTTTGTGGAACCTACAAATTTTTACTTTATGCTTATAGTTTCTTTCCTATGACTAACCCTTTCTTCAACCTGACTTGACCTGGCTGGGGTTAAGAGCTGTCCCAGGGAGGTTTCAGCCTGTAAGGTGGCATTGGAGGTCCCCTCCACACCCACACCCGAGTACTGGAGATGTGGCCCTAGTGCAATCTTCCCCAGAGTCTCTCAGAGGAGGGAGGAGAAAGAGAGCTTAGCTTGAGAGCCACAGACAGAGAGGAACTACAGCACTATTCACATGCCTCAAGGACAAGAGGAAGGACCAAGCAGAACAAAGCAGAGATGGGCAAAGGACCAGGAGTGTGCACATCACATGGGAATTGCCATCTAATGATCCTGATGCTGTTGCTTAGTGGATAAACTATCACTTGTCCCACTGTATTTTGTTTTGCTGCCCATCACAACCAAACCATTTGTGCCAGTTCTGTTATGCTGACAGAGTCCTCCAGTGGGAGGACAGCAAACACCAGACAAACATTTTCTGCAAAGGCAGTTCAAGTGGCTTTCCACAGAGCTCACCCTCTGGGTTGTACAGCTGACCCTGTTGACCAGCGGTGTGGGCTTTTCCCTCCATCCCTAGCTGGTCACAGACACCAAACACAGAAACACTGTGTACTCACCAAGCTTGGGATCTGGGGGTTCAGGGAGCTGAGGTTCATTATGGAGAATGGCTGCACCGGGTTATTGGCACTGCAGAGCTGGGAGCAAGGGGATTTATTCCCAAGAAGAGACGGGGCAAAACTGGAAGAGTGCAATGGGCAAAGCATGGGTGTGTGCACAGAACAGTATGACAGAGGATGGGTGAGGTTTGCCAAGCTGTCAGCAGCAGGGGGGGTTGGCATGTAGGGACACTGTGCCTTGAAGAGCTGAAATTCTGTACAGCCCCTCACTGACCAAAGGAGTTTTAAAACCAACTTTGTCCTACTATGCAAGGATTTAAAGCATTAGCTCTGACATTAATCCTGAACATTATCCTAATCTTCGGTATTAAATAGCTGCCATTTTATTTCAACTCCACAGGGATTCTCTGAATTTCTTTTCATCAGGAATGGCTGAAACAGTTCAGATACCTCTGGCATCAGTCTTGCACATGTAGTGTATTCTGGGACTTCTTCTTTACTCACTCAGATTTATTCTGGTGTGAAACTGACATAGTAGAGTACTAAGTCTCCAGACTCTGTGTTTGAGTTACCAGATCTTCGCTTGAGTACAGAAAAAAAGAAATCAGTGTATCTGTTACATATTTCTTGTCTTTCTTATCTCCAGAGGCAAAATCATTTTGAAAAGTTGCCCTAAGGAGCAGAAAGACTATGTATTTTCAGCTTTTGTGATATTTGTTGTTTATTGCATCAGAAGATTGCACAGTAAATCCCCGCCCTCCCCCCAAACCCCCCAAAAATCCAAACAATAATAATATCTAAATATTATAGCTGTCTGAAGAAAAACATCTTCAGTGAAGACTTTGCAATGAATTAAGAGGTTAATTTGGATGTAATTCTTAAGGTTATTTGATTTGTGACTGGGAGCAGCACTACTCAAGAAAGCACATTAAACCTCTGATAGGACTTAATCACTAGCAAAGGTCCTATCAACAAAGCTACAGCAGTGGTCCACAGTTCCCAGGGAGCAGGGTCAGTGAGCAGCTGATGCAGGCATTGCACACATGCAGTCTTCAGCAGCACAGTCCAGAAGGGTGCAGAATTGTTGCTCTGCCCTCTGCTCTCCCATCATCACTCCTCTTTGCCCAAAAACAAGGCTCATGAAGCTGACTTCATGCCTCCCTCCAGCCCCAAACTTCACAGTTTTCTCCTGGTTTCTAAAAGGATATGCAAGTATAGCCTCGGATAAGAAGTTGTTTCCCAAATCTAACCTCTATGAAAAACAGTTAGATGCTTAGTGAAAACATTCTTTCTCTTCATTCTTATTTATGCTGCAAAATAACAGCACACAAAAAGACAAGGGCCACCCTCCTTCCCTCTGAGCAAACATATGGTGACACTCGAGTGGTTGTGGTTAAACTGATGAGTGAGCTGAAAGTACAAACTTACAGCACAAAGGGGTTCAGGGCCAGGCATGTGCTTATCACAGATGTTACCTAGCAAACATGAAATTTGGTTTTTGTTTTTCTCTCTGAAAAGGCACTTCCTTTTTTGAAATTGTTGCTAGCTTTGAGAAAAAGAACACTATTCAAGCTTTCTTGCACATTGTAAGAGAACACAAACAACAATGATAAGATTACAAACATTTAAGAGATTCTCCGCCAGTCACCTTTAAAAACCTCTGAAAGGATTCTGCTGCATATTTTTTCCCATTAAATCCCTTATATCTCAGGTCTTCTCAGTTCTCTGTTTCTGCTGGGTGGGGAGAAGTATGTTAGCAATGTGATATGTCACAGATGTGATGTGGCATACTACTTCAGCACACTTTTAGGAATCATCTGGGCTGAAGTCAGATATCAGTTTATATTCAATGATCATCTTAAAAGGTATGTTACACTCTTTTGGGAAAATGCAAAAAAACCCCCACCAAAATACAAAAAAATGCCATGGGAAGTAAATTGTAGAGATATATACTTTTTCATAAAGATACACTAAAAAATATGCTAAAGGGCCCAAAAATATGGAGGTTCTCATCTGTACTCATATGTCTTTTCTGATAGATGTTCAAATGAAGATCCACTTGAGGAAAATACAGCTGCTATGATAACAGTCCTTTTCTACACTGAACTGTCATCCTCACCTACATTTTCATTGCCTGTCATACAGATCTCTTCCTAAGATGTACATCTGCAGCCAGCACTATCAGTGGTAACGTCTCTCTAAACTTTCCAAAAGGACCTTTATGTGGCCATCCATGGTGCATTTATCTTCACATTTTTTAATCTAAAAGTTGGCCATCTAGTCCAAACCAGTTGAGCAGAGAATTTCTCCTGTCAGTGGAGGGACACAAGTGAATTCACAAGGGGAAGATACACACCTCAAGAAGTGTGTTCAGCACCAATAAGAGGAAGTGCCTTCTGGATGAACCCGTGTCAGCTCACTAAATGTGGAGACAGCTAGCTGAGACAAGCTCAGCCTCTACATGCCAGAACATGGGTGAGATAAAGCTCACCACAAATGTAACATTGCACTGGGGCCGCTGTGGGGCTCAGAGTCACTCAATTTTTGTTTAGGTAAACTTCCAGGATACCTATGGGAGAAGTCATTTGTCTGAGGGCCTTTCTATAAAGACTGGAGAGTGACACAAAGCTACAGAGAGTGAGCCATCCTTAGAGTGAGCCACACCACAGGACTGCACAAATGAATGTAAGAAAAACACTCAAATTCTATCCAGGCCACCAAAGACCTGCTGAGAGACAGCAGCTGAACCAAGTGTTCCATTTCAGGCAACCTGCACAAGGGGTTAGCATAATGTGTGATGAACCCAGCCTAAACACCACTAAACTGGATTTTCACATATAATGCACAGGACTAAATATAAATATATTATCATACCTTGATGTAAGATAAACAATACCTAACTAAGTATAGGGCAAGTTCATAATCGCCTGAAATGGTAGCTCTTAGAGACTTTTTCTTATAGCAGAGGAAACCAGATGTTGACTTTATGGAGGTGATAAACTGTTTTAAAACTCATAGTACAATAGGATTTCAGCTGTTCAAACAGATTCTGCTAAGTCATCTATGTCCAAGGAGACAATCTGCCCTTAATGATCATGCTTCTGCTTATTTTTAACTGGCAACTTAAAACCATCAGTCATCATGAAGTATTGGATCCAAGTGGCCACCTGCTATGTTTATTAATTTCAGTACAGTGCCATTTAGCTTTAGTTTTCAACATCCAGGTCTAATGCGCCATATTCCCTGATATTTCTGCTCATAGTAGTGTGGTGCATGACGATATGCACAGAGCTTGTGTGTCAGACCAAAGTTACTGAAGTGTTTCTGTTCCAAAGCATCAGAGTCCAAACAAGTATTCAAACTAGCGCAATTCAAAACTTGACCTGTAAAGTTGCTATGGTTTAGCATTCTTGTCCACCCCACACACTCTGCTCAGCTGTAACATCACTCTCAGGGTAAGCAGAGTCAGCTGAATGCAAAAAATACCTTTTTTTCACCAGTCTTCCACAGTCCAAGCCCTACTCTGAAGTGCAGCTTCTTGGTTATTTCAGCATTCACTGCTTTAACTGCTGTTACCTCAGTCCTGTTAGATCATAAAAGTCAGTGCTGCTCCTAACCTAGACTGGACTCAAGTGTGCAAAGACCCAAGGCCAGTTTAGTCCAATCCTTCAGCTTAACTCAGCAAACCTCCTTAGTTAAAACCAGATATCCACTCCTCCTTCTCCTTACCAAACTGTCCATACAGTCATGCAGGAGATGCTTAATGCCATATACCTGTTCATTTGTTTTCCTTCATTACTAAGAAGACGACAGCATTCCACTAATATTTGAGTAAAACATAAGCACATAATACATAAGAATAAATTATGAAGTAGTGCAATTCATGCAAGTGAATAGGACTAATAGCTGCTCTCCCTCCCCACACATGGTGGATATTTCTGTGCTTCTAAATAATGTTATTATAATTACTATTAATATTACTATAGTTAGGTTTCATAGAAATTGACTTTGGGGCTCTCCTTGGGTCATTGTGGACATTTTCCCATCACCACTGATTTTCAAGTGCTTTCCTACAGTTTGATTTTTTTTTCATGCTAAGGTAAAACTACTTTGAAAGTACATTAAAACCAAATCTATAACAGTATATGGTGTTTAACTGCTGGTAGCTGAGGATATTACATACAGAAAGTTTACTGGAAAACTCAGAGCTCAGGGGTTTGTACATATTAGTTATGACATCTCTAGGAATATTTAGATTTCGAATCAGAACTCAGATGGCCTTTTGTAACATCAATTTTATCTCCAAAGGAATATTATCACAATAAAAGGCAAATCATATTGGTTTGTTCCTATATAAGAAAAACTTCATTTTCATCAAAAATAATGTGCTGACTTGGTGAACTTCTCTGCTGTGCCGGAAGAAGGTTTATGCAAAACCTTATTCTGGGTATACACAGAGACCTCAGAATGGGATGTGAGGGGGTGTGCACACATATATGGCTTTCATTCTCAAAACATTACAGTGATAACGGCAAGAAAAAAACTAGGATTGTTGTGCCCCAGTTAACTTGTTAAATATTCACACTAATAGATATAGTTACTAACTGGAAAAAACAGCTCTTGATGTTGAAACTGTTATATATTGGTTGGATAAGCAGGGAGGAAACTGAAGTGTAGACACTGAAGCTAGAACATGCGCACCTAAGTAGGGAGGTGATTTCAAGTAAAGTCAATTTGTCTCTTTCTTGCAATAGAGGGAGTCATAAGATAGGGAAAACAGTCATTTATCACATGTTAAGCAATTCAGATGTGTTCAGCAGCTTTAGTTTTCTAATGACTTGAAGCAGGAATTTGGAGTCTGGCATAATATAAGCATGATCCTACTCATCTGTGTGTTTGGCTTTCTCTGTGAAGTGCTGCCTACAGCAGAGCAAGCTGATGGCCTGAATTTAAAAGGAAATGAGGATTATCTAATTAAGTTCACTGTCAATCCTTCCCTAATAAGTTTTGAAGCAGATGGCCATTTGAAAAAAAGAAAGGTAAATGGGAATGAAGTCCCTGCAGTCAGAAGTTCCTGGAAGATTTTGGAAAAGCAGTAAATGCAAAAAGAAGGAAGGATTAAATATTGCATAGCCAGTGGAGTGAGCTCAAGTTACCTGTTGCGTTTGGCAGCCCCTCAGCAGCAATATTTAGATTTGGAATTACTGCATGCAGCTTTTTTTGATATGACTATTATGGGGAGCATGGAAGCTCTTCCAGCAAATGAAATTTGATTCTAAAATACCTATAGTATGATCCATGGAATTAGAATCCCAGTACATCCAAGGAACCAGCATCCTTGCAGCACAGAATCAGCCACAGTATATGTTTCCTCTTGTCCTGCCCAAGGGAGAAAACTGAGGACAAACTGGGGAAAAAAAAAAAAAAAAAAAAAAAAAAAANAAAAAAAAAAAAAAAGGCTTTCAGGAAATGAGGGAGGAACATTTTGAGAAAAGGGGAAGTGCTAGGGGCAGTGAGAGAGGATAGTGCTCTCCCAGGTGAGGGTAGAGGGAATTTGTAGTGAGACACAAATTGATAGGAAATGAGATTTAAGTATTTCTGCATGTGCATTTTTAATGTGGATCCCTCTTATTAAACATAATCATCATAGTGCTATACATAAGCATTTTCACTGACCTGAGCTTTTGCAAATATTCATATACATGTATATACAACTGATCTATACAAGGACATATTTAGATCTGATTAACCCCACTTTATCTCAACATCAGGCAGATAAAGTTATTTCTAGTAGCAACAGGAAGGGCACACAAGACATAGAAATTGAAAATTCTCTTTTTCTCTCCTAAATGTAAGATGAAATTTGGGATTGCAGTATTTGGATTTGAAATTACTGCTTGTAGTTTTTTTCATATAACTATTACAAGTGAGCATGAAAACTCCTCCATCAAATTACAACGGATTCTAAAACACCAGGATCACCAGAGTCAGGAATTCCTTTATGTTTTGCATCACCTCAAAAAGAAAGCAAGCTTGAAAAATGTGTTGCAATGTAACAGATGAGTTTGCAGACCTACAAGGAAGGGAGACCAGTATGATAGTACCAATTTATTTTACTGCATTTTTTATTGCTGTGCATCATATTTTACTTTCTCCTACTGCTTTCATGTTGCTGCTATTTCTACTAGACAATGTATATTCTATATTAAAATTTGTTTTCTGTATTAAAATTTGTTATCATAATACCACAGAATAAAACACTGACTAGTAATAGTAGTCAATAGAAGATGCTGGAAACCCTGAAGTGAAGAATTGTGGGGCAGACAGTTTGGAGACCAACCTGCATATATGAGAAAATGGTCCCTTGGTTTCCTAACACGGGAGTAGTGGTTTTATGTAATGATATACAGGGTTTGTAATACTGCAGAAAAATCTGTCTAAGTGTGAGGATATTATATATATATAAACAGCAAGTTTTTTACATACCTTACTCAGCCCTTGACCTAAGTCTGACCATGAGTGCCCTGGGCCAGTCCTTGCATTAAATGTTTCATGTTTTCTTTAACTAATTTTATAAATATTGCCTTCTAATTGTATGGAAGGTTCCACTGCAAGTTTTTGCTAGTGGCTAAATTTGGCGCCTCCTACAGTCTAGAGGCAGGCTACATTCTCATCTCCTCAATCTTGTCCCTTTATTGAGCTTATTTAAGGCTAGAAGGACAAGTTTACAAACTTAGTCTAGGACAACTTAAGGTAGATAAATTCTACCAGACACTTCAAATCTCAAAGATATAAATAAAACTTTTTCCATTGATCTTTTGGGATAGTAGCTGGAGACATAAAAAACCTTTCTGTTTCCTGGCACCCTGGGTCTGCACTTGGCTAACGGTATATATTTTCCTCTTGTATCACTTGTCATACAGTAGTCCTTGCTTAACTACCACTCAGACCCAAACTCTCTGTCTCTTGATCACAATTTGATTGCATTGCTCCTTTGCTGACTAGATTCTCACAGCTTACAGGGAGCTGTGACTGAGAAAGCAGTTCAGAAGTAGGCCTATCAGAGTATAATTTAGGAACAAATATAATAATCTCCATCACAGTATGAGTATAGACAAAGTTACAATTCAGAAAAATTGTTAATGCTTTTTTTGTACTGAAATGATACCAAAACAGCTTATGCATTTTTCTGTATTTGAAATTTGAAATTTGAATGCTCTTCTTGAATTATCTGTAGATTTAGGAAATAAAATCACAGGATTTTAGGATTGTCAAATAGGAAACCATCTGCAAATCATGTTATATTACCTCCTTCACAAACTAACCAATTTTTGTATGAGAAACATTTCCAGAGTTCTTTTGACTCTTAAATTTCCTATCCTAGAATTGCAGTTTTCTCACCTTTGGCAATTTTAATTTCTAGCCTCAATTTTCTTGTGAAAAAGTTATCCATGTTTGTCCTTGAGTCATTGCTGCTAGTTGGCTGAAGTGAATTTTCACCTTCACTGGCATTTACCTCTCTTGCCAAAACCAAACTGCATTGTATCCCTCTCTGGTTTTGTTTCATGAACTTAAATACAACAATCCTTTTTATTCTCTTGACATAAACAGGCTTCCTGTTCTCCCTGACTCTCTCAGTACTCCCACCTCCCAAGCTGAACTGCTAACCTGTTCCTGGCACAACTTCAGCCCACACCATCCAGTTTTCCTCTGGACAACACGTTTCAAAGGACAGAGCAAGTAATAAGCATTTCCAGAAGATGCATTGGGATGGATCCTGGACTTGTCTTTTAGGTGTGGCACTTGGGAAGAGGCAACGCATTTTAACCTTATGAGATATTTATTTTCATATGAAGGCATAGCCACAACATTTCAGACACTAATGAGACTTCCTTTAGATGCTGGAAATACTCTGATTCAACTGATGATTGCATTTTCTGTTTTCATGAACATACCACATGTATGATACCACATCAACTGACCTTTTGTGGTTGTGGCCCTTAGAAGCTGCTTTTGTTTACACTTCAACTTAACTATAGCTGAACTAATTTCTGATCACTCATTTCAAAGTATTTTTCAATGACCTACCTTTTCAATAACATCACAACATAAACTTAGTCTTATATAGTACCATTTCTGATGGGTTCTGTAAATGTTTGATGCATGTTCTTTATAATACCAGGCTCCAAAATATGTAGACTTTAACATTTTTTCTCCAATCTATATCAGACTATATAGTGAATTGCATCTACATCTAAATCGAAATCTGAGGGGAAATCTCTGGCAAATTTCATCTACTCCCTTCAGGAAACTTCTCGCTCTTTTTAGGAATCAGTCATCAAAAGGAACAGTAAATTAGTACATTAGTAAAACTAATTTTTGCTTTTCTAAGTCACTCTTATAGGGAATATCCATTTATGGGCTTTTGCATTTAGCTATCTGTTTCACTCCAAACTGCCCTTAACATTTCTTCTGAAAATGTGATTTCAAATTATTCATTTCTGAACATTTTATTCTTTACAAAGATGATTGCTATTCATTATGTTCCGGTTGTTCCGATAACATCTTGTTTCATATTCTGCATTGGTTGTTCTTGTTTTAGTGCAAACCCCTTATAATTATTGTATAGATACTTCAGTTGCTTTTTACTGTTTATAGAAAAATTCTCAGACAGACACTGTCCTTGTTAAAGCTTCTTTTAATTAATATAAACACGTCCTTCTAGCTATGAATGTTTTCCTACTCTTTAACCTATTCTTTTTTTGCCTGTGTACTTTTCAATCAAATTTGGTTTTCTTTCTGGTAAAACCAGATGTCTTTTCCACTCCTTGCAATTTTTTCACTTCATCACTCACATAACAGACTCCCAAGAGGCCAGTATCCCTGGTGCTCAGTACTGAGCATAAATGTTTTCTAGAAGACGGATATCCCAAAGCCTTTTTTTTTCACAAAGACAATTCCTGTCACTGTGTCACATAATTACAGGAAAGGCGAGCTGCAGATCATCAGATCCAAACAGATCACCATGCTGTTCAAAGCAAGGACAGATGACAGGCTGCAGAAGCAGCAGCAGGAAGTAACAAATGTGGGAGAAGAGCAACAGGAATGACCTAGGAACAGGAATGTAGCACTTGATTATGGAGGCCATCTCTATCCACATGGATGACAAGAAGGAAGTCAGATTGTTCAAGAATGATTTACCTTTAGTGAAATGATTTACCTCCTACAATGAAACAGCTACCTGGATAGATGAGGGGTAGCAGTGGATATTGTCTCCCTTGACTTCAGCAAGGCTTTCTACTCTGTCATTGACAATGTCCTCATAGGCAAACTCAGGAAGCGTGGACTGGATGAGTGGACAGTGAGGTGGACTGAGAACTGGCTGAACAGCAGATCCCAGAGGGTCATAATCAATGACATATACTATAGTTGGAGGCCTATCACTGGTGGTGTTCCCCAAAGTTCAATACTGGGGCCAGTATTGTTTAACTTACTGATTACTTGGATGAGGAGTGCCTCTGTGATGGACCAAACTTTGATTGGATGGGCTGGCTGAGCCTGTGACCCATTGTTTCCCAAAGTGGGTTTGTGCCAGCTGAGAGAAAATGCTGATAAGAAGCAGATCCTGCAAGGTGGGGTAATACTTGTTATATTCCAATCTCCTCCCAATAACGCATAACTGCATCTGATAGTCTAAAACTCCCCCAAGAGAGATTCTGGATCATTCCCACATATATGGGGAATATATACATGGGAATTATATATATATATATAAACATATGTAACCCACTGAACTCTTTGTTGCATGGTCCCCCAGTCCCAGTGGATCAAGACTGCAAGCCTCACTCTGACCATGGACACTGGAATTGCAACTGTTAAGTATTGTCACTGGATCCACAGGCGGTGGTATCTTCCCTCTCCACTATCTGCTCTTGTCCCTTCCTTCTTTTTCTTTCTTTTCCTTATATTTTTCCTCATGGTATTTTTAAATAATTATAGAAAACCAAAATGACTACATATCTCCTTTCTCTTGCAACCAAATTGTTTTAAAATAGACCTGCCTCATATTTACATGGGTTATTCAGTGGCATTTCACTCTAATTCACCCCAAAGGATCTATTAACAAGAACCTCAGTTACTCTGACTCAGAGGTGGGACATAACAGCCTCCTCACTAAGTGTGCTGATATGGGAGGAGTGGCCCATTCCCCAGAGGGTGTGAATCTATTGAGTATGCTGAATGTATTGAAGGCATCTAGAGATTAGAAGTTCATTATGATTCTAACACACANCAGATCCTGCAAGGTGGGGTAATACTTGTTATATTCCAATCTCCTCCCAATAAAGCACAACTGCATCTGACAGTCTAAAACTCCCCCAAGAGAGATTCTGGATCATTCCCACATATANCAAAACAGTGAGTAAATGCCAACAGCTCATAGAGGTGAGATGTGGGATAGGATTGAAAAACTCATTGCTTAGATGCTCCAAAGGATGGAGAAAGGCATGGGTAAAAATCAGTTTTAGCTGTCAACCTAAGCAGAGACCAGGAGACAAGATGAGGCCTCAACAGCCAATGTCATTGTCCTACAACAGGACACCTGTATTCAACCATCCTGATGCCTGCATGCTGGACAGACTACCTGCCTATATATACCCTGGTGCTTGTCTGTGGAAGTCTGAGAGAGCATGTGTGAAATCAGCAATGTTTTAAAGTAAATCACATTCCAATCCTGTTTTCCTGCAACTGCTGCTTCTTATTCTTTCACAGCCCTGTATCTTCCAAAGCCCCCTTCAAAAGTGTAAGACTGCTCTTGGAGCCAACTGGAACCTCCTATTCCCTTGGCTGAAGTCCACTTTGCTCTGCCTGTCCTCATAAACCACATACTCCAGATCCCCCACCAAAGGGTTTAGAAGTCTTCTGCAGTACACTGACAGCTCCCTGGTACAGGCCTGGGCCCAGTCTTTAGAAAGTGCTTGGGATGTGACCTCACCAGTGTTAACCAGAGGGAAAATGGGCAAGGTAAATGAAGGCTGAATGAGTATTGGACAAATGAAAAGAGGTTCTCCATTTCCTGAGCATCTCTGCCTTTATTGCCATTACCATCGCTGATCCAGGTCATGCCATTTGTATGCAGAAGTGTGACAACCAGAGGAGACTTCTCTGGTTCATCAGTCTACAAATGCATGTCAAACTACATCTTGGTCATCCTTCAAGACTGCCATAACAGCCAGTACGTCTATGGATTCCTTATGACCTTGGTATATGAAAATCTCTAACATCTTCCACTTACGTGCTTCCAGGCACCTTCAGCTTACTCTATATGTAATTCACTTATAACATTTATTGATCATTTATTAATTTTACATGAAGTATTTATAAATGCACCCTTCATATAAAGTATGATTCTTTCATCTACAAGAATTTATTGTTTGTGGGGTTATCTTATATAAAACAGATCATTATTATTAACAGAATGAAATTACAACATCCTGTAAAAATCATTCATGATTATGTAGAGAAACTACACTGACATGTTTAATAGTACTAGAAATTAAGTAGTATGGTTATTATACTGTATATATAATATATAGGTTTTTATGGCTGAACAGCTTTTGGCTTCATTCTTTATTAATAGCTATTTTCATCCACTACATTACAGTAACTTCCAACACAATTCTCTATAAATCATGTCACCCACTTAAATGCTGTAATTTATTGTCCTACTTGATCAAAGAAACAAATATAGCCATACCTATCTATTACAGTAAAATATCCAGATGAAAATTTCAACAGATAGTCCCAAACAATTTGTACTGAAAAATAGTTAAATTACAACTTTGAAGTGTAAAGCAACTGCAAACAGGAATTGTGACATGTAAGAAAGCACAAAGAAAAAGTGCACAGCTAAAAAAAATTATAAATTCAGTGAGGGAACTGCTTTTTCACTCCTAAAAGATTTTAAGATCTGATATTCATTTGATATGAAATACTGTTTTTTAACTAATTTCCAGTACTTGATTTATGCCACTGGACAACCTTGCTCAAAATCCATTAATGTTACACAGTTTGACTCAGAATCTCTATTCTACAAGTTTTTCTCAAGACTTCAGCCTTTGCCTACAAGGTTACCTTGCAGTATGAATATTCATTTTATTCATGTCACACTAATGGGGATGTTTCGTCCACATTCAATATGATGATTTTTACTTCACCATGATGCCTCTGCATACAGAGAATGGAATTTATTTTGAATTACATGATCAGCTTGGGCAAGAGGATTGCTTGTCTCTTCACTCCCCTTTCAAACACCACTTTTTGCGGGACAGCTTCTATGAAGACTTGAAGGACACTTAACAAGCTAAGTTGGAAGTCAGTGCAATTCCGAGTATGAAATCAAGATTTGTCTCCAGACATCACTTACAACTGTATCAAAGTATCATCCTGATATAATTTTTCATACTCTTTTAAAGGAGTTTTCTATGTTGCAACAACAATGTCTGAGACCAGGACACAACCTGTACCTTCTGTCTTCGACGTGTCAGCAGGACATGACTGCACCTTTGGGGGCCAGACACAGCTGGTGTGTTTCCAAAACAGCACCTACGTATTAACCCTGGGATTAACTCAGTTGGATAGAGCATGGTGCTAATAATGCCAAGGTTGTGAATTTAATCCTTGCATGAGCCTGACTTTCCAGCTCAGAATATTCTGTATATATTCTGTAACACCTGTATTGTTCCTGTAGTGTCAGAGATGGACAACAGTGGAAGTGGCTGTTGGAGCAGATTCATTCTGTGCAAAGCTGCTTCCAGACTTGTGAAGCTCTGACAGGTACATTCAGTACAGGAGCTGCAAAGTAACCAGAAGGGAGATCATTCCATGGTTATTGCTTGTACTGTGGTTATCACTTTGAGCAAATGCTGGAATGTAGAAAAGCATAATTTGGAAAGCTGACAAGTGTAACTTGCCAAAGAACAGATTTGTCTTTGACAAATTTAACTCAAAAGACATGCCTACCAACAGAGCACTAGTACTATAAGTACTACATGCTCTAGAAGTACAGTAGATTAGTAAAACAGTAGTTTTGATCTAAATACAGCTTTCATGTCAACACATAAAAAACAATTATATTAACTGACATCACAGGAGTCTGAGAAGATGAAAGGGAGGTCAAATTGAATTGCCTGACAACAACTGGACCAACAATATATACTTTACCCTCTCATGAATTCTAAAATTTTCTGATCCATCTAATTGCTAGTGTGCCAAAATCTAGTTAGTTTGTATTTATCTCTTCCAGAGATGTGCTAGCCTCAGAGCCACAGTTAAAGAGGCTTTCATGATTACTCAATGAATCTAATTATGTAGTCTTTTTTAAAGAAGTTGTCTATTTAATGAAATATATGGTGGATTACAATTTTTAAGAAACTCCTTGTGCATTGTATTTTGGGAACGTTTTCAGGCATTCTCCATAACAGATAATTTTTATATACACCAGCAATACACAGTTTTCTGGTTCTACGGATCAGGTAAAACTATCTTAACTGTATTTCAGTATCAAACTGCTCCCAGGGCAAGTGCTATATGAGTACCACTGTGCTGATGGAGATCTAAGGTATACTTTAATTTCTGTAAGATTTACATTACTGTAAGACTGCTCTCAAATAAACTGCTGTAGAGCATCAACACTCAAAGTATTTAAAGAGTTGGCATATTTGACTGAAAAAACATTTAAAAATCAATGTGTCTTCCGTATTTCTGATGCTTGCCTTCAGTCTCTCCCTTCCCTGCAGAGCTGTCCCTGTGCTCTTTTCCCTGGACCATTTACTACCTGCCAGTTTCCTCATTAGTTCCACCATTTGATCAACTCTAGAAGTTAAAAATGACCACAAACTGTGGCTAGCAGGTTAGGAGGAGAAAGCTAGGAATGCATGGGAAGAGTGTAACAGAAGATGGGAGAGAAAAAGACTGCAATTAAGCAGCAAGTAGAAACCTTTAGGCCCAAGAAAGCATTACAGGTGTTTACTGGTTCAATCTGAAACCTATTAAGCTCCAGAAAGAAAAACTCCACCTGATCAGCTGCAATTACCAAAAAAAGCCTTTCCAGATAATTAGTATTACAAATGGTTAAACACATATTTCAATTTACTGGAAACAAAATGTGCTAGAAAGAAAAAGGAAGGATGTTTTCAAAGTTTTCTTCTTGAATAGCCATAAACTTAAATACTTTTAAAATTACTAAGCAGAAGTGGGCTGATACATAAGGGAATCAAAAAGGCCAGTACAAGAATGCTGAGTCTATAGATAGTTTGAAATTGTTTTACTATTTCTCTTTGGCTGGGAAAAAAATTATTTTAAGAAGCAAAATCACAGAAACCTTGAAAACCCCAATAGAAACAAGTTTACTTGTACTGATTATGTGATGCATAATTTACTGTCAGACCCTAACAACATTCCATCCATCCAGGATCAGCAAATACTGAGAGCTGAATTTCTAGTGCAATTTCAGAAATCCAAACTTTCTTTGCCTCACATAGCTCTTTGTGTTCCTGTGTCATGGTCTAATCAGAGCTGGCAACAAAGTACCCCACAGTCATTCATTCCCCATCCCAGTGGGAAGAGAAAGTGAAAAAAGTAAAACTTAGTTTGACATAAGAACAGTGTAATAATGGAAACAAAAGAAAATCATTATTTTAATATCAATAATAATAAATAATGTAATGAGAGGGAGAGAGAGAAGAATAAAACTCATGAAAAAAGTGATGCACAGTACAGTTGGTCACTGACTGATGCCCAGCCCACCCCTGTGATCATTGGCTCCCGAGCAATTCTCCTGGCTTACATACTGGGCATGATGTTCTATGGTATGGAATATGCCAGTGAGCCATCCTGGCCATGCTCCCTCCAAGCTTTTCCTGCAACTCCTCACTGACAGAGCATGGGAAACTGAAAATCCTTGATTTAAAGTAAGCACTGCTTAGCAACAACCAAAACAGCAGTGTGTTATCAACATTATTCTCCTAATAAATTCAAAACACTGCACTCTACCAGCTACTGGAAAAAAGTTAACTCTATCCCAGCCAAAACCAGGACAACCTCAAATTAAACACACTGGTAGGAAACATCTTTGACTTGCCACATAAAGAACTCCCAGCAAGTATAAACCCTTTTTGCTTGGTGCTTTTGCTAAAAGGATGTATTGTGAAATAAAGGCCAAGTGGCAAGAATCAGTGTTTTCAGTTATTCTCATTTTTCATGTACTTCGCATGGGATCTGTGGCAGGTGGCCCACACTGAAATCAAGAATCTAAACTACCAGCTAGAGTGCAAATATTTGTATTCTAATGTCAGAACAGAGTACCATGGTGATTTTGCAGTATTTTTGAATGGTTCAAGAAACCATTTCACCTATGGATCACCTAAGGCCAGTCATGGCTTACGGCTGAAAACTTCTGTCCCGTATGCACTTGCATACCTGGTCCCTTTCCAGGACCTCCTGCTCTTCTGTACAGCTGCAGCAAAGCTGACTTACTGCAAACAGAGGCTGAAATTGTTCCGCAGAGAAGGTCCCAACATATTGGACAAACTTTGGATTATCTGCCTTAAAATGTTGAAGCTTTTAGAGTACACAGGTTCTAATCAAATCACAAATCATTATGGTATTTTCCCTTCTATTTCACATGGTAGCAGTGTGGCTGTGGCTATCCTGAATTTCTTGTTTGATGGCTCAAAAAAGCAATTTATTGTTGCCAATACTTGGAAGTGGTTGGGCAAAGCAGCTTAGATTGGAAGGAACTGGAGGATGGGTGTGTGACTCAAGAGTAGATTTGGATCTCAAATTTCAAGGGAGAATGTTTGTCAGGGAAAAATGATTACTTCAGTTAATCAAAAGTAATTAAAACATGTTGTCCTTCCTCCTAAGAGAAAGTTATTTATATACAAACTAAGTTGTTCTGCACTTGCAAATTATGATTTCATTGCCTGACAGATACGCTTGACCAAAGCTGAAAACAAAAATAGGCTTCTTGCCTCAGTTTCTTCCTAAATGTCACTGCATAATGTCATCTGCTATATGTTAGCAAGAGTGTACATCATAGTAACAAATTTGCTTTTTAAAGTACCATCTGGAATGCATGTGTCTGAGCAGAGCCCAAGGAGAAATTCAGCAAAGAAGGAGCACTGCATACAAATCAGTGCTTGTGGCAGCTCTTGAGAAAAAGAAAATGGGGACAGGAAGATCAGTTACATTGTCTGTCTCAGGCCAGGGCATTCAGGGCACTTTCCAAGCTGGGTTTAAAAAAACCCCAAAACTGCAAAAAATCCCCTAGTAATGGAGAATGTTATTTTTTTTAAGAATTGACCTTCATGAGAACTTAAGTGCAAAAGGTTGAAAAATGTTTGACAATCACAAACATTTGAAAGAGCCATGCAGTAATTTAATGTATTATTAATAATTAAGAAAACTTATTTATGGGGTTTTAAAATTGATAGGCCAGTGGATGGAACTCAATGGACATGAGTTCCAACAAAGACTGTATTTTGATCTTCCTTATTTACTGTACTGTTATTATTTCAATTCTTAGCAGAATATCTGAAAATTATGGTGAAGTTTAAATACCAATTTGTTAATGAAGTGCATTTATCTCCACAGTACAAATGAAACATTTTTATATCAGGCAATTAACCTTAATTTTAGATTATGCAAATGAATTGTCTTGAGTTTTAATTTTGATGGAAGCATTCTTTTGAGATGATACAGAAAAATATCAAACTGAATAGATGTTGAAAAAAATAAATAACATTAAATTAGACCGGCATAATTTTAAAATACATTCAAGAATAAATTAGAGGACAAGATTACTGACTGATCTTCACAGTAGTTACATACTGCCATGAGAAACAGATGTGATAACAATTCAAATCCTTTAGATTTAAACTGAGCCAAATTTAGACTATAAACTCTCTGAGATTTGCATACATTTGTTTCTTTGAAGTATGTACATTTAAAGCCCTATAATAACAAAGAATGGAAAAACTGGAAACTAAACTTTGGGAAAATTGAAAACTGACTACAGAAAGTCATCTGGACTTGACTGGACCTATATATAAGCTTAATACTTTTAACTCCACAGAAGGTATTACCAAAAATTTAACTAGAACATCCTAGTTTCGTTCTCAAGAAGAATGTCTTTCATAGAAAGAATTGCTTGCTCAAACAATACAGAGCATGAAAAAAAACAACAGATACATTTTTATTATTTTATTTCTTTTAAATGTGCAACTATTAAGGAATTGGTAGTGACAACTAAAGAAAACATAATTTCTGCTCGTTATTTTTTTCCATCGTTAATTTCTGCTCAGTCAATGGCAATATGATGTAGGGCTTCTAAAAAGGTAACTGGCACACACTGGCCCATAGTCGCTAGAAAGGCAATTTTGACCAATCCTCTGTCTGCTGATCCGGAGAAAGAAAGATTTCATACTAAAATGGATGCAATTGAGCTAAGCACTGAGCAGGGCAAGAGCCACAGTCAGGTTGTGCTGTGGATGTTTCTGCAGCAACGTGGGTCAGCGGTGAAGCGCTGAGGTTTCTGACACTGTGCTGGTGCAGCTTTTTTCCCCTACTGGGGAAAAGCTAATTCCTACAGCAGCAAACGATGCAGCTTTGCTGGTCCACACTTTTGGTGGACTTTGATGTGATCCAGTGTATTAGTACTGTTAAACTAATACAAGTGTCTTATCAGCAAGCCAATGGTCGATGGCCTGGACACTCCCTGGTTCAAAGCCTAGACCTCTAACTCCATATGGAGATACAGGAGAGTAGTGATATAACAAATGTTTTCTTGCAGATGAAAACCCTTGAAATATTACTACACCTGGCAGAAATCCATGTGGGACATACAGAGAATCAATGTTTATTCTGAATAAAGGTTCTAGTGAGACATTATGAACAAAAATGAATGCTGAAATGTTCAAAACTGAATCTAAGGAAAGAGAACCAGGAGGCTGAACCTGCATGTTTTTACGTATTTGCTGATGTTATCATCCGCTAAGATATATTATCTGAGTGTCACACACACAGCAGTAATATTCCTTAAACCCTCAGTAGGCAGATTTTCTTGGTATTCTGACATTATGTAAACTGATGATCCATTGCACTAGAAGTATTGTTTCAGAGGTTATTTTAATGAGGCTTTTGCATTTTGTGTCTCTTTGGACCAAAGGCTATTTGGTGTTCATCCAGAACAGTATGTACTCGTAACATCAGACTTCCTAGAGCCTGACAGAGACCAGAAAAATTCCTGCTTATCAAAGCAGTCCTTGTTTTCCATTTCTATTGTTTTACTGTTTTAGAGTCCTGTTGTAGCCATACTTCCCTCTCCATTAAATCCAATGTGGCCATCATAAATTAGTAAATTAGGACCAAGAAAACCTTACAGTCGACACCAAACTGGTCCAAACAAAGAAAGAGGGTGGCGCCCGCAGTTGTTCCCCATGACAAAAAACTACCCCACAGCACAAAACACCTGCAGCGCCCCGGCCGCAGGAGGGAGCTGCAGAGACCAGAAAGACCTCAAGGGAAGCAGGCTGTGAAAGAAGAGAACGATTGTTTCACACGTTTTAAACCGAGCCAACGAAGAGCCCAGACGGCTCGCGCAGCAGGACAACGGAACACCCTCACAGCCCGGCCGCCCGCCGGGGGAGCTGCGCACGCGCAGCTGCCCCGCCCCCTCCGAGGCCCCGCCCCCCACGGGGCCCGCGCGCCGCTGTCACTCAGCGAC
>VYXD01004356.1:953996-1009764 GCA_013397195.1 Hylia prasina | reverse complement strand
GGCCGCGGAGTGGCGGGGCCGGGGCGGGAGGGGGGGAATTTGACCGTAAACATCCTGCGGTTTGAACGGCGCGTTCGCGCGCAGGAAGGACCGCGGCCGCCATCTTGTTTGCTTGAGCGAGCGGCTCGGCTCCGCTCGGCTCCACTTCGGCTCCGCTCGGCTCGGCCCGGCTCGGCCTCGGCTCAGCTTCGGTTCGGTTCGGCGCCGCTCGGCTCGGGCTCGGCCCGGCCCGGCCCGGCTCGCTCCCTCCCGGCCCCGCACGTCCCGCCGGGAAGCGGCGATCGGGGCGTAGCCGGGGCCGCTCCTCTCCTGCCGCCTCNGTCGCTGCCGCCGCCCGAAGGGGCCCGGCGGGGCCCAGCCGGCTCTCGGGGTGCTGCCGTCACGCTTGGGCTTGGAGCCGGCTCTTCGGCCTCCCAGCGGCGAGGGCCCGCCTGGTGCGCCGCGACACCTGGGGCTCCCCGGGAAGGGCAGGGCTGCCCCGGGACCCTGCACCGGGCCCGGGTGTCCGGGCGATCTGAGGCGAGGCCGGGCGCAGCGGGGCCCTAAGCGTGGCCTGGCGGCGGCACGGACAAGGCCCGAGGGGAGCACGGCCGGGGCGGAGGGGAGAGCAGGAGGGGGGCGCGGTCTATGCACCTGGAGCGGCCACACGCGCGGATCGGCGGGGACCTTCCCCGGGGGAGCCGTGGGGAGGCCCGGGGGCCGCCGCGGTGTAACAGATCCCTGTGTGTGGGTTCGCTAAACGGACAGCGGGGCTGCTGCGGTCTGGGGAGAGGGACAGGAGCGAACTTTCATTGGCCAGTCTTCTGTTTTTGAGTGCAATTTTCCTTCTGCCATGGATGGGGCAGGGCACTGAATGTTCTCACAGCCTCTTTAGTGGCAGTGAACTACCTTCTGCACACTGTGGTTCTTCAGCTGCAAGTAAAAGGGCCTATAAGAAATGCTGGCCTTTTGAAGAACCAAGATCCTGCTCTTATGGACGCTGTTAGAAATCTCGCTATCGTTTTTAAAATTTCTCTGATCCTGATTAGAAACGCTTCTGTTAACATAAAACAGGGCGTTGTGTTTCTATCATTAACAAAGGAAACTTGGGGTCACAGTAACTTATTGGCATCTTTCATTAAAAATGGCTTTTCTTTAAATTCAGACACATAAAGAAACTACTGTAAATTTGGAGAAGTTACAATTTAGGCCCACATTGTGCAAATGCAGGTGATAAGCACGCTTTCCTTAATCTCTTACTCAGTAAAACTCATATTATCAAAACCGGGGGATATCACAGCATTATTAGGGCCAGGCTTCTGTTTTATTTTATGAAGGTTCCTTTGTAAATACTTGACATACTGCAAAATTTGGGAAAACACAGCCCACTCATTTAAAGTTCTAACTAGAGAGGAAGTAGGTGTGATGGGGGTAATAAAAGGAGGACCAAAAAGTTACTGAGACGTACAATAAACTTAAATTACTACACAAATTGATCATGTCTTGCTTATACCATGGGATTTCCCACAGAAATTAGAGTATTTGCTTTAGTTAGCACATCAGTTTAACTTCTTAAAGGTAAAACGTTAAATGTTTTTTACATATGGGTTCTTTGGATGAACAGTTCAGAGAAATAACAACTGCAAAAGATGGAATAACATAAGGAATTCTGTTCAACACCTTTAAAGAGTGTTAGTACATGGTTTCTGCGAGTTTATTAGTTTGACTTGGATCTGGAATTGCACAAAATAGGTTGGGATAATGGAGACAGGGCCTTAAATTAAGAAGATTTCTTTCCTACTGGTTGAGCATTCTGAATGTAGGGGCAAGGGCAGGATACCTGCTGAGGGTGAGGTTTGAATGTGGAATTGAGGGAGGAGGACTACAGTGTTCATAGGGTTCAGTGATCTCCAGCTCTGTACGGTACTTGTGAGTGATCTGCCTTTTGAATTAGTAACCTTAGTGGGGTGCTGGTTCTATCTGATCATGTAGGTGTGTAGTATATTGTAATTGGAGAAGAGTGAATGCAGTTCCTGTAACGGAGTGGTGTGGTTTGAGTAATTAATAGACCTGGTGGTGCAACCTCAGCCGTAGAATTTCTGAAAAATTGTTAATGCAAAAAACGACCTGGGCACAAACAGAAAATGCTGTATCTATTTATCAAGGGTATGTCAGGTTGAACTAGTTGAATTTCATCTTCTCCAATAATTGATTTTTGTGGACATAAGAAATTAAGGTGACTTGACACTGAACTTTAGTAAAGCTGCAGGTGCCACAAAGAAATATACTAAAATTCAGTTAAATGTGGATTAACCAGACAGTTATAAAAGTGGCTGAAGGAAGGAGATCAGATAAGGTAGTGGTGAAAAGAGGCATGGAGCTGTAAGGTGATGTTAGTGGAGTTTGTGATGATTTTTTTTTCAGTGGCACTGAAACCTGCCAGGGAGGCAGCATTAGTGAGTGCCCCCGTGTGGGAAGTGTAGTCGTGTAAGAAGAACTGGAGGGTGAAGGGGTATGAGTTAAAGCTGAAGAATTCAAAGTACAGTTGCCAGGGTCAGGGTAGTTCTTCTGAACTTCTGAAGTCTGGTAGGGCTAGCTCAGACTGATGCAGGTGCACAGGGTGATCTCACGTTTCCCCAGATCACCCAGGCCTGCCTGGGCTTAGCAAGCCAGAAACAGCACAGGAGGAAATTATACAGGTGGGGGAAACCAGCAAAGAGAAATTGAAGGATGGCATGATGGCTGGCTGATTTCTTAAACTATAGCATGAAATTTGTCTACTCTTCTGTGTATGACTGTGGTTTTGGCCTAGCTTTACAAGGAACAAAAGTAGGTGACAGTAAAAAAACAGAAGATGGAACTTAAGTTGTGGACTGGTATGTGTGTGTGTGTGTGTGTGTACATAGCCTAACCTAGGGAGAGCAGCTGACAAGTGGGTTTAATGAGCTAGAGTGAACCACAGTCAAAATACAGTGAATGTGCTGTGGTGTCAGCTCTTGGTTCATTAAGCACCTTTCTGCATGCCTTGAAGGATGGGACTAGCTGTGCTAGTGTGCTCTTCAGAGGTTAGCTAGTTAGCCATTCTAATCTGAAGAAGGATTTTAAGGCAAAATACATGCAATTTGAGGGTTAAGATGAAGCTCATAGTTACCATCTACCAACTTTTTAGTGCTACTTTGGAAGGGGCCAGAGTCTCAAGATGAGAGAATGAAACAGGCACATTCTGGATCAGACCCTGTGTTTGAGCAGTATTATATTAGTTCTGCTTTACATTTCACTTACTTTGTGTCTAGAATTAGAGCATTTTTTGCACTGTAGGAAGAAAAATATTTTTTAAATTGTGCAATTGTTGACCAAGTTAGGCAGCGAAAACCTGAGAACAGTTGTGGCACACTGAATTGTGGCACAGTAAATTCGAAGTTACTGACAATAAAATTTCAGATATTTTAAAAGGTTGATTTGGCAAGATCAGGATTTGGTCCTACTTGGCCTTGTGTGAGTACTTACTCTTTTTTGCCTTAGAGGAATACATGTAAGTCAGAAAAAAGTTCTTAGCAAGTTTTATGGTCCTGTTTCATATCCAGTCAGTTTCAAAAATTGACAGTTATATTTTACCTTACAAGCTTTTTAAGAGCCATCAGCTACCCTTTTTCTTCTGTGGATTCTTAGGAGCTGCTTTTTCAGCCAATGACATATTCTGTGTGTCTGCCTGAGCGCTCTGCCACTTCTAGAAACTCTTGGTTCCTTTAACATTCATCGCAGTCTCATATTATGCCAGAAAATCTATTTCTTCTTTTATGTGACTGAATCAACTTACTGTGCTATGAATTAAAGATCAGAAAAAAGTCTGAAATGCAGAAAAGGGAGTATCTGAAAAGAAAGAAAAAAATCTGGAGCAAGCAGGAGCAGCCTTTGGGCCAGCTTTGAAGAGCTCAGGTGCTAAACAGCTGAACTGCAAAAGTGGGCTTTATACAGTTGCTGTAACTCAGTTATTGCCATGCAGAGCATCTGCTGGAATTTGGAAGTGACAGGGAGTCCTGTGACAAGAAATTATTGCTTTAGGTAATAGAGTCCATGTTTGTTAAGAACAGTTCAGATTGAAGCACGCTAAAACTGTCTGTAGTCTGATTGTCACTGTTTCCCTTCGTGTATTTCAGTATGGCAAGGCATCAGTGATGGATGAAGAGAAATAAAGTGATAGATAAATTGTTTTTGTCCAAGTTATCCAAATAGTGAGGTTCGCATTTAACAGGAAACTTTAAGTACGTTTTCAGTTATGTTTGAAGTTTTGTGAAAACCATGTTATCTATTGTAATAATTGTGCCAAACTCCACTAAACTCCACTAATCAAAGTACATTCATTTGCAGTTGTTGTTGGATGCTTTTAATGGACTGATACAAGTGGTTTTGTTTACTCTGTGTTTTCCCCTATTCCTCATGTTTAAGGGTAATTACAGGCTTACTGTTGCATAGTTCTGGTAGCAACTTGAGATAGCAAAATGCTGTGCTGCAAAGTTATGTTTCTGCATATGCAAAAATACTGAGGCCTTCTAAAATATGCAAGGATTGAATTGTCTGCTGGCCTTAAGACAGTGTGATGTCTTTCAAAAAATCCTGGGGGATAAAAAAATAGAGTACCTTCCTTTAGATAATGTTTATCCAGAATTTATTCCTGGAAAAACTTGCTCATGTCCATCTTTGTGCAGTGCTGTCCTTAGCCCTTACACAATCTCAACAAATAAAAATGGCATTTTAACTTTCTGTCAGTTTGCAGCTTTTTATGACTAAAAGCTATTAACTTCACTCCTAAGAGTAATTTTAATTCTGTATACTGAATTATTTTGAGTTTAAGCTGAATGTGGCCTTTATTTCCTTTAAATCCTCTTCACTGTTTTGGTTATGGATGGAATTGGTGGCCGGTCTGTCATTAAGAGAGTAGCTTGATAATCAGTTCTGTTATGCAGTTCTCAAAATGGAAAAAAAAACAAACTTTGACTTAACTTTGAGATGTACATTTTTTCATTTGTTATCCAGATGTCTAGAGGTTGGCTTTATTTCCACTGAATGAGTAATATCAGAGCTTCTCTTGTCCTTGTACTTAAATTCCCAGCAGTAACAACTGTGACCTTCAGTGCTTCTCTGGCAGTTTTTCTGCAGGTGTAGAGGTGGTAAAAACTGAAATACACTTGTTTTGCCTTTCCTGTTCTTCTCTTTTGATTCATTTTCCTGGGTTATAGAAACTACTTTGTGGAGAAAGTAGTTTTCCACAAAGTAGAAAAACTCTTCGTGGAGATTCTTCTACTTTTGTAAAGCAAACTTTTTTTTTCCCCTCTGCTTGTAGTTAACTGAATCATATGCTCATCTCATGCATGGAACTGGCATGTTTGAATTATAAGACATCATGCTATTCTGATTCCCCATGTTTGATGTGTTGGCATTTTATCAGCCCTAACAAAGTAGTTACTAGATACATAGATGAGTGGGTTTTGGTGTTTTGGGTCTGTTGTTTTGTTTTTTTTTTCCCTAGTGAAGGAGAAAGAAAATGGAATCTTAAGGAAGTTTGGAATAATGCAGTCAGTTTTCTCACAATTTTTATCAACACTTGATTTAAAAAAATAAGTAATGGAGAACAGTCTGTTCAGAAATGAAGACACGATGGTGCTTCCTGTTTAGGAAATAATAGTGAAGTCCAAAAAGATTTAGGGCTGTGTATTTTATAAAGGTGAATCTTTTTCTGGAACAGTGTATAATATATACTGGTATAGTAGAATAGTAGCTGCTAAATTAAAAGTAGAAAGAAATGGAAGTCGCAGAAAAGTACTGTGGAGTGAAAACTGAGATGTGCTTCTTAGCATTAAGAGAGTTTGGTATCATTACCCTTAAGGTAAAAAGATTCTAGATTATTTTTTCATGAGGGATGGTAAACATTTCTAATTTGTGTATGTGGCTGTTAGTGGGTGTTATTTCTGCTTTATAATTCTTCTGTAATAAATATATATATATGCTATTACATGGACACCATTTGTAAGTGTTGGCTTCTTAAACATAATAAATAGTCTGACTTCAGTGTGCACTTTTTCTGAGGATAAGGGGGGTGTTTACAAGATGTTCCTTGTAAAATAAAAGATGTGGAAGGAAATATTTGCCTTTCTCTTTACAGGTCTGCACTTTGTTTTAGACATCTGGGACCATGTTCTATGCCCACTTTGTCCTGAGCAAACGTGGGCCGCTGGCCAAAATCTGGCTGGCGGCCCACTGGGATAAGAAGCTGACCAAAGCCCATGTGTTTGAATGCAATCTGGAGAGCAGTGTGGAGAGCATCATTTCCCCAAAGGTATCTATTTTGCACTAATGGCATGTTACCTTGTAATGAAAAGAACTTGAGTGTACAGGTGGTAATTACTATTTGGGTCACTAAAGCAAATAAGTCCTTAATGTTCTATTTTAAAGGGTGGAAAGGTCTGTTTAGATGTGAAATACTCTATTGTGAAATGGGAGGAAATTATAAGTAGCTTGATGTTTTTACATGTTTCTTTTTCTTCCCCTCTACTAATGGCAGTGAAATTTTTAATCTTAGAACTGATGATACAGTTGTGACTTCAGTCACTTAACAGATGTCAATGTCTTATTAAAAATGCAACTACTTGAAAACAAAAGAAAACTTACTTATATCTTTTATTTTGATTGATACAAATGTTAAGAGGTTTTATAACGCTACTCTAGGTTTTAGAAGAACTGCTAAGTGTAAGCAAAAAGTGTATTGTACAATCACAGAGATGCTTACTCTTCTAGAATAGTGATTTGCTTCATTATCACTTTTGGAAGGATTTAGGAGGAAGCTAATGTTCATAGACTCACAAGTGAATTGGAGCATTCTTTTAGAGAAAGGAGAAACTAATACACTCTTCTTCATATATTTAACTTTGTGTAACAGTTCATTAGCTGAAATATTAAAAAAAGACCTTGGAGTAAATAAAAATTTTGAATTCTTACAGGTTGATGTTAAATCCTGTATGGCTTGCTCTTACTGTGGGACAGTTATACCATGTACCATTCAACACAAATTTCATGCTTTTTCGGCCTAAAATACTTACAGAAGAGTCCTTCTGTGATTTTTTTTTTCCCACTTTTATGTTCCCACAGTAGATACTTCATAGTAAAGCAGCGAGATTGAAGAGGAAAGGAACTTAGAATTGTTACAGTGTGGCAGTGCTGATTTATGGGCATTCCAGTCTTCCACTGTTTGTCTCTGATAACTGCAGGACAGAAGATGGAGAGATAGCTAACAGTTTTAACTAGATTTTACTTAACCAAATCATTATTTATGGCTGTGCATCTTTTTGTATTTTTCACTTTTTCTACAACTGAAGTATCAAAGGTGGTAGAAAAGAAAATGTAGTAAAAAAAAAACTTTGTTGCTTATTTTTTAACTAGACAGAGCAGTGTTTGGGAATTCCTGGAGTGAGCTGCTATTAATTTAGTGATATTTGCCAGGTCATCCATAAATAATGTAATATCACCTTGAACTTTAGACTTTGCATTCTTTGTTTCTTCCGATTTCTGCTGATTTTTATACTTGTTTTGGATATTTGACTTTATTGGGAAAATTCATGTAAAGCTGACTGAGGTGTCATTTTAAGGGAAAAGTGAGGATACATCTAATTTGCTGGTTGTGTAATGTGTTTTTAGGTGAAGATGGCACTTCGAACCTCAGGACATCTTTTACTAGGCGTTGTTAGAATCTACCACAGGAAAGCAAAATACCTTCTTGCAGACTGTAATGAGGCTTTCATTAAGATTAAGATGGCTTTTCGTCCAGGTATCTGTCTTTATCTAAGTGCTCTCTGAAACGTTATATTGATAAATGTATTTAGTAAGAAGGCATACAATTCTGCCTTCTTATGTCTGTATAATTACATAAAGGTATAGGTTATAGGAGAGGTAATTATTGCAGCTGGCTGGCTGACAGAGTTGTCTGCTGAAAAACATCTTTTAACTGAATTCGGAACGAAAACGTCTCCTATTGATGCTGATTCATAAAATCTCACTTAAGATTTTGGCTGTTGCTAGTGTATGATATTAAATGGAAATACACTGCATGGTTTTTACCTTCTGTCTGAAAAAGGCCAGTGCCCTACTGAAGGGGAGAATAGAAGCACAGAAGGGGACTGGTTTCCATCAAGGATGAGGATTCTTTTGCCATGAGTTACAAAAGAAACATGAAAGTAAGCTGTTTTTTTACCACTTTCACGTTTTAGTTTCTGAAAATAATGTGAACTGTAATGTGTTCATAAAGATAGTTTTCCTTTTGTATGTTTGCAACATAATTTCCCCCTCTCTAGTTGCTTACTTAAATATCTTCCATGAAATGAGGTGCCATATTAATATCTGAAATTACTTTTCCATCCAGCAGTCAATTAATTGTTCAGCTTTCATTCTTTCCTGTCTTTAAAGATAGTTTTCTTTCATTTTGGCCTGGGGAACTTTTTCTCAGCTGAACTGTAGCTGTGGTAGTGATGCTGCTGGATGCTCACAGCTGCTAAATCATATTCTACCTTTTTAAGTCAGTGAATGCAATAGATTTAAAAGCTGAACTTGAGGGAAACTTCTTGTTTTTTAAAAAGGCAACTCTTGAAAGCCAGGGCAGCAGTAACTTGAGAAAAGTTAAGGTACGTCATGCCTTTATCTTAATTTCCTGATCTACAGGTTGTGATTCAGGCATTGTATTCAAGTACTGAATTTTATATAGCTTTCAGTGGCAATTTGTTGACTGTTGCTAATTTTTTTGTTTACTACTGTGTTTAACTTCCTTGAGTGATAAGAACATCAATTTGTTTTAATATCACGAGGCAATCTGTTTTTCCAGTTTTCCCTCTCCTAACAGAGTTCATGTCAAAGGTGAAGCACCTTAAAATCAAGATTTACAAAAAGTGCCATGCTGGCCTGACAGAAGCTGAGGCACTGGTCTTTATTTTCAGTTTATCAGCTTTGTGCCTTAGGCAATGAGTCTTTTTGTTCTGCGAATCATTTACATGTTTCATTTTGAGCAGCAGACAAGTAAAAATATTGAACAGCCCTGAAAGGATGGACTAGATTTCTTCATTCCTAGTCAAGTACTATGATGAGTAAGCTATATACTCATGCTTGTTCTTGGTCTCTGTGGACAGTGGTTCTTTGATTCATTGCAGAGGGGAGCACAGTGAGCAGTGTTTTTGAAGTATCTGTACCTCAGAATTGCTTGTGTTGTATGTGTGGGTCAGAAGGCAGAGCATAGAGCTCAAATCTTCTGCAAGTTACAGAAGGAATTGAACCTGCATTTCCCATGCACTTTCAAGTTCCCTGACCTTTTAAGACTTTGAACAAAAGAGAAGGACCAACTACTGGCACTGGTTTTGTGATGCCCAATCTGATAGTCATGCTCTGAGAATGCCTGCTGAATAAGAGTAAGCATCTCTGGAAGATAAGAAAAGGTATGTGTGTGGTTTTGGTAATACAGCTCTTTTATGTGCAGAAGCCTAGGAGGTAGTGAGCCCCAAGTGCAAGCAGTACTGTTCCAGGACTTCTGGAGCTGATGGAACTGAATAAAGGACCAGTACCAAAGTAGTCACACTGTGCTGCTGCTGTAGTGTAGAACCCTGCAGCTCATACCATGTATCGTGATAAAATTATTTTGGAGCAGGTACTTGTAGTGTTGTGAAACATACAATGCCTGTGCTGGCTGCACAGCTCTGCATAGTGCCACACTTGTCACTGATTGATTTCGGGCTTCTGGGATTACACAGACACTGCAAGGGCTTGAGGATATAAGTTTGGAATTTAGTTTGAATTTCACTTACTAGCATTATCTAAGGTTTCTTTATAGGTGTCTCAGCATCAGTTCAACGAATTTAAAGACAGTAGGCTCATGCAGAGAGGAAATGCTAATGGCATGGCAAAAAATGCTGTCCTTGTAAGGAATGGGAACTCATGTCTGGGTGTTCTTCTTTGCAGGAGTTGTTGATTTGCCTGAGGAAAACAGAGAGGCTGCCTACAATGCTATTACTTTACCTGAGGAGTTTCACGATTTTGACCAACCACTTCCTGATCTAGAGTAAGCTTGAGGTTTTTTTCATTTTCATGAAAATGATAATTGGTTTTAGTTGAGGAGAACCTGATTTTAAACAGCTAACTCATTGCTGAATGTAAAAAAAAAAGTCTGTCAGTAACTTCTATTATTAGGTCTTTTGATAAGGAAGTGTGCAGTCATCTTTGTGTTGATTTTAAGTTCATAGTAGCATTGACTTTAATTGAAGTTAAAACTGTCCTTACAGGACCTTTTGATTCATTGCAGAGGGGAGCAGTGATATGATAACTTTCTTATTCTTCTATGCAAGGCACCCTACATCACATACATCTTAGGTTAGACAAGATTAGTTTTATGGAAATGTTGATGACCTTTTGAAGTGCCACTTTCAATTCTTAGAAGTTCTTAATACTTATGGGTTATTTGTACATATAACAAGTATACAACCTGAATAGTTCTTAATCTTTAAAAAGCTGATTCTTTTGTTATTTTTTTTAATTTGAGTTATTCATACAGGAGTTTTTAGATACAGCTTACTCAGTGTTCAATTTAGTTTAAATTCAAATTAGAGTATATGCTATTTTGAAACTGCATAAAATTTCTGTGTATTTATAAGAAAAGTACCTTAATATACCACAAAGAGTCTTAACTTGGTAGTGTTGCAAAATACAGTGTTTGATAAACTATATTAATAGCTTTTGAAGTTGAAGAGGTGGAGGGTTTTTCTTAATTGTTAATTTGGCCTTTGAAATTAGTAATCCCAACACAGCAAGGAGTAAGAGAGGTTAGTGATACATTTCCCAGAAGCTAATGCAATTTGGATGATAGGTTTGAACCATTAATGGTCTCACTGTTTTAAGTAGTAGTTTCTATTCAGTGTTCACCGTTATTTTTTTCAATAATGGGCTTGAATGTAAAATTGCTTTTTACTGAATAATGTCATGTTTATTTTAGCGGGCTTTATCTGTTGTTCATTTTTTAATGAGATTTTAATAATTGCCTTCTGTTTGTTTAAGTGATATTGATGTGGCTCAGCAGTTCAGTTTGAACCAGAGTAGAGTGGAAGAAATTACAATGAGAGAAGAAGTAGGCAACATCAGTATCCTCCAGGATAATGACTTTGGTAAAGATCTCATGTATTATTATGTGTTAGTAACTAATTTCAGTTATTGTAAGATATGGTTTTGCAATTACTGTGGAATGCCCAATAAGCACTAAACAAATTAGATCAAACATGCTGTGGTTTTTTATGTTTATATTTTTAGTTTGTTCATGTCAGCTTTTTCAGAAAGTCTGTCCTCTAATGCTCAGCAAACTTCTAGCTACCTAGAGTAGGTAGAAAGAAAAGCTGAAGGCTATTCAGTCAAGTTAACCATTGAAGTACTGTGACAATTTTAATTTTCAAATTATGGTGTGAATATGAGCTGTTGCTTTAATCATAAGCATGCTCTTAGTCAGAAATCATTGGGAGATTTCTAAAGCTGAATCACACTGGTGACAAATTTGCTACTTTAGGTATCTTTTCAAGGACAGTGTTCTAACATCTGAATCAAAGCCTAAAGACAGTTTTATTTCAAAATCTGGTTCCCAACATACAGTATTGTAACCCATAAATCAGTAATTGTTTTGAAGGAAGAATCTAGAAGTGGTGTTGACTGGGTATTGGTTTGTTCCCTGTACTTGAAGCCCAGCCTTGAGGCATAAGGGAAAATGTGTTTGAATTCCATTGAATTCTTTGGTTTCTGTGCAGATAAAGTTTAGTAGGATCTGGCTAATACCAATTCAAATAAGTACAGTGAGATGCTTTGAAAAGGAGATAATTATTTTTATAATTGTTTGAACAGTATTTTTGCTATGGTATTGCTGGGCATCTTCATGTAATTCCTTGTCATCATTAACTCTGCAAATAGGATAAATTAAATTAAAGTTTGGTCTCACATATGGGCTTTTGTTGATCAGTTAGGCAGGTCTCTTGCATCTTGGTTTTTTAGCACTTAGAGCAGTGCAACTGTATTCTTGCAGGTGACTTTGGGATGGATGATCGTGAGATGATGAGAGAAGGTAGTGCATTTGAGGATGACATGCTGGTGAGCACTAGTGCTTCCAATCTCCTGCTGGAACCTGAACAGAGCACCAGTCACCTCAATGAGAAATCTAATCATCTGGAATATGAAGACCAATACAAAGATGATAATTTTGGAGAAGGAAATGATGGTGGAATATTGGGTGAGTTTGAGAAATTTTGTTTTTCCTCTATCCTACATCCTGCCTTGGTTAATTATTTCATGAGTAGATGAGGGGAAGTTGTTTCCTTTGTTGCCAAGATCCCGTCAGAGTTATGCCTTGTATAGTGAATTCTGGTTTGTGAGTACTACAGCAGTATAGATGACTCCAGCATATTAAGAGTTGGCATATTTAAAACAAAGTTCACAAAAATTTGGACGCAAGATGCAAATGTGTGGCAAGTATCTTGTAATAAAGGTATCTATAAGCTCAGAATTAGAGCTGAAATGCCCCTTGAAAGAGTACTGCTACTTTCTTCTATGTCAGCATTGAAAATACTGGTTTCTAACTTCTGCACTGTCTTCATCTGCGTTGTAATAAACTTGTCTGCACTTCTTTGTAAATTTGTCTATACCTGTTTCATGAATTTGTGGATGCAAAACTGATTGTTTCTTATGGTTTCTTCAGACGACAAACTTCTCAGTAATAATGATGGTGGTATTTTTGATGACCCACCTGCACTCTCAGAAAGTGGAGTAATGATGCCAGAACAGCCTCCCCACGATGATATGGATGATGATGATAATGTATCAAGTGAGTATGATTTAGGACCAGATCTAGAATTACTTTCAACTCATGTAGTTTGGATTCTAATTCCTTAAAAGCATACCAAGCTCAAAAGTATGAAATGTGGTAAACCACCTGAAGGTGTGGAGGAGGGGATGGGAGGGGCAGCACAGCCTGTTAATGTTCTGACCTAGTGCAAGGCTCCTGTTGTACTTGGCAGTGGGAGGCCCGGACAGCCCGGACTCGGTCGATCCGGTGGAGCCGTTACCAACCATGACTGACCAGACAACGCTTGTTCCCAATGAAGAGGAAGCTTTTGCTCTGGAGCCTATTGACATAACTGGTGAGTGAGCTGTTGGGGAGTATTTTACCCAGTGTGTCAGAGACCACCTTAGCTTGATGGAGTGGAAACCAGTGTCTAGCACTGCTGCTGACTCTGTGTCTCACTTGGGAGAGAAACCAGGGATCAAGTGCTGAATTCCTGTTATTGTAATAGTAGCCCTCTAGTACTTTCCAGAGAGGTAGCTTACATGGATAGTGTCGGAGAATATTAGTTGTAGTTTCTGCAGTCAGTGCATGTAACAGCATTATACTGTAGTTTTAGATAAACATGCTAGTTGAAAGGCACTGAGTTGGAACGGTGCTCAGCATGTCTTTAATTCTAATGTGGTATCTGTAGTGCAGCACAGTTCTTGATATTCTGTGTTTGAAGGGCAGGAGTGACTGTTCACACTGAGAACGAGTGATGTTCTAGTGATTTGTAGCTTTAATGAATTGCTGATTTCAGGAGGTGCACCTTTGTATTTAAATTTCTGTTAAGTGGGGATTTTCCTTGTCTTTTTCTTCATTGCAAGAAACTTGCTTATTTTAACTGATACTATATTTGGCTCATTATATACTGATCCCCACTTTATTAAAAAACTAACATCTGGAAAGAAAGTAGCTTGTCCTATGCTTTTATAAAAGACTGAGCTCCAGGCCCTGATGCCCTGCTTGGCCTGTGGGAGAGCCCTGGCGCTGCCCTCTCGTGGCAGGCTGGCAGCAGGGGACCAGCTCATCTGCTGGGACCAGCAAAGATAGCATTTGCCAGAGCTTCAGGGTCTGCTGCAGAGTACCAGGCTGTGAGCACAGTAAAGTTATCCTAGAACAGTGTCAGAAGTTTACAGTTAAAACAACCACCCACTTTAACTCTACCAAAGCTCAGGTAGGGCTTAGGGGAAAAAGCGGCTGGGGTATTTTAAATCTGTCATTAGAGTCATAGAATGGCTGGGATTGGAAGGGATCATGAAGATCTAGTTCCAACTGTCTTGCCATGAGCGGGGACACCTTCCACTAGACCAGGTTGCTCAGAATTCCATCCAGCTTGGCCTTGAACACTGGCAGGGATGAGACATCCACAACTTCTCTGAGCAACCTGTTCCAGTGCCTCGCCACACTCATGGTAGAGAATTTCTTTCTGATATCTAGTCTGAGCCTGCTCTTTGTCAGTTGGCAGCCATCTCCCTTACCTTTTCACTACATGTCTTTGTAAAAAGTATCCTCCATCTCCCTTGTAGACTCCCTTCAGGTACTGGAAGGCCACAGTTGGGTCACTCCAAAGCTCTCTTTTCTCCAGCCTGAACAAAACGAAATCTCTCAGCCTTTCCTCATAAGAGAGGTGCTCTATCCTCTGTTCAACTCAGTGGCTGGTGTTTGCACCAGCCTAACAAGCAAGCCATGAGAGAGAGAGGCGTGTGCAGCTGAGGACGTTGAGGCTTAGGTAGATGGAAATTCACAGAAGAATTAGTAGGTTATGGGGCAGCATTCATAGTATTTGATGTTTTATATTGCACATAGGTTTTAATCTTCCCAAAGCTAGTGTTGCCTTAGATTCTTGAGGCAGCTTTTTACGTGGGCAGGTAAGATCTATAGAGAACCTGCAGGATTCTTTTACAGCATGGTACGTGTTTGAGCTAACCTTCATTACTTGCTAAAAATCTCAACAGTCAAGGAAACCAAAGCAAAGAGGAAGAGAAAGCTGATTGTGGACAGTGTGAAAGAACTGGACAGCAAGACTATTCGAGCCCAATTAAGTGACTACTCTGATATTGTTACTACTTTGGATTTGGCACCTCCTACTAAGAAATTGATGATGTGGAAAGAAACTGGTGGAGTTGAAAAGCTTTTCTCTCTGCCTGCACAGCCTTTGTGGAATAACAGGCTACTGAAGGTAATGTTTTTGTGCAAATTCATTTGTAAATGGACTCTATTCAGGATTGTGCCTCATGTATAGCAAACATCAGCATATAAATACTGTTTTAGTGATGGCAGTATTCATAATTGGAAGAAAACATATTAGAAGAACTAAGAACTATATTTTAAATGTTGCTGTCATTAATTACAAAAAAATTATTTTTTAGAAGATAGTACTGTTGGTGAGGAGCGTAAAAACTGAGGAAGAAAGATAGCCCATAATTACTTGATCCATAATGAAATAAAAGGACACTGAGAACTGCAGTAGTGAATAATGTAACCTTTCCTCTGTAGCTCTTTACTCGCTGTCTTACACCTCTGGTACCAGAAGATCTGAGGAAGAGGAGGAAAGGAGGAGAAGCTGACAATCTTGATGAGTTCCTTAAAGACTTTGAAAACCCAGAGGTTCCCAGAGAGGAGCAGCAACAGCAACAGCAGCAACGAGATGTCATTGGTTTGTGTCTTGTCAAAGATTCTCTGCTTTCCCTTGGAGCATTTTTTTTCTCTTTTATCTGTGCTTTGTATTAAGTCATCAAAGATTAGGTATGAAGCAATGAGCTTTGTAATGGTTGTTCAGTTTGTTTAGCTTGATCTACAACCTGTGACATAAAATAACTTTTTTTTTCCTAGAAATAGGGGATGTTTAGGAATTGTTTGAACCGGTGGATTAAAAGTGCAGGCTGTTGAGAGTGCTCAATTCTAATAGCAAGTTGGATTTTGGTACAGTTCCTAATTACATTCTTAAGTACCTAAAAGAAGATTTGTTGTGGAATACAGATGAACCTATTCTGGAAGAACCAAGCCGTTTACAAGAGTCGATGATGGAAGGCAGCAGAACCAATCTGGATGAATCGGTTATGCCACCCCCACCAGCTCAGACTGGTGTTAAACGCAAACTGCAGCAGGTAGAACCAGAGCCAGTGTTACCCGTGAGTAAGCTCTACTGTTTTTTATGGGAAGTGACAAGTGGGCAGTGTCTTTGAGTAGGAAATGACACAGATTTGAGGCCCTAGCTTTTGCTAGTCCTTTGAAATTCACTGTAGTAGTATCAGAACATTTGTCACTGGGTAGTCATTCTGGTGCCTTTGTTAGGTGAAAAGCTTATTGAAACATTTGAAATGCTGGTAGGATAAAGAAATTACACTATTTCCTCCAGTAAAAGTCTTCAAGGAGTCTAGTGTATTGCTTATCAGGTTCTGCTTGGCAAGTGTATATGAACAGCTCCCATGAAGCAAGGATTGTATTAGCTGCATAAATGTCTTTTGAGACAGCCCTAGTGTTCCAGGCTTAAGGATTCAAAGAAAAACTTTGGAGACATTTCCTAGTTGAGTTGTGAGTAGACTTGGACATTAAGCTTGATGCAGTGTGAAAGGAGAGTGTGATGCATTTGTGAAGGGGAGAGGGAGGAAATGGGCAAAATGAAAGATATTTTTCTGAATGCTTGTATGGTGAGAACAGTGCTGGTTTATGCTGTGTTTCACATTTGTGCATTTTTTAACCTCACTATTCACACTCTTTGGCTAACAGGTGGTTTGTTCACTGTAGAATGGGACTGGTAGTTGTTACATGATCTTGTTAAGCAGGGTGGCAGCTGCTGCTCCTCTTGACCATGTCAGGGGGTGAAATCAGCATCAACTGTGCTAAGTCAGTGTAATTGGGGTGTTGGTGTGTTGGGATTTCTGTGATCATCTTAGTGGCCAGTCAGGCCTCTAGCCAGCATGTACATCCTGCTGTGTGACAATATCAGAAGTTGCTCACCCATTTTAGGGTATGTGTAGAAACAAGTTTCCAGTGTCAGGGTAACTTTACTAGCAAGCACTTAATAGTTTATAGATTCAAGGGGAGAGTACCATATATTAATTTTATTAAAACGGTCTATATAAATCCCATTAAATTGCTTTTCTGTATATTCCTCTTGATGTCAATATTTTCTGAGCATATACTTCAGCACCAAAGTAATTCATACATTTTCAGAAACTTTGCAGGTACCAGTGTTTAAATTCCTTCATGTTTGTATTGATGAGAACAGCACTTTAGTATTTTGAAGATGACTAGTTCCAGTGAGTTAAAGTGTGTACATGTAGCATTGCATCTGGTGATGTGGGATTTTAAATTTGCATGTGCCGATCCAAGTAATGAGATCAGTAGCTTGGATGGTGGCATAAGTGAAGTTACTGGAAAGCCTTTTTACTTTACAGTGGTATCATAATTTCTGTTTTGAGTAGAATCTAAAGGATTGAAAATACACATATGGACAGCAAAACAAAATTGCATTTGGTTTTCAAAAATGAAAAATTCTGACAAATGGCTAGTACTAGATACTTGGATTTTATTAAACTGGTCTGTAGAACCATCATTGTATTGTAAAACTGACGAAATGATACCGTTTGTTTAACTGTACTGTGTGCTCTTAAAGCATCCACCATCACAACAGCTGGAAATACCACCTGTAGAAATGCCTCCAGAGGAGCCCCAGAACATCTGCCAGCTAATACCAGAGCTAGAACTTCTGCCAGAAAAAGAGAAGGAGAAGGAAAAGGAGAAAGAGGAGGAGGAGGAGGAAGAAGTAAGAACTCTGTAGAATCAGTTTGTGTGTTTCCCAGAAGTGGATGAATGTTTGACTGTGGATGCAGTAAAAGGCATAACAACTAACTCATCTGTCCTTATTAATAGCCCTTGGAAATATAATTCTTAAATTATCCATGACCATTTAATAATATTTATATTATTTAATTTTATAAATTACATATATATTTGGTTTTGAACTAGTGTTCTCCTGTTCTCACCCATGGCTGGATGAAACCACTCTGTATGTTTACGATGCCTTTTGAACTTAATAGTGAACTTCATTTTAAATAGCTTGTGCTACTTAATGAAAGTAGCTTTTTGCAAGAAAACCAGCCATGTCTGCAAATGGGATAACTTGTCTCTTACCTACAGTATTTAATATCCTATGGCAACAAACAGAAAACACTTCACTGATGTCTTTCATTTTACACCTTCTTCCAGGAAGAAGATGGCACAGGGGGTGATCAGGATCAAGAAGAAAGGAGATGGAACAAGAGGACTCAACAAATGCTCCATGGCCTTCAGGTACACATGGTCATTTGCTTCCTCTTAAAGTAGCTTTTGAGTGCATCCACTGATGCTTTTGGGCTGAGTTAAAAGGTCTAGAAAGAGCTTTCTTTGCAGTCAATGTTACAGCCTAAAATACCAGTTATCTTAGAGGGGAAAGAATGCATGTAGTTTATTAAATCTATATCAAATAATTGTATTAAAATTAAATCTGTACTTTTATAATTGTCACTTATTGTTCAGAAAACATTTGAATTAAAATTTTTCACTTAAATATTTTTCAGTCTTTAAGTTCATACTTGGTGTGCAACTAAGATTCCCAGAAATTTAAATTTTAAAATAATTGACTGTATTTTTATTGAAACCTTAGCACCTGTGACTTTGTGCTGTGTGTCTTTAGGCAAGCCCCCGTAAGGGTCTAGGGATAACACCATTGTAAGAATGTTTACTTCCTGGCTAGGCTAGTTTGAAAACTTGCATGCCATGAGAAGCTGAATCTCTTAAAATTAAAACTGTGGAAATGTGACTTCAGCTGATTACTGGCATGTGGCTTCAGTCTGCAGAGAAATACCTGTCTGTAGGATGGATTCTTGCTGGAGCTAAAGAGGCTTTTTCTGATAAGATGTGCAGACTGTTCCTTAATCAGTCTCTGTGTTTGTCTTCCACATATTCTTGGACTACCTTTGCCTTTCAGCCTCCTTTGTAGCTCATTTGTTCCCTTAAACATTTTGGCAACTCATGAGATTTGGCTGTCACTGAATGCCACATCCCAAATGGTCACACCCGCCCTCTTCTCTCGCCCAGCTTTAAATGCAGAGCATGGTGCCCTATGGCATGGATTTTCCTTTTGGCCAGTTAGGGGCTGCTGTCCTGCCTGTGTCCCCTCCCAACTTCTTGTGCAGCTCCAGCCTTGATGGAAAACAAAGCAGCACCCCATGAGCTGTTGTGAAGAAAATTAATTCTGTCCCAGACCAAATCAGTACAACTGATTACAATAAAAAATAGCTTAAAAATGACTTCTAAAGTATACAAATGTTGAGTTGGTAGTGTTGTGTAATGTTTTCCTCTCTGAATGTTTTATCACAGTTTCTGAAAAGAGCTTTAGAATTCTCTTTGGCCATAACTAGCTTTTTTCAATTCTTTCTTCCCTGTACCCAAAAGAGCATCACATTGGATGGCTGAAAGATTAAATCTGCAATGAGATTTGGAGTTAAGGTGTGATTAATATAAAGTGATTTGGTTTGGCCAGCCAACTATCTTTTCATCTGGTTGAAATTCATTCCAGGGCAGACAGTTCTGCTTTAAATTGAACACTTCAGTTGTTGTCCTGGCCAGCAAAAAGATATATTATCATGATTATTTTTAATATATATTCTTGCCAAGACTTTGAGAAAATCTAAGTGACTTTGGATACTTAGTTTAAGACAGAAGTTTTAGAATAAACAGGCTTTCACCTTGGGAAAATGATGCATTTTTTAAAGAATGATAGCTCTTGAAATTTTACTTTATTATTTCTGGAATTGCATTTATTTTGAGAAATAAAATTCGATTTTTTTTTTTTTATTATTTTATTCCTCTTGAGAAAAAATTGTCCTGTAGTCAAAAAAGACTGGTTAGCTATTGCTGTAGAAATAAAATCGTGTGCTTTACAATGGTGTTTCTGGAATACATTCTTCATATTCAAGAATGATTTTTCACACATCTCTGGGATGCCTGCTAGGTTTCTTTTAGCTGAGATCCATAAAGAAATTTTCATGTACATGTTGTAATGTTCTCATCCTTCTGAATCCCGCAGCGTCCTGGGGTGTATAACAAACAGAATCTTGCCAAGAGACATTGTTTCTGTGTGGTTCTCTCTTTAACTTGTGGTATCAATGTTGTGTTTTTCAGAGAGCTCTTGCTAAGACGGGAGCAGAATCTATCAGTTTGCTTGAGCTGTGCAGAAATACAAATAGGAAACAAGCAGCTGCAAAGTTCTACAGTTTCCTGGTACTGAAGAAGCAGCAAGCTATAGAGCTGACACAGGAGGAGCCCTACAGTGACATCATTGCCACCCCTGGTCCCAGGTTTCACATTATCTGAATGGTTCCCTAGAGCAGAGCTAGTGCTCCTCTCACCAGTGTGTGTGTGTACTGCCCCGTCCGTAGGGCCCACAAGACCATTGCAGAAAATTTAGATTTTATTGTCTGTATAAAGTCCTTGGTTTTCTCTGGGGGTTATTTTGGGGTTTGTATTTTAACTTTACCACTCAAATTTTTAGTGAAACTGCTGGCTGGGTTGGGTGACTTGAGTTCCAGCTGCAGAAACCAGATATCTCAAGCGCCCAGATAAAGATTGTTTTAGCAGCTCAGAGCAGATGTGTGCAATATTGGTGCATGTGATGTTGAGTATCAATGAAAATGTCTTACAATAATTTGACTAGTTGATTCAATAGAGGTATTTTTAACCTATACAAGTAAATCTGAATGGCCAACTTTTTGTCTGATGAAAAATGTTGCCAAACTCATCTGAAACGTTCAGTCTGCTTCTCATCGTAGTAGTTTTTTCTCCCTTTCTCTGGATCTTTGTGCATACCGTGGGTCTCTTAAAGCTGCCAATATGAAAGGTAGTGCCTGATATGTCAGCTTGCTGTGTCACTGCATTTTTGCAGTCAGATTTTTGTAGCCCTTGATGCTAAGGGAAAATGAGTGTCTGTGGAAAGCACTTCCTCTACCTGATACATGAAAGGACAGAACATGTGAAGCATTTTAGATGAAACATTCCTTTTTGCTTATCACCTTGTTATGGTCCACTACTGATGGCTAATTACTGTTAATAAATGACAAATGAAAACTAATAATTTCATTTAACCATTTAAGAAATCATAATGCTTTAGGTTTGTTAGAGCTGTATATAAACTCGAGACTTTTTAAAACAGACTTCTAGATGTAAATTATGTGATTTTTTTTATTAAGCAGGCATCCAACAGTAAGAATAAGAAAAACTGCTAAATTCAGATACCACCTGTACCAAAAGGGCAACAAATTTTGAGTACAGAGTACAGATGGGCACAGTTCCACTTAATTGTGTAGTGTATTAATGGCTCTTCAGATATAATTATGGTTTTAGTGTCATTTTTTTCTGATAATCAACACTCCCATGTTCAAAACATTTTATCAGTTTTTGCAAAAGAAATCCAGTTTAATTGTATTTCTAAAGAATGAAGCTTTACTGTTAGACCAGGTAGCACCAGAAATTATGTGAATATGTTGATTATGGAGACCTGTCTTAACTTTTTTTAGGGCAAAATTATTCGCACTGAAGGTTCTGGTTTTAATGTTGGCACTTTTGTGAAATAATTTTGGGACTCTGAAATTTCAGTGTATACTCAACTGTAAAATTATGTGAATGTTTAAAAAACTCTGAGACTACATAATGACCATGTTTTAATAATCCTTGGAAAAGTTAATTGTATAAAGTTACTGCAGCTTTATTTTCAACATGATGTGCCTGTAAAACCATAATTTTCCCCTTTGTAAAAAGAGACATTGTAGATAAATTGAATGTTTAATTATAGAAAAGGTCATTAGTTTCTTGTTACACATTTTTAGTCTGTTTTTGTTGCTTTTCAAGGTTGATATTCTTGAAAATAGTTGATGCTGTTATGTATAACTTTTCTAATAAAAGTTGTGTTATAAGCTGTTATGTATTAGCTCTGTATGTTGTTTGAACACCTCCCATTTATGTAGGAGAGACTGAGCACGAAGAGATTGGTTATTTTGGTATTAGGTATGGAAAGATTTAACTCTTCAAAAGATTAAACTTGAATATGTAAATAGATTTCTTGCCATCAGGAAGGAAGTATTACTCTACTGGCTGTACTGTGCTTTAGTTCAAGGATTCTATGCTAGGAATGTGTGTGTGTAAAATTATGGGAGACCATCTATAAACTGTGATTCATCTACATGCTGTCCCTTCTGAATGCCAGAACATATCCAGCTTGGATTATTTTAGCTCTGCTGTTCTCTTGCTTCTGGAATTGCCTCTGCATGTATGTCAGTGCCTCTGAAGTTGCATGCTCTTCCTGGTAGATCCAGACACTTGGATCCAAGCCTGTGGCTGCAGCACATGGAGTCAGTTGGTTACTTCTAGAGTTTATATATAGGGACAGTGAATTCTGACTGACATAGGCTGAGTGAGCTGGCTTAGTCTGGGCTCCACACACAAGGAACTGTCCTGTTTTTGAGTGACCTGTGGAAGCAGCCGGGCCCATCCTGGGTGTGCTGTAATTCCTGTGGGATGCAGGCTGGCCTGTGCTGAGCAAGCCCAACTGTGTGTGTGCAGGTGCAGCACTGGAAAAGTGACTGTCATTCCTTTGGTTCGAGCTCTGTGAGAGGGAAGTGTAGGATGAAAGCTTTTCTGGCTTTCCTTCTATCAATAATCTAGTACAGTTTTATCACCAGTTTGGCTCTGTGTTACACCACTGTGATCAACACTCAGGACAAGTTGATTTTGCTCAAATGTATGCCTGGTGACACTCTAATCTGGAGCACTGAATGCAAGCTCTGCTTTATCAGGTACAGGATTTGTTACTAGTTCTGACCATGACCTACAAGTAGTACTTTTCTTGGACAGGAGACTTTGTGGTAATGCACTGATCAGCTGCTGAATGGTGATAGAGCATTGGTGTTCTTACATAGCTCCTGTATGTACAAGAAGTATATTTCCCTTCTCTGTTACAGACACAAGTAATGAGATGGAGAAGGGCTCTCTGTTTCACAGCATTCATTGTTTTCCCTATGACTGCTGTTTGGTTTTTTTTGAAGTGCTTCAGTATCTTGGTAAAGTACAGTATCTGCATTCTATTATAGTTCCTCCTCAAACAAATGTCAAAATGGTTCCAAAGAAATTAACCATAAGCATTCACTTAGTGTTTACTAGATAGGAAGACATTTTTGTCACAGCTCAGTGACTAACATCTCTTTTCAGAAAGCTGTCTTGGGAGGGATTTAGATTTGATCGAGAGCATTACTGTAAAATGTGTTCTTCACTGCTTCCCAGTCAGGCTGCATTGGCTCTGGTGCCTTTGGCTGTAGTGCTGCACTGCAGCAGTGAGGGGGAGGAACTGCTGTGAATGCTCCTCTCTGCTCCATCTTCCCGTTGGTGGTAGTTTTGTTCTGTCTGCAAAGCTTAACTGCTCACAGTGGGGGTACTATGCATGCCCTGCTTTCCAAATTGCTCCTCCTTGGTGTGTAAAAGGAACAGTTCTGGAATCTAAGGAAGTATTTCTTGAACGAGATTGAGTTGTTGAATGAATTCCTGCCCTATGTGTGTGATCACCTTGGAGACACACTGCTCTGTTTTATTCCATCTGGGATGGAAGGGAAGAAGGCAGGTGATGTTATCGACAGCTGGAGGGTAAATAGTGCTCTGTATCTGGGAAGGGTATGAGTAGAGGATTCTTCCTAATTCACAAGGTATGATTTAAATTTGCTTGTTAGGCAATGACCTGGCAGCTGTTGTGTGCAGCTTTGCTTCAGGGACTTTGCTGGAGTGTCAGGTATATGGTGCTGAGGATGTTGATCTGTGCCCACCTTCTGTGGGCATGAAATTGCCTTTTCTGCTTGGGCCATTCCAGCTGACGTCCTACAGTGGCAAATCAAAGAAGTCAAATTTCCAAGGGTTATTTTTCACTCCCTATTCTTGTTCCACTGCTACACCCGAGTCTGTGTCATGTACTTAATATTACGATTCTGGGAGGAGGGGGGTTAAGGAAAACTTTTCTGTTTCTAAACCTCTTAAGTGTCCATAAATTGTACATCTTTCCTCAAGTGTTTATCCTTGTGCTTTTTCAGACCTTTCTTCTGTTTCATCTCCAAGAAGTGGCTGGAGTATATACTGTGAATTACTACAACATGAACATAGAGAAAAGCTGAACTACCAAGAAAAAAATTGTCCCAACACACAAGGAAGAAAGGACAGTTCTCTGCATTTCTTGCTGACCTCCAAAGGTCTACTAAAGCCATGGGAGATAGAACAGAACAGCAGGTAGAAGGGGAGATTTCCTCTAGCTCTTATAACAGGAGCTGGTTTTATATATTTTAGCTTAAAACATCTTTATGCAGAATAAAAAAAAAATTCCAAAATCTCAGGTAGAACAAAATATTCATATTAGCCAAATGCTAATGTTAGTGTTGTATTATAAGTAAAGTACTAGAAACTTCCTGGGAGAACACCCTCCAATTTCATTTGGCCCTAGATATTCCCCAGCAGCCAGGAAAGATACAAGAGGTAGTTTGGTTGTCATGAGCTGGATCTCTACGTGTTTTTTTCCTAGCCCCCCTGCTCTTCTTTGCCTAGTTTTTCTTTTCAATAAAAACATTAAACATCATAACATAGCCTGAAACTAACACTAAATAATTGAGGATGTGTGGTTCACCTTTAATCATGGATGTTTATAAGTGTTTGACAATGATCAAGAATACATGAGATGAGAAACACGAAGTTGCTCATGAGACTTGGCATCGTTCTAGAGCAGATGGGGGTTTAAAGCCAGTGATGGTGTCCATGCAGGGACTCCTCTCTGAACTAAACTGTCCTGCTAAGTTCTTGAAACACTTTCTCCTTCCTTGCCTTGCACTGCCAAGGTAGTGCTGGCAATTATTTGTACAATTTAGTTCTCTAGGTTTGGGCTTACTCAGAACTGATTAAGGGTAAAACCCACCAAAAGAAACACTTTTTTTTCCCACCTGGATCAATTTCTACATCCTGTGCACTGGGCAGCCACACAGAAACTTGTGCCAGCATAACACAAGAAGCACCAGGCAGGAGAATAGAGAAGGGAAGGAGTGAGGATTTCTTTTTCATATGGGTGTGCCAACTTTGCATGTGTGTTAAATCAGTCTAAGAAAATTATTCACAAAGTTGCAGTTTGAATTCAGAAGTCCCAGCCCTGGCTAAAACTGTAGTACTGGCCTGTTCATCATCAGCTTGCACACCACTCATTAATATTCTGTTTTTCCAAGGCAGATGTTGAAAGTTCTCCCCAAAATCAGGTATTTCAATGACAGAGCCCAAGCCCAGCCTCTGCCAGCAGATGTGTCCACACTAATTTTCTGTTCATTTTGTGAAAGTTAATATATCCAGTCCTCACGTTACTGGAGAGGAAGCCAGAATTGGAGTCAATTCACAGGCAGCAAGTACCACACATCGCACTGGACTGAGAGCTCTGAAATGAAGGGATCAAATTACCATAAAATGTTCCACTGCTGAGCATTTTTGCAGAAAAGTTCAGCTAAATTTGTCTTTGTACAAATTAAGCTGCTTCTCATATTTCTTGACTATGGGACTAATCTCCAAAATAAAAGAAATGCTGATGTTTAAGGAATAAGAAACCACAGTCAATGTTATAAGAAAAAATAGAAGGAGAAGCAGCTTAGCATTTGGATTTCAAAGCCAAATTTGATGCTTAGGAATGTTTCTCTGGTCAAGTAACTGATGAGACACCCTGAAAACAAACTAATGGTACCATTTTGCATTTTGTAATTACATGAATGCAAACTTGTACCTAGTCCTGCTGATGCTGAAGGAGGCAGCAATGAGCTAGAAAAGGCACACAAAGATTTGTTATGGTGGCAGCTACTTAGCAACATAAGCTGCAGGCTGGATCATGTCTGGAGACTGAAATAAGTGCAGGAGACACCAGTGCTTCCAGTGCTAAGTTTCATCTCCACATCTGCGAGAAGCAGTTCCAGTTCATTAACTGCGGCAGGCTGCTCCCTGGGGTGTGAGTTGGGGCTGACACCTCTGGGATCTCTTGCCTTCACCACCGAGTCTGTGGAATTGTATGGAGGCTCTCTGATAAAAAAAAGGTTTGAAAACCAAGCCCAAAAAGACCAGACCCACCACATGCAAGAGGAATCTATCAGGAATATTTAAATCATGTCAGCAGCAAAACCACCATCATTCCCATCTCTCTTGTGCTATTCCCTTGGCAGGATGACGTGACCATCAGAGTGTTGCAGGTGTTGAGCAGGTTTTGCTGATCACCAAGGAGCTGCTTTTGGAGAGACACAGCTGAGCAAGCAGCTCAGGCCCCAGTGCACACAGCTGTGCAGGAAGATTTCACTTGTACTCCTGACCCAACTGCCCAAGAGCTGTTCCCTGGAGGCTGATGCATGTTACTCTCGACAGAGCTGGGGAGGAGGAGGATGAGCCTTCCCCAGAGAACAATGTCAAGTCCAGCAAGAGGGGTGCACATATAGCCTTACCTGAAATTATTTTGCATTCAGGGTACTTTATTCTTCTGACTTAATACTGCTATTTCTGTTAGGAAAGGACCCTTCTGGCTCAGTGTGATGTGCAGATCGTTCATGCCCTGAGGGAAATACAGCAGGTACCAAATCCAGCCAGATGTGCTGGGCATATGTATAATGGAGCAATAGGACTCTGAATCCCCAAGTCTGGATTGAAAGTGAGAGAACTGTTGAGTTTTCATTGCAAACAAGGTGGAGACATAAGGTCTGCCAGCTGTGGAGGTGGATTCAGCAGGATGAGAGACAGGGCCTGCAGTCTGGCTGCTGGGACAAGAATATGAGGAAGTTACCCATCTGCTCAATAGATCACTAGTTCAAACACGAACGTGCTGGCTCTGTGGTCTTTCCTCAAAACCCCTCTGTTTCTATTGTCCCTGAGGCCCGGTTTTTCAGTGGTAACAGTTCTCTTCCTAATGTGAGGGCCAAGACATTGACAGAAAGGGTAATTAAACATTGGAATGGATTGCCCAGGGAAGTGATGGAGTCACAGTCCCTGGAGGTATATAAGAAAAGATTGGATGTGGCACTTCATGCCATGGTCTAGTTCACAAGGTGGTGTTTAGTCATAGGTTGGACTCAGTGATCTCAGAGGTCTTTTCCAACCTAATTGATCCTGTGATTCTGTGACGAGATTTCTGGAACCAAGGTTACACGTGCTCATTCCATAATGCAAAGCAAAGCGCACTCTTACCTCGCATGCCAAATAAGGCATCATCAGTGGAAAACCACAACCAAAATATGCTCACCATACTGGAAGGAAAGGCAGGATAACTCTTTCTAGATTTTCATGGTTACATGCTCCTAAGTGTGGTACTTCTATTTCTGTATTAATGTGTGTGGCTTTAGTTAAAAACAACACTAATTTTTTTAAACGTAACACTTTCTTCCTTTTGGTAAGAGGATCTGAGCAGCAAAATACCTCAGTAAATGGCAAAGCAGTGCTGGTGATTTGTGAAGAAAATGGGACACGGTATCAGTGGTTGTGCCTGGCTGAGACAGGCAGCACTGAATGAGAAGGGTACCACAGCTGCTGGATTGTGGTAGTGTAGTGACTGGATAAAACACACCATTCCTGGCTGCACGGGTCAGAACCTTGGCCTGAGTGTTCTGCCCAAAGGGAAAATGGATGCTGTTATACAGTGGCCCCAAGTCTGGTGGTCAGCTGTGAGTTGCCAAGAGCTCCCTGGCAGCCTTGGACTCAGGTTTGCCAGCTCCACAGAAGCAGATGTTTTCCTCAGATACGCACTGTGCAAGGACACAGGAATAAACACTCCTCCATGAATGGTACTTGGCAAACCACCTGGACTTGGAAGTTCCACTCTCCCCCTTCCCCTCCAGCAGAGGAATTTCCCAGCTTGTCCTACTAGGAAGCCCAGTTGTGCCTACCCAGGGTGAAGCCCATGTGAGAGAACTCTATGAAGACGACTGAGCTGTGTGCCCTGACATTCCTCTCCTACATCCCATCACCTCAAGCACATCACAGCTGCACAGGAAAGCCCCTACTCTGTTCCTCATCACAGCACAACCTGCCAGTGGCAGAGGTGAGGAGCACAGTGGAGAGATCATCTCTCACCAGGAACCTCAGTTAGGACAGAGTCCTTGCACCAAGTCGCTGCACAATCAGGTCTTCGTCACTTGGGAAAGGCTTTGACTGGAGTACCAGGACAAGGTACTTCTAAGCAAAAATCAAGCTGGTTTCACCTGGATGTTACACAGATGTGAGTAATGAATGCTCATCCGTAATTCTTTTCCACCCACTCCAATGGAGAAGTATCAAGTTGGCACCAAGTTTTAAATCCAACAGCGTAGCTTAAAATGCTACAGTAAACTTGGGCCTGACATTTAAAGAAAAAAATTAGTCTTTGAATGTCATTGAACAAACCTACTATAAAAACCATATATTATTTGAAAATTTTAGCTTCTAATTATTGTTCAAAAGAATTCTGTTCCAAACACAGGATAGAGAAATCCAGTTTAACCAAAAGGTACAAATAGCAAAGAAGCACAACATATTTGATTGCAGAATGTATAATTTGATATATCATCACCATAATGTAGTTTGTACATGTTTAAAACATATCCTCCACTGCTTCCAGTTAAATGTCGTAGAAGCAGCTAGCATTTAAAATAGTCCCCTATAAACTATTTTCTCCATAATTTTTTTTCCTTCAATCAGCTAAATTAGAGCTTTTCCAGGTTTAGGATATACAAGTTCATTTGTCTGGTAGGTATGAGTTCTTGATGAAAGCCACGTAACAGTGGGCAAAAAGCCAAGAAAAGATTTAAAGCATTTCATTTCCTGGTGCCTGAAGGATGTGTGTGAGGTCAAATCTTTTGTTGTGACTCCATATTCCATTCTGGAAGGGGAAGGATAGTTGTCTTCATGACATCTCTGCAAGGATATTTTAATTTCAGAAGATCTCACTGTAAAAAGAAGGACCAACAATCCGAGCAACCCAGGGAAGGCTCTTAAATTCTTGAAATATTTAAAGAACTATGAGGTGGAAACAGTCCACAGAAAAATATCATCAACTCCTTGCTCACAGCCTAAATATCTCCCTCCTTCACCACTGAGGACTGAGCTAACCTACTCCCTCCATGTCTGGATTAATCTTAAAAAGCCAAAACCCTTTCTTGGAAAAGGTCTTTCCCAGAAATAACATTCCTGAATATTGTTTTTGTGAGTTTACAACTGCAGTCATTTGGCTTACAGTTTTTTCTCTCCAGCACTGGAAATCTGTTGTTTCTCTCAAATGTTCATCTGGCTCTGCTTTGCTTAATCATAGTGTCTCCCAAAGGTCTGCACTAATGAGTTTCTGCATTCATACCATATGCTTTCTTTGCCATGGAGAGGTTTAGTTGTATACAAAACAGATTTTGAGACTCTTTCTATTCCCTTTCTCTTCTATCCTCATATCTGAAAGGTCTTCTAGGCAAAAGAGTTTTCTCAGGTCTCTTCACCTGGCTAGTTAGACCACATCTAAACAATGCTCCCATGTAATTTAGACATGTGACAGAACTTTGAAAGTAATTGTCCAGTTTCTTGGTTTGGATTTAGGTTAATTAGCTTTTTTGGAGTTCTCACTTGAAATCCGAGAGGCCAAGATCAACCACTCACTAAGAATGTGGTGGCAACTCCCAGTGACAGGAGACACCAAATTCCTAATGAAGGAGCTGTGCTTCTAAGGGTGGTAGGATTATATAAAAGGAATAAATTCTTTACTGTGAAGGTGCTGAGACAGGTTGCCCAGAGAAATTGTGGAGACCCCATCCTTGGAAGAATTCAAGGCCAAACCGGACAAGGCATTGAGTTGGAAAGTGTCCCTGCCCATGGCAGGGGAGTTGGAATGAAATGATCTTTAAGGCCCCTTCAATATAAACCATTCTATACTTGTGATTCTATGATTCCCACCATTTCTACAAATTTCTCTCTCTCCATGCCCATGAATTCCCATTCCAGGCCACTACTGCCACAGATCTGTTATTCACTGCAATGCTTAGCTTCGTGAAGCATCACAATTTCAGTTCCAGTAGCACAAAAGAATTCTTTCATGCATTTTCCCTATATAAAACACCGTCTCTTAGTTTTCTTTTTTAAATTCAATGGAAGCAGTGTTCAAATGGCATTCCAGTTTTTCTGATTGTCTACCAAGCTGAAAGCCTCCATGAGTGCATAGCACTCTGCACAGCCTGTTCTCTGGTACAAAACTCTGTTGTCTGGAACATGGGGAAGCATGGAAGAACCTGGTACTTTGGGTCTTAGGAGCAGTGGGAAGGAAAATATCTCATTCCAATACAGCTGTGTCAGGAAGCCTTCTGGGAGGGAGCCATTCATGTACTGGCCATGTGTGGAGTAAAGGAAGATGCTGACTGACCTGCAGGATGGAGGCAAGGACAGTGGCATTGATGTGCACTGGAGCTGTGTGGAGGAGCTCATATTGGTGAGCATTAGGAACGTGTCAGAACAGATTTGTTTAAAATGACATTGGGGAGGAGTAACAGTTTTCCTACAGTGAAGGACTTTATTATTTATGGTACTAGATTTAAAACTGCAAAACTCCCAGATATTCTTCAGAAAGACACTATTTACCTTTCAGAAGCTGTCATTTCTCAGCCTGTTTGTAACTGGAGGCTCATGCAGGTCTGATATACTTTGGCACCATCCCAGAGCAGCATCCAGGACAGTCAGCTCCCTCAGGAGTGGTGCCAACTACAGCCCAGCTCAGGGCAGTGCTGGACCTACCTTTGCATCCGTTCATGGCACTGAGAAGGATATCTCAGACCCTCTTGGTGATGAGAGTCCTGTCTAAGGAGGAGACTCGCCACAGCTGAAGTTCACTGGTGACGTCCTGCCCTCTCTGCTTTGCAAGTTCCTTGGCAAGTAAGCAAAGCATTAACACCAGAGGATGGTGTTTTTCTCTGAGACATTACCTATCAGCTAATGGTATCAAAATCTTACCTGCTCATCTAGGCAATGCCAAAAGAGCAGAAGACAAAACTGTGCTCATGTCTCCAAGATCAGTTCCAGCTTGTCTGCTGAAGTTAACTGCTGCTGCAACATTTTACACTATTTGAGATTTTTTGCCAGGGTGTTTGTCATACATATTTTTTTCAGTCAGAATGGAGTTTCAAATTATCTAGTTTCATTTTCTTTTGCCTGGTTTTACAGACATTTCCCAGTGTTCAGGCTGTTTTAATGTAAACACTGGGCTTACTTGTAGGATGTCCCCTGGTAAACTTGACTATTAGTTATATAAGATCAGATTTTTCATAAACTGGCAAGACCTCTTGGAACACTCCAAAATATGTTGCATTAATGTATGGGAAGAGGCTTAATCTACTTCTATATCCATTTTCAATAAACCACAATTTTCTCCAAAAGATCTGCCTAAAACTCTTGTCTTCCAACTTGAAATATGTTTCTGAAAGTAATAACATTTTCCATTACACCAGCAAAGTAGATATTAACTTTCATTTCTCTGAGTATCAGAACTTCCCATCCCTAAAGGGATGGCTTCTGTGTATCTCTGCAAACTTGATAAATGATGTGCAATGAATCTAATTGATGTCCCACCTTCAATGCAGGGTTATTATAAAGCAGAGGGAGCTACAGTAAGGGAGTCAGAAAAAAAATCTCCTTGTGTTCTCAGTATACTTGGAGGTTTCTGTCAAAAATTAGGACAAGGTGTTTTACTTCTGTATGTGCCCTTAACTGTAAGGGCAGCTTGCCGCAAGCTTCACTCATTTAGAGAAAATATCCTTGTGATGGATGACCCAACTATATAAAAATAACAGCCTGGTGATAAATTTAATGTGCAGCTTTGACCTCCTGCCTTTCTAATACTTACATGCTGCTGTTTTGCTTTGGCTAGAAGAGGAGGAGGGAATTCAAGCAGGGACCTCCTCATCTGACCCACCACCCACACCATGACCACCACTGGAGAAAGAAGCCCAGAGAAGCATCTTTTCCCTCAGAAATACAAACCTACCAAACACTACAAATTCCACATTATAATTAAAGCCCTAGTACAGGGAAGGAAGACCATCCCTTGATTTTTTGCATGTTGAATAAGACAGAAAAAAGTGGTGATAGCTCTCGGAGTTTAGAAAGGACAGAACAAATTGCCTGTTGCAGTCATAAACCACTTGCTGTCTGAAGAGACTTGGGCAGAGGATTGGCTGCTGGGCAAGTATTATGGTTCAACACTGATCACAGGTTTGTTATTTTCTGTTCCTGTTTTGTTGTCCTATTGTAGCTGCTGTCTGCCTACTCTCTCTATGTCCAGTTGAAATCTCCATGGTCACTCTCCTCTCAAGGTGATTGGTGTGGTGAAGGCAGGTGAGTTTGGCATGCGCTATAAAAAAAGCCTGTCCTCTAATCCTGCACTTCAGATTTCTTCTAGTCAGGCTGTCCTGCTTAACAGGTACACTGAAAAACTCTGGAATGAAATGGATCTGGCTGCTGTCAAAGAGCAGGAGATTGGATTACATGTTTGTTCATTCTTTAAAATAACATTAGAGAAAGCTGCAGCTTGCTTGGACTATGCTTCCATCCAGATTGCAGGAAAGCTAGGTATGGTAGGGGTCTCTGATGCATCTCTGATGATTCTCCTCACACTTTATAAGAAGGAAAACAAAAATGCTCTTGATGCTGAAATAAGTTACCCTGATGTACAGATACCTGTGTAGTGATCAATCTGATGTCCAGACACATTCCTGGAAGAAGACACTCAGATACTTGACATATTTTGTCCAACCCAAACCGGCAGGCATCCAGCCATGGTGCTTGTTGAAAGATGGGTACCAAACCAAACAGAGGCAGGGTTTGGTCTCCTGCTCTTAAAATCCCACTGCTTTCTTGAAACCCATTGTGCCCACCTCTTCCAGCCAAGCTCCAACCTGCACAGTGGACTCAGTGTTCCAGCAGCAAGCCAGAGCTAGTACAGCATTCATGTCTGATGGAAATGGCAATTTCATTACTTCTAAAATTATTTGCTCAATGTGAAATGGGAGTGCTTGGAACAGAAAGATGCACAGCAGATACTACAGATAAAGCCAAAGGGTTTGGGGACATCTCATGCCTGCTAAAAGGCATGGCCAGAAGAAGACTCACCCAGTTCCCTCTAAAATGTTTGTGTGCAGGTAACCAAGATATGCAGCCTGAATTCTGATAGTAGTCAAAAATGTTATAAAATCCATTTTCAGGTCACATCTAGCAGGCAGACAGGCTGTCATCAGCTCTGATTCTGCCATTTCATTTTCACATGCTCTCATTCATGTGGAAAGATCCTGGAGCGCCCTGGGCTGTGATCTGCTCAGTTCTATTTTTGGCTGTCTCCTTTCTGAAGGAAGGTGATTTCTCACATGTGGTGTTTTCCAATTACCACTTGTTGACACATACCCCCTGGTTATATTACAAAGAGAATCAGGTGGCAAGTACATATTTACAAGTCTTTTTTTCTAGGGCACAGGAATACTTTATTGATCTGAGCTTTGAACTGAAGCTCTGGGTACTCTTGGGAATCATGTTTCTTCTGAGTGAGTTGATCCAGCCTCTTATTCTTCTGAGAGATAGAGAAAATTAAGTGTCACCTCATTTACTTGTTTGTATATATGAATAGGTTGTTGGTGGTCCATTGTACAATATTTAAAATATGCAAGTGTCTCCTACAATATCCTGTATTGTATTTGATATTAAACAGGCTATTTTCCCCCAGTTACTGTTCACCCACTGCTCACCAAGCTGTGACTCAGCTGCTTCCTTTGTTTCAAAAGCTTAATCCTTTTGGTCTAAAGTATTACTTTGTAAAACACTTCACCAAGAAAAGCATGGATTTGTGGAGGGATGAGTGGGTGAGCAAGCACCTGGCTGTGGCTTTTCTGTTTTCTCTGTCCTACCCTCAAGATACACAAGATTACCCTGGACTTGTCTCAGCAGCATAAGTTTGAAAACTGAAAAAAGCATGATAATGATGATAAATTAAGTATTTCCATTAGTAGGCGTGTATTTTGCATCAAAAATTAACTCAGTTATTGACAACATCACAGTAATACATCAAAGACAGGAAAAAAAACTCAGCAAGAAGGCTGGGGTTGCACAAGAATTTGGGAGGGGACGAAGCTGGGACAGCTGACCCCAACTGACCAAAGCGATATTCCATAACATACGCTATCACCAGCAGTGTATAAAGCTGGGGGAAAAGAAGGAAGGAGGGAACATTCAGAGTGGTGGCCTTTGTCAAGTCACTGTGATATGTGATGGAGCCCTGCTTTCCTGGGAATATCTGAACACCCACCTGCCCACGGGAAGTGGTGAATCAATTCCTTGTTTTGCTTTGCTTGTGTGCATGGCTTTTGCTTTACCTATCAAACTGTCTTTGTCTCAATCCACCCAAGATTTCTCACTTTAACACTTCCTATTCTTTCCCCCATCCCACTGGGGGAAAAAATTGACTGAGTGGCTGTGTGGGGCTGAGTTGCCAGCTGGAGTTAAACCATGACACTTCCCCATCAACCACTGAAGCAGCAGAGTCCTGGGGCAGGTCTCAGAAGTTCCCCAGTGCATCTCAGCTGCAACAACAGGACCAGCAGAGTCTTGCTTGGGGCAGCCTTGTCATCAGTTGAGGGTCCCTTCCCTGTGAATGTGCAAATCAGCAAAACCTCCAGTCACTGGTTTTCCTCCGTTCCACAAGCTCCCAAAAGTGGCCGAAGTCCCAGTGAGAGCTACTGAGAAGAGAGGATCTGCTTTGTTGATGCTGTGGATGTTTCATAGCTAATAACCTTTGACTATTTTTGGCAGACACCTTTTCCTTTGCACCACAGTGGTCAGCAGTCATCTATTCTTATTGAAACTTGAACAAATTTGACATATTTCTGCAGCTGCTGTTACTTTGATGAGCAGTTTATCCCAGGGTCTTTTCACCATCAGTTTCCCTCTTCCAGCTGTTTGCTCACATCCCTTGGAACGATTTCATTAGATCAGCTTCAAGCTCATAGTAGTCAATACCTCAGGTTTTTTTACAGGTCACTGAGATGCAGTTCATTTTCTTACTTGTAGCTTTGGAGACTGAAACTGAGATGCACCAACATTCCCTTAATTTCTGGTTCTTTTCTACCCATCTTTTCATTTCGAGACATCCTAGGCCGATAATACACCCTTTATCCCCCCTCCTTTTTATGCATTTTTTCATTCAGAAAATCACATTGGAGAATCAACTCATAGGGTTTTTCATCTACAAGTACAAATATTCAGCCTGTGGTTAGTTGTTTTGGCTCTGGTTCAAATAAATAAGAGTACCAGATGTAAATATGATACATGTAGGGCCTGGGAAACTGAAAGAGAAAATCAGAGTTTTTCTGAGAGTGCACACAGTAAGTGTAGGAGTTTCCTGTCTAAGATATGAAGTCCACAGGTCTGGACTATGCAGCCTTACTTTGTACCGGGGCACCAGTCTTGGAGATTTCGGTGAGCAACAGTGAAGAGAAAGAACGCTGAGAAAGAAAAAAAGGTACAGTCACCCTGCAAAAAACATGGGCAACAAATTGCAGAGTTCAGTAATAGCATCAGATAGCCAGGATGGAAAATGCCCCAAGAATGTATGATTACTCTCTGCAGAGGCTTGCAGTTGAAATCTCAATACACTAAGTGGACTACTTCCTTATCAAATGTGACAGAGGGTAGAGAAGAATGTAAGGTATTGTACAAATAAGACCTATAGCCATTATTTAAAGTCACCCTACTGAATAGTCTGACTCCTGAAAATTTATCTACCAGTGAGATACTGTGCCTAAGTCATTGTCCATGCCTAAGTCATCTTTCTGAACATTTTCTACCTGTCAGTGATTAAGTTAGAAATAATCATGAGACCAAATAGTATGTTACTGGAAAAATATATGTTATGTAGACATAAAGGTCATTTTCCTCTATTCAGCTTTGTTTTCCATGCTGCCTTCTGTGCCTTTCCCACTTTCTTTGTTTAAAATTGATTAATCCTAATCTGAAGGAAGACTCCAGTGGCCTGGAAATGCAATATTCTGTATGTGCATTTCTGATCCATAGAATCACAGATTCATCTAGGATGGAAAAGACTTCTGAGACCTCATCATGTTCAACCTATGACCACATGTCATCTTGTCAATTAGACCATGGCACTGAGTACCACATCCAGTCTTTTCTTAAACACCTCCAGGGATGGTGACTCCACCATCTCCCTATGCAGCCCATTCCAATGCCTAATCACCCCTTCTGTGAAGAATTTCTTCCTAATGTCCAACCTAAACCTCCTCGGATGCAGCCTGTGTCCTCTTGTCCTATTGCTAGTTGCCTGGAGCTGCCTGACAGAATAAACCAGCGTGGTGGATTTTATTGAAATGGGTTTTATTGAAGAGAATAAGCAAAGGAGTTAATTTTTAAGACAGCAAGAGTAAATCTGCAACAGTTTTGCACAGTTAATTAAAAACGGAACAATCTCGTGATTGCATCAGTGTTCCTATTAAGACTAAATCAATAAACCAATGGGTTCAAATCACGGAATTGGTAAATTAATGCAGTGAGTAATCAAACTGGAGTCTGAGGTTGGCAGTGAAAGGAATTACTTTGTGTTAGGCCTGTTTCCAGCTCATGTGAGAAAAAGGAGCAGAATTCAAGGAAAAGGCAACTTCCTTTACATCTCTGGCTGCAGGCTGTAGTCTAACCAGCTCATGAAACTATTTAGTCAGTGAAGAATCATTTTGGTTTCAGGGCCATGCCAAGGAGACATTGCAATCCCATCCTGTTTCACTTTGAGGAAATCTGATTTAGAGAGTTCTCAAAGGTCCCCTCTTTAACACGGCCTCTTCATGCTGAGCTGCTGCCAGTGGTTTTGGGTTAACTGCTCTCTCCAAATACCACAAAAGCTACAAACTTCCCAAAGATGAAAAAAGACTCCTTCCATGGTTGCAAAATAAATGTTACTAAGAGGACTCGCCCCCAGGCTATCTGCTATTTCCCCTCCCCAAGCACTTCTTCCCATCACCAAATTGCCAGGTACTGCTTTCATGACCCATCTGCCTTGTGGAAAGGCTACTCCAGCATAGAGCTAAACAAGTCCTGTAGCAATGACTCCAGCTGAGAGGCTTTGGAAGTGGAAGAGTTACCTGTGATTAAAGATACTTTTTCTTTGATTATATCCATAACTCTGAATTTGCTATTCCAGTACAAAATGTCTATCTAATTGTTTATGGCACATAGAAAGCCACTCATATGGATGTCACAGAACATCCTCCCTCCAGACCCGGACTAAGTGCCCATACAAGGACCAGCCTTCCCTGCTGTCCCTGCCCTCTGTACCTACTGATTAGCCAAATAAGTGGCAAAACTTCAGAACAATTTGAAATAATGACTTTGATTTACTGCTTGTTTTATTTAAAGTCCATTTAAAATTCAAGCCGTCTTATTTCTCAGAAGAGAGATCTAAGCCTCCTTGGTGTGTCTGTGACTTTCTTGCTGCTGTCTTTATCCAGGAAATTTCAGGAGGCTATACTCTGTAAAACTAGATGCCATGCTATTTTCCAAATATTTTATGCACTTTCTTGTCAATACAGAGTAGTGCAAGGAAAACTCTGTATTTTTACCTGTGGCAATTTAGTTCAGGCTTCACTGCTAAAGTTTTGAGAGCCACATTTTAAAAGATATTTCTTGGCAGACATCTTGCAGGATTTTTAGTACTATCTTTACATCTGTAAAGATGCTTTACATTTGTAAGCTTTTAAGTTTCTAGCTCCCACTCACTGAGTTTCTTCATAAATCAGGTGTAATACCAAATTACACCTGATAGATGGTGGGTATTTTGAGAAAACATGAAATTGTCCTATTCATTTACTTATGTTTTAAACACCTCTGTTACTTAAGCACTGTGCAAAGTGTCCCAGTAGGTATCTTTTCCTGTGTTTATACAATACACCATTTTGGTGTATTGCTTCAGTTAAGAGAGTGACTGTCAGAGGTACACACTCTTTAAGAATAGATTAGGATATTATAACGAACACAAGACAAGGATACCAAAATGCTGTAATTCTTATCCCTCACATGTAAACTGGGAAAGATACTTCTGCTTTTGTTTCCTTGTGTATAACATAGGGTCAGGAAAGGTTCTTCTTCTGATGTCCATCAGCACAGGCTATTTATTACAGGAGAGAGGGTCAAATCCTAGTCAATCCCCAGCTCCACTCCTGATGTAGTACTATCAGTATTGTTCCTGTCCAAGTGCAGTGCGGTCTCTATGGTTGCTGGATGACACTGAACAATCAGAATAACCAAATTATTTCCTCCAGCTGAAATCACTGTTATGGTCCAAGGACTGGGGGCTCAGCCAGCTGGGCACAAACTCATCACATCTGGCAGAGCATTGGGGGCTGTTCCACCACTGACTAACTCCAGACGGCTGGGTAGGCCATGGTATTATTGTCATAGACTTCTGTGGGAGAAGGGGAAAATATACAGGCAGGTTAGTGTGCTTTACTGGATTTGACATGTTTTTAATATATTAGAAAAAAATGCATGGTAAATTCATTAAGACTTTTCCGTGGGGGTCTCTAACCAGAACCCCTAGCTGGGATTTGAAAGACTTGAGACAAGATCTAGTTTTCCACTTGGATGAGGCCCAGAGAACACACTGGAAAGATAAATACCTGCTTCTCTCCTCATCTTTTCTTTCTCTGTAAAACGTTTAGGCTTAGATCTTCCCTGGAGATAAACTGGCACAGTTTCAGTCGTTGCAGCAGAGCTGCAATAATTTACAAAGGGGCTGTGCATTTTAAATCATGGCAGTTATGGCAGAGAGAGGTAATATCGCAAACCGCGGTCACTCCTGAAGGACCACGTCGCCTCCAGCCCCGGTCCCCCCGGCTGCTCTCCCTGACCCCACATCCACAGCACCCAGTGTGAGCAGGGCACGAGTCCGTGTGGGGCAGAGCTGCGACTCAGTGCCCGTCCCGGGCTCACCCAGGCCAAGCTGATCCGGGCCCACCCAGGACAAGCCGTCCCGGCTGCCTGCGGAGTGGCGCCCCGGGAGCCCAGCTCGGGCTGCCCCGCTCCCCTTCCCCAGCACAGCGGAGCGCGGGGCCCGCCCGCGGCCTTCCCACACCCCGCGCGCATCTCCGGCTTCCCAGTTCGCGTCCTTCACAAGTAATTAATGCAGAGGGCCGTATGCTGATTCCGCAGAGCCCATTAATCACTTTTGCTGAGGCTCAGGGACTGTTTGTACAGAGTTTGCAGAGATTATCGCCCTGGCTCCGGGATTTGTCACGCTGCATTACAAATGGTGCTTTAGTGAGCTCCTGGGGTCTCGGGGGGTATAACCTGTCTGAGGCAAAGGCAAATATTGTCAAGCGGCAGAGGTTTCCCAAGAAGGGGCTTATCTGTTCCAGATTGATCATATAAATAGGACTTCGATATGAGATACATATGCCATTAATTCCTTCAGGGTTATATTTGATAATGGCATAGAAATTAATCTTCAGTCACAGAAATAACACTGGCTCTTTCAGAGAATTCAAGTAAAAGCTTGTAGACATACCAACTATCAAGAATATTACTTTAAATTCCATTTTGATAGAAATTTATTATTGTTGTTGTTGTTGTAACCTGCTGAGGTTTCTGTTTTGAACATGTTCCAACAGGGATTAATTCATTAGTAACCAAAAGGAAGGGCACAGGAGCCACAAAACAGCTGAGCCTCAAGCACTGTCCTGCCTGAGGGCTCCTGGCTTTGAGATCCAGTCTCTCATCCACAATCTGGTAGCCGGATGAGCCAAGATGGGACACACTCAAATATACCCAAAAAGTGGTGCTTATCACTAGGCAGGTGAGCATGATGCCATGAGAAATGTGTCCAGGGACTGGGATATACAGTTTTGGCCTGTATATTTTTTTAGCCAAAAGAACCATGTTGAGAGATCCTCCAGAAAAAAAAATGTGAAAGAGGGCACTAGCCTTCTTCTTCAGCATAATGCTATCAAGATATGTTTGTGGTGGAGGTAAGCTTGTGTATAACTGGAGGATAGTTATGAAAGCCTTAATCAAATGTGATTTTATAAAAATATACATAAAAAAGTGTTATTTGGAAGTTTTGTAATTATGTATTTTGAGTAATCCTACCACCTGCAGCTTGAGTCAGCTAGCTACTTCAGAGAGTTCTGGAAGGCACAAGTGAACAGATGGTGTGTTTGTGACACCATCAGGTAGTGGGCAGTGAATATTAGTAAACTGGCAAGTGCCCACCAGAAATTATTCTAAAGCACATAATTGAATAAGTTATAAATAACGACAGCGACAACAACCCTAAAAAATAATAATAAAAAACTCATTAGTTGAAAAGGAAGGAGTGGGGAGAGGAACCAAGATTTTTTCAGATTAATTACACAGCCTTATTTCTTACCTTTTCCTGGTCCATTACACACAGAGACCAAGTAAAAATCTAATAAATTAAACAGCCCTCAGATACTTACATAACTGAAGCTAATTGTCTACCATTTTTATATTGTCAAGCATATGTAATAACCATGTTCTAGTTTTCACTGTCGTTTAGAAGTAAATACAGACTTGAAAACAAGTTCCCTCAGAAATCACAGAAGGCCAGATAGATGGCAGAAGATTCCACTGTCTGGCATAATGCAGTGATTTGTATGAATGCCATATCCATTACTATCTTCTCAGAGGCTTGGCAGGCCTGCCTGTGTTCTGATAGCACCAATCTTCATGCAAATTTGTCTCTGACTCAAGCTTGACACCAGTAGCGTTGCTTGTGTTTAGGGCAACAATAAATCTGACTGCTTTACTACACAAAGAAAAAAGAAACACTGCAGTTCTGTGGGCATCCTAATGATGATGAAGAAGTTTTTTGGCGCTTTTTTTGTTAATATCCAATTTAATTAATTAAAAAAATCTAATGTGAGCAGGCAACTCATATTCTGAAAAGTCATTATGGATACTGAGAGGCAAGGCCTACAAATGGGATAAAAACACAAACACTGGACTTGGGGGAAGATTCTGGCTGTGGACGTGCAGCCACATAGCCTTTAAGGACTACGAGAACCATGGCAGCTCATGCAAAGAGGCAGTCAAGAAAGCTAAGGCTCACCTAGACCTGAAATTAGCCAGAGATGTCAGGAATAATAAGGTCTGGGTCTTCAGACACATGACCAATAAGCAGAATCACAGGTAAGACATGGGACCATTGCTAAATATGGCAGGGAAATTACCTGCTTCTCAGTGCAAGGCCACTGTCTCTAATATTTGGAAAGTCATGGAAATCAGGGGTGGATCCCCCAGGGATCCCATGATGCTGAACATCTTCATAAATGATTTGAATTATGGGACTGAAAGCAGCCTCAACAAGTTTACTGATGACACCAAACTAGATGATGAGGGGGAGACGTCAGAAGGGAGAGACTTCACACAGACCTAGGCAAGGCTGGGAGAGCAAGAACTGGATGAAGTTTAACAAGTGCAAAATCCTGCACCTGGGACAACATAACCAAGGAGCCCAGAACAGGCCAGGATCTGTGCTTGGGAAGCAGCATCACTGAAAGGGACCTGGGGGTCTTGGTGGATGACAAGCTGACCACAAGTCAGCAGTGTGTGGCTGCAGCCACAAAGGTAAATTGGATCCTAGGCTGCATCTGCAGGGGCTTAACTTGCAGTGGTAGGGACTTCACCATCCCACTCAGTGCTTCTCAGGCTGCACTTGGAGTAGTGTGTCTTGTTCTGGCCCCCACAATGCAAGCAAGATGTAACCAGACTGGGGAGGGTCCAAAGGGGCCATGAAGACTATCAGAGAGCTGCATAACCCGCTCTGAGAGGGAAGACTGAAGGAGTTAAATATTTTTTTCCCTGGAGAAGCCTTAGGGAATGCTCATCACTGTGTTTAAAGGGTGGCTACAAGAGAACATTGCCTCTTCACAAAGAGCCACATGGAGAATACAAGCAGCAACACAAACAAGTATCACTGGCAGAGGTTTCATATCAACATAAAAAAGACATTTTTTACACAAAGAGCAATCATTCAGTGAAACAACCTCCTCAGGGATGGAGAGGAGTCCCCATTACTGGAGGTTTTTCAGACATCACTGAACAGGGTACTAGATAATCTCATTTAGGCTCCCTGTTCTGTGAAAGGTTGTACCAAATGATCTTTCAAGGTCCCTTCCAACCTGGGCTGTTCTATGATTTTACCTTATTCAAATTATTATTTACATCTTAATTTTAGGGTATAGGGATACAATCCTAAGCCTAGCATGTAGCTGAGTTATATTTAGGATTTATCATGTATTGGGTGAAGACTGTGCTCTTAGAACAGTACAAGCACAGTAGCCAGCTGAGCTGTGAATGCTTGTGATGCCAGTCTCTGGAGAGCTTGGGAGCTCAGGGAAGCATATACACCATCATTCCACAGCAAGAAGCCCAGCTATGTTCAAGGGCAGTGGCATTCAGCTCAGGCACCCATGGAGTCTGTGACAAAGAGCTGAATGAAGAGTTCCTGTCCTGCACCTTTTCTCACAAGACTCTTCCTGTCCACACTCTTCTTTGAAGAACACCCATCAGAAGGCAGAGACTGTGGTTTTCTCAAGTGTGTCTAATGAAGCTGAAGTCTGCTTTCCTTTTAGGTACTGCTGTTTGTCATGCAGAAGACACTTCAGCTTGGAAAAGAGATGAATGAGGGGAAATATCACAGATGTCTATTCAGTCACAAGTGGCATGGGAAGGGTGACTAAGGAATGACTGCTTAAACTTTTACCCATTATAAAGGCCAGCTGGTAAGCAGTAGATTCTTCACTGACACATGAAAGTATTTTTCATAGGATGTGTTCAAGTTATGGAATGCCTTGCCACAGAAAATTAGAGGTTTAAAGTTTACATGGTTTCAAGGAGAGACTGAACAAATTAGCGAAACAGAAATTCATTGTCTGCTGTTAAAAACCAAATATTTTTCTTGGGTCAGGAACTCCCTAACAAATTGTTAGAAAGTTGGAAAGTCGTTTGGGGAAGCACCAAGATGTTTTGTCAATTTTCATTCTACGGCTGAGAACAACATTCAGCCACTATTGAAGGCATGATGCTGGCTGAGACGGATTTTTGGACCATCCCAGAACAGCTCTGCTTGTATTCTTCAGAGCTGAAAGAGAGGTCAGGGTGGAAAGGGGGAGCTAGAAATTCTAGAAAAGTGTTCTCTTAGTCTTTTCTGAAAACCTGCCTGTTGAAGTCGGTGCCAGTTCGCAAAGTGAAAAATTTCCTGTGCTTCTCCAAGACAGTCTGAGAGAGTATCCACCCTGAAGAGTCAAATCAGTAGCATCTTTGGCCCCAGAGGAATTAACATGGCAACAAGATCATTCTGGATCAACCAGAAGTCAAGACTGCAACAAGAAAGTTTTGAGGTCCCCTACTGAGTTCTTGGAAGGAGATTAGACTTTAAAAAGAGCCCATACCATGCCAGCACTGCTGGCTGGCTATCCCAGAGTGTTGCTGTGAATACCCTCAGGAGCAATTAACCCTATCAGTAATGGCATGAGTTGGGTTGCTCCTGGATGTAATATCTGCATGCTGGGCAGTGAGCCACGTGCAAGGTCAGGCAAACTCCACAGCAGAATGATTTGGCTGCAAATCTGCAGTGCTACAAAGTAAGTGATATTGAAAAACCATAAAGACACAAAGTGTTTGGTGGCATGAGACTGACATTCTGCAGGGCTTGGGCTATCAGCACAGGATCTGTGAGTTGTTTAGTCAGTTAAGCTCACTGTTTTGAAAAGTCAGAAACTGAGCCACAAAGGGTAATGACGTTTTCTTAAGGTAATTAGAAAGATTTTTAAACAAACTTGTTTATGGTTTATTATTCTTCGCTACACTCCTTGACTTCTGAGCCCTTTCTGGTTCACTTTTCAAAATTGCTGACCAATTCTTTCCTCCAGTTAACACTGTGAAACCCTCATATATACATTTTTTTCCCCTCTTCCTTGGTTTCTTTAAATCTCAGTGACTAATATATCGTCTTTTTTGCTTCCTTCCAGCTCTCTGCTCTGGGTTGTTTTTAATTGGACCCTTGTTAACAGCTTCGTTGTTTCCTTGTATCCATACACAAAGCACAGCTGCATGCTCTCCCTCTCAACCACAGGAGAAGAAATCAGAAAACAAAGTCCCCCCGAGGGAGCCCAGCCAGTCTCTTCTATAACAAGCTGTAGCAACTTTTACAAAATGACTGCCTCTGTGTGCAGACAGCTGAGCTCTCTGAGACAAATCTGGGGCTTGGAGTGCACAGACATAATAATTACCAGAAATATATCACAAGCCCCTTTCCTGGCATTAGTTAGGCCGTTCCTAAATCACAAGGTGCAGTCTCTCTCTCACTCCTGACTCTCTGGGTACAAAAACTTTTGCTTTCTGTCATTCTCGCTCGGAACACTGCAATTTTTCTCCCTTAAATTGTAAATGATAACACCTGCTGGGGCTCTTATTTGTTCATTCCCGTATCTCTGGCTGCTCCCTGTGTGAGATATTACGCCCACACAGAGGTATGAAATATACAGTAGCTGTTTGTGAAACTTCTATATGAAAGATGCAGTGAATATAAATAATGGTATTGTTCCGACGTTCTTCATCTTGTATCTGACAGAACATGTTCAAGAAACTCCAGGAACGCTATAAAGCTGATGGAGAAGTCATTCACACTGCATCAGTGTAGCTGAAATCAAATGAGCAGGACTGATCTGGACATCCTATTTTCCTTTCACCACCAGAATGTATTTATTCCTTAAGTCATACCATATTCATATTTACTTTAATGATTCATAAACATCCCAGGATCCAGAAGCTTCTAATTAACTCATCCATTTAGTGTCATTAACAGATGCCCAGGGAGTGATTTATTGTACAGTACCGGATCACACTAACATATAAATCCAGCCAATTGAATTGGCAGGCAGTCTAGGTAAATATCTTCTGCTGCTGGTAGATGAGACTCCATCCTAAATTCAGCATTAAAGCCCTGCAGACTGTGGCTGATGTATTATTGTTTTCTTCCTGTATTACTCTGCACATATATACTCTGTAGCATACATTGCATTGTGCAACACTAGTTATTTTCCTGTCTTTTATAAAAAGAGATTTAGTGAGCTGCTGCCTAGGATTTGGGGTATATTTTTACATTGTCTGAGAAAAGAGGAAATCAATACCCCAAAGAAGCTTTTGGTCAATATCCTTTTAATTTACCTCTGGCTTCTGAAACCAGTCCCTCTAACACCCTAGAGTAAAACAATCCTGAACTTTATGAGAAAAGTTATGTTGGAAACCCTGTCTATAGCAGAGTTGTGGCCACAACTCCAGACTTTTTTTGATAAATAAGGCAGTGGCTTTTTGGGCAGTATATGGAGCAAACGCTTATGACAGCAAAGTTGGCTTTTTGGGTACTCCTACGCTGGTGTTTCTCACAGGCCTGGGGATGCTTCTAGAGACTCGCACTGCAGAATTCCTAGAGGGACTTGCCAAGGTTCACAGCCTGGGCCAGCTACACCTCACCGAACCTGGCAGGCAGAGGCAGCGCAGCCCGAGAGCATCCGCAGGGGCCGCTCGCCGGCAGCCGCAGCGGCGTGAGCCGGGCCGGTCAGCGGGCTCGGTGTTACCGCCTGCTCCAGGGGTTACTGATTTAACGCTGTAAACACGGCCTGTCAGCTTTGGCCTGCAGGACTTGCTTCACCTGGAAACTAGGTGGGCTTCTCTTTCAGATTTCAAAGCGGTAAAACACACGGTGTCTGGCTGCCTATGTTGCCTGGGCGGGAGCTCTCTCCCAAAGCTCACAGACAGATTACTTATCATGCAGGAGAGTTGAAGGTATGCGGCAGATAAATTTTACACCTTTTGTCTTAAGAGCTCACTCCCTTCGTATTCCGGTTCTTCCCAAAGGCAGCACCACGAGTCAGTTTGTGTTCAAATGCTAAGCAAACACAGATAAATCCTGTTTTAAATTCCTTAAGGTGGAAGTTATTAGAGGACTGTTAAAATACTCTCCTTTTTTCACAGAAATTATGTTTGTGTCTGTTCACAGTCCTTAAAAAAGGTGTATTTCAGCTTTGTGTTTCAATGACACTGGAAGGGAGTACTGTATATAATTAGGGTGTTTTCTGCTCTATTTTTAAAAATAGTATTTTTAGTAAAATTACTGGGTTTTAATATACTTTTGACTCAGAATGAGATTTTGATGGCAAACCACCTCTGCTGTCTGCTCCAAGCTTTACTAACAGCAGTGATGTCTGTGGGTGGGTTTTGGAAGGCGGAAGAAATATAAGTAATATTTATGGAGGAATGGGAACCAAAACTACATTAATATGGGACTGTGCCCAAAGAAGTGAAGGTATAGGGACTATGGCAGCTTGAGAAAGGTGATATACATCAAACAAATATGCGGCATTAAGGTGTTTTTAGGAGTTACTAAATTTCTCCTCACTTCACTGAAAATGAATGTGGGAATAACATCATGATGAGTGTGACTGTTTTAAATTTCAATTAAGGCTTTCATCTTGACTATAGCACCCCTCTTCTCTGCTTTTGTCTCTCACAGTCTGTTCCAAAGATGCTTACGGTCTCTCATACAGAACACTGCACAGTCTGCTCCTAACAGCTGCGTTGTGAGGAAGGCCTGGGCTGGGACTGCAGCAGCAGCAGTGTCCCATGCTGCGAGCACAGAGCACACCATGCACCTCCAGCTGTGCTGGCCAGAGGGAACACTCTGCAGACGTGACCCTGGCAGAGTCTACTAAGACTGGCCCACTCCCATCACGAGCTGGTTTCTCAAACTGTGAAACAACTGTACATATAATTTGAAAAGCCAACAGAAAGTGTCATGCATTATAGCTGTGTAGTCGAGACATTCAAGAACCTGTGCAGACAATGCATGAGAACTACTTTGCAAATGCATGATACACAGGCTGAAGAATTGTTTAGAACACACAGCTTAAACCTGTGTAGGTCAAGAAGCAGAAAGCTTTCCTTTTAACATCTCAGTTAAGAAGAAATGCATTGGGAAAAGTTAAAAATTTGACAAGAGATGACTGGGAACACTGTGAGAGCACACTGATGCCACAGCATGTGCTGTGCCACACATCTATTTGTCATTTTGGTCACTCACTTCAGACTCTAATGCCACCAAACATTTAAGGAGGCATAGGAAGAAATAATTATTGAAAATCAGTTACTTGAAACCATTTTGGAAACTCTCTCCTTGTGCTGCTTCAGGCTGGGGTAGTTAGTTTTCTTCACAATAACTATGGTTTGGATTTGTGCTTAAGTGTCAGGATGTTTTCGTTATTGCTGAGCAGCACTTACACACGGTCAAGGCATTTTCTGCTTCTCACCCCACCAGCAAGTAGGCAGAAGGGACACTAGAAGTTGGGAGGGGACACAGCCAGGCCAGCTGACCCCAGCTGACCCAAGATATTCCACAACATATAGCATGACATTCAGCATATAAAGCTGGGAAAGAAAGTGGGAGGACATTTTCAGTGGTGTTTGTCTGCCCAAGTCACCAGTACAGCTGATGGAGCTCTGCTTTCCTCGGGGTGGCTGAACACCTGGCTGTCCATGGGAAGCTGTGAATGAATTCCTTTTTCTGCACTGCTTGTGTTTTGCTTTGCTTGTGTTTTGCATGCTTTGCATGGCTTTTATTTACCTTATTAAACTGTCTTTATCCTAACCCATGAGTTCTCTCACTTCACCCTTCCCATCCTCTCCATCCCAATGCAGGGGAAGTTGAGTGAATGGCTGCATGGGCTGAGTTGCCAGCTGGGGTTAAACCACAACTCTCCTCCAACCCAGTTCTCTTCTGTTCCTGACCTTAACAGAACAGCACAACAGTCATCAGGGCCCAAGTCCAATCACCTTCAACTATTTGTATTCCAGAAGTCCTGCAGAGCTCTGCTACACTGAGATGGCATTAGGTGCTACCAGTGCTTTGATTCAGCATTTTTAAGTTGCATTTTTCCTGTTAAAAATAAAGAATAAACTACAGGTGAAATAGGCAAGACTAGAGATGCTCTTATAATGTCAGGAATATCAACACAATTGCACACCCTCCCGGATTTTCTTAATAAAGATCAACACCAAGAGACATATTGGTTCACGCGGTACTTACAGAGAAATTTAGACTGGACAGGGCTTTTAAGGGCATGCACTCTGCAAGAGTTAACTCTTGTATTCAGAGATCAATAAGCTACTGTGTTATTTTAGCTCAGTTTCATAATCTCTACCAGGCCAGTTGTAGAAACTAGTTTTATTAAGATTAGCAACCTTGATTTAGAAAGAAGTCTAATATCCCACCAAAATCCATAAGGAAGCCATGAAGTATTTCTAAAAAACTGCTATATAGCATTTGAATTTTAACACAAACCATGATGCTGGAGAGAATAATGAAATATGAGGATTCCTAAATATTTTGTCACAAACCCAATACTAAATAACAGAATAAATTACTGGGACAATAACCAGCAAATACTGAGATACAGCAACAAAGAGTACCACCTCATAAAAATAAATTTTAATAATAACAACTCAATTTCATATGACTGCATATTAATCTATCTTTTTTTTCAAAGTTCAAACAATGTTCAAGTTCTGTGTTGTCTACAAAGATGGGTTTATTCTCCTTCACTCTTCTGCACTGACTGCGTGGCTTCTGCTTTAACTCTGTTTCGTTTTCTTTTTCTTCTTTTCTTCTTTTCAGCAGAAGTCTCCTGACCCTCCTGTGTTTTCTTCTTTTTCTTCTTCAGACAGCTGAGAGGATTTGGGCCCCCCGCCCTTTTGCGCTTTCTTCTCTTTTCACCTTCTTGCTTTACAAGTCCTTCTTTTTCTTTAAGCTCCACAATACTTTGTTTTTGGTACTCTGGAACAAGCTGATTTGTCTGCAACTTTTGAACAAATGCCAAAGATTTAGGAGAAGGTTTGTCTAGCACCATAGTGTTCTGAATAATAAAGAGGAGAGGAATGCCAGGCTTCCTTTTCACTTTGTTTGATAAGTCCTGGTCCTGCAAAATTAAATACTTTAGTCAATATTTTCAGATTAAAGAGTATTTGCAATTCAAATGCAGCTACTCTTAATACAAAACTATGAAGATAAATTACATTATGAAAAAGATAAACTTAATTTAGCAGATATACACAGCAGTGCCTTTCAGAGCAACTAAATTTCAATTTCTCTCTTGATTAGCTGTACTTCTGATGCAAAATTTACCAACATTTTCTTTTTTCCTGCATGTATATGCATACATACATTTTTTGAGGAAAAAGTCCCAATTCACTAGTATGCAGACAACCACACTAAAAGTAACATTTTTTCTGTAAGAAATCATTTTCTAACTCCTGTAACTTACATAACTATGAAGAATTCTACTATAAACTATTTTAAATATATTGTCTATCATTTATACATGCAGTCCCAATAACAAACCCAAGAAAAAAATGCCTTTTTTATTTGTATAGTTATTTATTCTTTAGTTCAAAATTTCTTAAAATTGAAGTTATATAGATGTTAACATTTAATTTCATTTTTCAGACTACTGTGCAAAGCAGTTCAGGGAAGGGGATGCACACACAAGCAACATGCAAATTAACATTCATGAGTGGTTTTTTACATGTCCATAGGTAGTCAGTATGTTTTGTGCACTTTCAGCTTAACTAAGCAGTATCATTACAAAGTAAAAAAAATCTAGTTGTTCAAGTAAGAGAAAAGATTCCCTGCTTCATAATTAGGAAGTAGATTAAAGAGCAAGTAAGGTTTTACATGATTAATTCCCACAAACTATTTAAAAACCTCATAATCGAGGTTACTGTAGGTTTCTTTATCCTTAGGTATCAAAGTATCACTTCAAAAGAAATGGAGCTACATTTCCCATGAGCTTTTACCTGTGTAGCAATAAAGAAGTGATGAGGGTTGCCATCTTCAATCATGGAAAGTAAACAGGTTGAACCACTCACAGGATTCTTATGGTGAGAACAGTTTCGAACTTGAAATCTCTGGGCAATTAATTTTGCTCCATACAGTGCTTTCCCCAGTGATTCAAGTTCTTTTATAACACATCTGAAAACCAAAAGAGACAATAATTTTTAAACAAAAAAAAATCTCATAGTTTCTACAACAGCAAAAGGCTGATGTGAGTTACTTAGGAATGAGCAATGCCCAGTTGTTCAAGCTCTATGGTTTGTAAATGGCACCCAGAACTCCGAAAGCAATAGCCCATTTGAAGACATCAGCAAGGTTTCCTTGGCTGTAAACATGATTAACCAGTAATAAAATTAAGATATATTAAATGATTTAAAAATAATTCACATCAGTGACAATGCTGAATCCTTAAATTTATGTTCAGATACCACCGAGCACATGAACCACTGCTTAACAAACAAAATTATTTTTAAAATTTAATTTATTTTTAAATTGACTTATTATAAAACTTGAAAATTTAATTTGTTTTTCAAAATGGAAATAAAATATCTGGGCAACAACAAGCCAGTTGGTCTCACCTCTGTGCCTGGCAAGATTATGGAGTGGAACCTCCTGGAAAACGAGGTTATATAAAGCATGAGGAAAACAAGGAGTTGACTGGTGACAGCAAACACAGCTTCACCACGGGGAAATCATGAAAAATATGGTGGCCTTCTGTGACAGTTACAGTGCTGATGGATAAGGAAGGGCAACCGATGTCACCCAACTGGACTCATGCAAGGCTTTTCACACTGTTCCGCAACATCCTTGTCTTTATGCTGAAGGCATGGATTTGACATATGGATCATTTGGTGGGTATGGATTGACTGGAGGGTTGCACTTGAAGAGTTACAGCAAGAAGTTCAATGTCCAGGTGGAGACCAGTGACAAGTGTTGTTCCTCAGGGGTTGGTATTGTGAGCTGTTTAACATCTTTGTCAGTGACATGGGCAGTGGGATCCAGTGCACCCTCAGCACGTTTGCCACTGACACCAAGCTGAGTGGTGTTGTTGACACTCTGGAGGGAAGGGATGCCATGCAGAGGGGCCTGGAGAGGCTTCAGATGGGCTTGTGTAATCCATATGAAGCTCAGCAAGTGCAAGGTCCTTATATGGGTCAGTGCAACCCAAGCACAAATACTGGGAAGAGAATGGATTGAGAGCAGCCCTGACAAGAGTGACCTGGGAGGTGTGTTGGTGGACAAGCTCACCATGAGCTGGCAGCGTGAAAGCCAGCTGTGTCCTGGGCTTTAGCAAAAGCAGCACAGGCAGCAAGGTGAGGGAGGCGAGAGCGCTAGTGAGACCCCACCTGGAGGTCACAGCGAGCCAGCTCATTTCCCCTGCGAGGCTCTTTTCATAACACTGAGGTGCTGTCTCAGCAACTCAGTGTTCTGACAGCAGAGGAAACATGTCCATTCAGTTGGTCTAAATGGAAGCTAGTCAAAATGACCAACAGATCTTGCTAAAAAAAGAAGCAAGAAGTGACATTTCAACATGTTTGAATTAAAGCAACTCCCAAACCGTTCACAGCTAAGGAAAGGACCCAACACTTTATACTGTGTAGAAGTGCAGGCCAGTTCCACACACTGTGCAAGAAGGCTCAGTGTATTTTTTGAGCCTAGGATACACATCCAGAATATACATCTTCCTGGTTTTTGCCTCCATAGTGGGCAGTTGGCTATTCTGTTATTTCAGATATACAATGTAAATGTATTTTGGTATTTTAATATATACAATATACATAATCAAGTAACAAAAAAGGCAACCTGAAGGCAACTTCAGTATGTAGTATGCATGTTTTACTTCCATGTCTGTGTCTAGCCCATCCTTGTGCTCCCTTGCGAACAGCGGGAAACAGCCCGGCACTGGCAGGCTGCAGCTCCAGCCAGATCTCAGCTTGCCCCTGCTGATACCACTTCGCCAAGCACACAACGCTGCGGATGGGAAGAGACTCGCCCAGCCCTCCCTCACACAGCGACCGCGGAGGTTGTGCCACTTTCGGAAAGGCAGCTGGGTCTGAGGCTGCTCCCAACCTCCTGCAAGTTACCCTCAGCCCCCAGCACCTCCTCCCCCGGCCCCGGCAGGCCGGAGCGCGCTCCCCGCCGTACCGCGTGGTGCAGAGCTGCGCGGCGCCGTCCAGGTACCCGGGCAGCTGCTCCCGGATCTGGATCTTGTTGCGAAGCGCGGCCTGGCAGAACGTGCCGTCCAGCAGCACCTGGAAGGGCTCGCGGAACTGGAAATTGTGCTTGTAGAAGCCCATGATCTTCTTAGCATGTTTCTGTCTCGTCACCCCCATGGCGCCCGCGCCGCCGCCCGGAACGGCCGCGGCTGCCCCGGAAGCTGCGCCAGGCCGGGCGGGGCCTCCCCGGAGAGCCGGGACCGGCCGGGACAGCACCGGGGCAGCGCCTGAGCCTCGCTGGAGAGCCGGGACTGGCCGGGACAGCACCGGGGCAGTGCCTGAGCCTCGCCGGAGAGCCGGGACCGGCCGGGACAGCACCGGGGCCTCCCCGGAGAGCCGGGACCGGCCGGGACAGCTGTCCCGTCCCGGAGGATGCCACCCGCCCGTCCAGCCCTGCACACCGGTGGCCTCAGGGCTGGTTCATTGCCCCTTGTTCTGCGGTGCTGTGCTCGCTCCTGCCGTTTGCTAAGATCAGAAATGCAGTGGTTTTTTTTTGTTGTTGTTGTTTGGTTTTTTGTTTTGTTTTTTTTTTTTTTTTTTTNCTATAGTGATAAAATTACAATTGCTGTTTTAGAGACTGTAGTTTAATCGCACATCAGCATACAGAATCAATTCGGTTGGAAAAGCCCTCTAAGGCCATTGAGTCCAACTTAGGACCCAACACTGCTTTGTCAACCAGGCCATGGCACTGAGTGCCATGTTCAGTCTTAAGCATCTCCACAGATGGTGATTCCATCTCCTCCCTGGGCAGTCCATTCCAATGGCTAAATCGCCATTTTTGTTACAAAATTTCATCTATGTCCAATCTAAACCTCTCCTGGCTCAACACTACATCCTCTCATCCTGGCGTTTATCTGGAGGGCTTAGGAATACTTAGGACCTGTTCATATTGTTTGCCTGTTTTGGCTACATCAATCTAAGTTCAGGGTGCACAACCCCAAAGTTGAAAAGCACATATTCTACATTTTAATTATTTTTTTCCAAGACAATTTAATTGCATTGCCATCTGGGAACACAGCTGTCACTGAAAAAGTGCACAAACTCCTCCCCGTCCAAGACAAAACATGAACACACCAGACATCTGGCATTAAGAAACCAAACTTAATGCCCCTTTTTTAGGCAGGCAAGAGGATATCATACCTTAGCACCATCAAAATGATAATTGGAGACATCTGTCTTGCTGTGCAGGTTCTACAGGAGACGTCTTTCTGCCTGAGACAACTGTACTGCAAGCAAAACCATTGCAAGCACCTACCAGTTTGTAGTAACCAGTCAGGCTGCTCTAAGGTCATTTAAGCAAATACCCACCTGTCATATTGGCCTTACTGTCATTTTGCTTCCAAGCAAGTTAGTTAGTGTCAAAAGAAAATGAAAAACAAAGGATTTGATTACTATTCTAGAAATTCAAGTGTTTACATGGGAAAATATTTCAAAGCATTTAGGATGAAAAGTGCAAGGAACAGGTAATTGAGAATATTTTCCATGGATCCAATTGCGCTGTTGACAGTATTTTTCTACCATTAAATCCTTTTTTCCAGCTATCTTCAGGGGACAGTTATGCATACTCCTGAGTATCATGGGCATACACGTATATATGCCTTATTATGAGCCAAGTTACATGTTGAGTTCATTATTGGACATAGTCTTATATATAAAAGTTTTCATTAAATTTCAGTCCTATAGCTGATGTGTTTCCATAATGCCATGATGATCCAGTTCGCCTAACTGCACTCTTTCATTACTGAAGATGTTAGACAAAAACATTCAGCAAGACTCCAAACTGAAACCTTACTAGAGAAATTATTTTTTTTTCAAGTTGGTTTTTGCTTGTTTGTTTTTGAGTTCTGTGTGTGTGTGATGACGACTAAGTAACTGCCCAAAGACAGGCAGTTATCCCATGTTAAGAACACTTTCCACATCTAACAGCTAGAATGAGGAATCTCCAATGATAACAGCTCCTATTACAGAATGGAGATAAAAATGAAAAACAAGTAAATAAGAGCTTGAACTAGCTTTTGAACTAAGTGCAAAGTAAGATATAATCCATTTGGGTGTTAAATACCACTGTGATGATATACGGTTCCCCTGGTAAGTAGTATCATCACAGACGAATTGTAATGCAGTTGGTATAGTGGAATATGTTCAGAAGGCTGGCTAGCAGGCAAAACACAGCACAGATTTCTCCTTCTTCATTGGTCAGAAGGTGGTATTAATTGGATGATAAACTACTTTCAGTACAATTATGTAAGCTGTATTTATGCAAGTATTTTAAAATTTATTTGTAATAAATTAGAATATTAAAAATAATGTCTGTAAGTACTATAACAGTACAGAGAAGTACAGTTCTTTCAGCATTTGCTTTCATATTTTGACAGTATTTTGCATAAAGTAAAATTCACCATATTCTTTTCAATTCTTTTACTATTCTCATGAGCCATCTGTAAAGTGGATTTTTCAAAAAAATAAGCCTAGGGATCTTCTGAGAGGTGTTGAATTCACACATCTCTGGTACCTGGGGTTTGTTGCTTCTGGCTGCTGAAATCCATCCATGAACACTCTCTGGACCCAGCAGGATTCTTATGCTCCAATGTGTCCTGGACAGGTGTGGCACACACAGAAGATGCCAACAGAACCAGCCAGTCAGACTACCTACCACAGCACACAGAACTCTACCAGAAATGACACATAATGCAAGTTCAGAGAGTGAAGTCCTGCTCCCCCTCTCCAGCTGAACAGGACTGAAATGCCCCGGGGATCACTCACACTCCCTCACTCCCTGCACTCACCAGAACACCCTCATTCACAAGTCCCCAGGGCCCCGTGGTCCATCTAATGCCCGTGCCTGGACCCTGGCCCTCCCGTGCTTGTATGTGTATTTCCTGCTCACTGGCGAGTCCAGTTTAAATCTGATAGCAGATTACACATCCACAGGATTAAATTCACTGGGGCAGGATATTTAGGTGTGAAAGAAAATTAGAAACAAGCTTCATAAAAAGGTAGGACTGGTTGCTGTGAGCTCAGACAAATGTACTGAATGCTGCCAGCTCGCATATGAGTCCCCTTACATCTCATTTTCCCATGTGTCTTCCTAGATCCTGCCTGATCTTTCCTTTCCCTGTCTTTGGCCAGTTCTGCAAACATCCCATAGAAAATTTTGCAGACTCCTGCTGATATCCCATAAGATATTTTGCATAGTCCTATACACCCCCTCAAATATCTTGTGGTACTCATAGATAAGCATGTTTTCCCACTTACCAGAGACAAAGCTCAGACAGATCATCTTCAGGATGTCTTCCTGGACAGCTCCTTTAATGTCCTCAAGGCTTCTGTTCCCCACTCTTGTCTTTGTTACCACCTCCTTATTCAGCAAATTTGTGCACCTGTGTGTGTTTCATAGATCACTTGCCTTCTTGTTGTCTTTTATGCTGAACAAACTCAATGAACCAGATGCTTTTTTGCATTCCACATATCTTACAAAGACTGTCAGTAGCACAACAAAGCTTCTCATAAAGCTTGGGGAAAGGTAATGTTTAAAATATTTCTTGCCAATGTATTTTTAATTAAGAAGTTTCATCAATTATCTGACTGCATTCAAAATACTTCAAGTTTGGGGTTTTGAGTGTTCTAGTGTTTTGGAGGAGTTGGGTTTTGGTTTTGGTGGGG
>VYXD01004356.1:919706-953887 GCA_013397195.1 Hylia prasina | reverse complement strand
GTTTTTTGGGTTTTTTTAAGTGAGCATTTTATTGAAGAACTAACAAACCACTTGCATCTTCAGTAGCCTGCCTACCAGCAGTGTCATTGTGGAAGTCAGCCTGAGGAGGAATGTGGAGGTTGTTTTAACATTACCTTATTAATGTGACTTGCTTTGTCCAAAGACAGGAAACAGAATTTGAAATGGGGAACTTTTTTTTCTGAAATACAAGTCCTTGCTGCCGGACAGGATATAGGTTTCTGGGTACAGTTCTGATCTGACAAAACAGTTCCTGTGTCTTTATCAATAATATTTTTACCTTGTAGATAAATAGACAGTATTTATGAAAAATAGTGTCACTGAAGAAGGAGACCTTCTTTCTGAGTATCCAAAGTGGGAGGAGATCTTTGCACTCCTCATGTCCAACCTGTACAGCAGTGAACCAGGCATCACAGGAAGCTGGGCTTCACTAGGCACACTGCACACAAAATGTGCTCCAGCAGGAAATTAGCTCTCTGCAGAGCACACTATCTCTTGGCATAAATGAGTTCAGCTCTGGTTTTGAGTGCTAGGTAATGCAGTAGTAGAATTAAATAACAAAATTGCTGTGACATGGATTACTTGAAATGAAAGCTGTTCTTTATCAAAGGAGCTTTGATGTAGGCCTAGTAACAAGGATTTCCCTTAGTAGCTGGCACTTGTCAAATGCTTGTAGCTTGTTAAGAAAATAGCTTCTGATTTCCTCAAAGTTTTCCTATGTCAGACCTTTTAAATACGAATGTGTTGCTTTGGGCAACAATGAGTGGTTATCTGCAGTAAGTCTTAGCACCACACTTAAATATGAGAAATGAACTGATTTACAAAAAAAGGGTCAGGTTTTCAATTTCAACATAAAAAAACCCAAACTGTAATAAACACAGGCCATAAAACATTGTTGGAGTGTATCTGAAAATATTTTCCTAGATGTATTTTTTATTAATTTTTCTGAGGTATGTATGGGCCATAGAAGAAGACTCAGATGCATTTACTGATAAATTATATTTGTCAGAATGTATATTATTCATTGCTGGCCCTTCCTTTCATTGCCTTGGGGCTGGTATTGAGCTTTGAATTTTAGTCTTCTTCATGTGCATTCTTCTTTTAAAGTGCTTATTTTTCTGATATTTCATGGGAATGCAATATCTGGATTTATAATAACATGGCTGTGACAAGTTCTGTTTTTCCTTCATGGATTGGTATGATTTCAGCAGATGAGAATTTTGTGTAGGACAACGCTTTCTTCTTTTCTGGCTCTACCATTACCATAGATAGAAAATTATTTCTGGCTTAAATATCATAATGGCCTGTCACTGTATGTCCCACATTAACTATCTTTTAAATTGTGTATCATAGGAAGCATATATTTAATGTAGAAATCAGTGTATTTAGTTTCACAAGGGTAAGAAATAAAATGCAGAGAATATCAATGCAGGTTTTAAGTGACTGCTTGTAGTAGCATGTATTTTGAGAATGCTCTGGAGAACAAAGATTTTGCAGGCAACTTTACCTTTCTTACTAGAGCTGAAAGAAATTAGAGGGATGAAAATAACCAGTGGGATTCTTGACAGTTTCTCAAATGATAAATCAGCATTGTTGTCTTTTTTGACCTTGAGCTAAATTCACATGAAAGAAGAACAGAATCAGATCTTATCCAATGCAGCTAAACTTTCTGAATAGATACACATCTCTGATACACATCATTTAGTTTATGCAGCATTTTTGGTTGATGCAACTCTTTAAGAGGTACATGTTAGACAACTGGTTTCATGTTCTTGTAAGGACACACAAGGACATTGTTTTGGAGCAGCCTTCCCTCCCTGCACTGGTCCTCAAGATCTGCACCAGTTAGCTGCCATTCTGCACCACGTGTGACATACTACAGTACTGCTCCCTCAGTACTCACTGGTAGAAGCCCTTGAAGGATGTAGAAGTGCCATAATGTAGAAACATGGGAAGTCTTAATGGAGTGCCCAGGACTGGAATTGTAACTTCAGTTTATGAATTGTGAAGAACACCACAGAGAGGAAAATACCTTGCCAAACCCTGACTATCCTATACCTGATGTGCAAGGTAGGTAGAGGGGAAGAAAAGAGTGATGCTTTACACCTCATCTCCTATTGTGCCTATCATTTTGAGCAGAACATCCCTCTCCCCCTTTAACTATTTCTTATTGTTACGCTTTGGGATGGCTCAAGTAACGACACATAAACTCCCGTCTTCTTGGAGGGCATTTCGCAAAGTTTATTCAAAGACAGACTCTTTTTTTATGTCGTGTTTTGGTACAAGGAATGGGATTGGTTGTTCAGAACACCACCTTCTTGTAAACATCTCTACCAGTAAACAAGTTAGAAAAACACCAGGTGTTAGGAGGAAGCTATCTATGAAGGATTGTTTTGGGTTCCTCCTTAGAATTTCCCAGGCCAGAATGAGAATGCTGTATGCTTAGCTTTCTCACAGGCTTCAGGTAACTGCCTCGAGCTGGAACATCTATTTTCTGACCACGGTCAGGCCCTACAATTTCTGATACAAAGTAAATATGAGTCCATTTTAGTTCTCTTAAACATCTTCATGGTCTTACCTTGGAGATGACAGGAAGCTCAGAAGCCATAAAATACTTTGTGTTTTTGGTATGCTTATTTCCATTTCCTCAGTTCTTGTTCTCCTTAGGGAAGGTTGTTATTATATTCATTGTAGGATGGCTTGCTCTGGAGGCTGGTAGGCCAGTTGGCAATACAGACACTCCCCTTGGAGAGAGAGCAGCCCTTAGGTTTCAGAGCTGTGGTAGCTCCCCTGAAGTAGTAACCCTAGGAGACTGCTCACTCCCTTGCGTCAACCAAGTGTGTTAAACCCATGAGGCTTTGTGGTTCATATGTTAATCTGTTATCTCCCATTGGTTCTCTCCCTACTTCTTGCTTTTTGCCTTACCTGATTGGCCTGTTTTCGATCCCTCCTGATTGGTTCAATTCTCAATCCTCCACCCCACTGGCCAAGTTATGTAACCCCACCCCCTAGCTTCCCTATAAAAGTCTGTGTTCTCCTGAGCTTTTTGGATCTGTCGTCTCTGGACCCCTTTGGGGAAGCAGAATAAATGCTCTGAGGAACTCCCAGACAAAGACTCTGTCTTTCCTTTCGCGTGTCCCTGGCAGCTCCCCTCACAACAGAGCTGAAATCACTAAGGCGGTTGCAGACGTGCCTGTGTGACCAGGTGTGTCCTTTTCAGGACACTTCTCTGAGGACGTCACAGCACTGACCATCACTACCTGCCACAGCAGCTTCTGTGTCATCAAGAATCAGAAGGGTCAATTGATTGATTCATTAATTGATTGTGAAGAGAAGGCTGAACAAATTGACATCAAAAGAGAAATTATGTGGGAAGCCTATCTCCAACAATAAATGAACTTATGGCCAAAATTCTGATTTATGCCAGAGAACTCAATTCAGTTGCCTGAGATACTATATGTATCTTTTCACCTTTTCGCTGATTTCAGGGAGAAATCAGTTTACTGGGAACAGAGAAGTGGAATTTTTACAGTGTGGTAATGAATCATACATGCTCCCTACACTTACATAATTTTCTAACTTGATACTCTAGAAAGAGTCTAGCTCTGCTTAGAAACATATGGTAACTTCATGAAATACCCCTTTATTTTATGGGCTAAAATTAGCACTTAAAATGTCTGAGTTTGTTTTATTAAATGCATTTTCAATCAGGAAATTTTATCATTAATTCCTTTGTCTTTTTTTTTTGTTCCTGTTAGCTGTATGCTAATGGGTTTGAGGTGTGGTACATTAATAATAAAAAATAGCTATAAACACCTGAAACATAAAATTTAGTAAGAATAGAAGGTGACTAAAACCACTTATTGGAAAACATCTATTGAAAAAAGCAGAGAAAAAACGTTGAGTTGTAAAAAAACCCCTAACTTTCCCAAGGAAAGAGCTTATATTTTTTAATATTTCCTTCACATACAGAAATACCTTATTATGTTACTGTCCATTTTTAAAAATATAATGCTTATACTTCTAGTCCAGTAAATGCTAAAAGGTTGCCTGTGTAACAGCATGGCTGAAACCTTCCATGGCCTCTGAAACCTCCATTCTTACAGAAAAGAAATTGCATTTTCCAGGTTTATATTTTGATCCCATAGTTCCTTATTACATTTGATGTTTGTCCCTGGGGGTTTCTATGCTGTTGCAGCTCCCACTTTTACCATTTTTCTATCACTCCTGCACCTTATTACTTTCCATTTCCTACTTCAAATTAAAAATAACAACAACAACAACAACAATAACAATAAAACCAATTCATTCCTCTCTGATTGTCTTGAAAAAAATTAGGAAAAAAATGTGGAATAGACCTCAGCACTGGTATCGTTAACTTTCAAAATCACAACTAGCCTTGTGAGAAATAATAGTAATTAAAAATCCACCTGCACAAAATGCCCATCCATTTATGTAGCCTGATCTTAAATTTTCCCGTTTACTACTCCTCTGTGGAAAGTAGTAAATATTAGATGAATACCTTCACACTTCAGAAGGTGATTATTTATCAGTGAAACAGAATATTGTAGATGCTGTAGAAATAAGTATGCAAAAGTCGTGACTTCAGTGAGTTGAAGCTGGTGATGAGTGATATCTGAACAAATTTGGAATGGAGTGCTGCCTCATTTATCAAGGAGAACCTACCCTAACATCGGTTGGTATGCCTGGGGATATTTTATTTCTTTGAGTCTTAAATTGCTGTGGTCAGCAGGACACAAATAGCTGAAACTCCTGAATTACACAAGGCTTATACACAAGGCTGCTTCCTTGGCTGGAGCTGGAATTTGGAATTTCCCTGCACGTGGCAGACAGTGCTGCTGAACCTAACTGCAGTTATAGGTTCTGCAGGGTTACAGAGGCATGCACCTGGCAAAACTGCATCTGCTGGTGAGATATGAGGGTCCCTGTTACATCTGCTTGTGGGGGGAAACAAAGGAAAGAGGAGAATGAGCATTTAAGAGATCTTATCTGTTCCATGGCTTCAGAAATGTTATTCACGGGTCTTCTTGCCATCCTTCTGTTTTTCCCCATGCTGTGGGATGAGAGCTGAGTAGGTGTTTGGCTGTTGGCCAGGGTCAACCCACCACAGATACCTTCACAGATACACAGAGGGACCTCTTGTCATCAGGATTTTCACTCTCCCAAAGGGATATGAGTGGTATGGAATGGAGAGGTTCCTATCAAAAGGTGTCCTGTGAATAAGAAAGGGATTTCAAAAGGAGGACAGGCCATGCCAAGCATAAAATTATGCACAATAGCTTTATACTTTAGCATGAGGATTAAGTACAGCCTTAAAATCACTACACTCCTCTCAAATACAAGCCTTACTTTACATGGAAAAGATAAATTCTTCATTTGTAAGCAGTGCACTGGCCTGTTGAGGCAGTATAGGTATATTCCCTTTGTGGCACACTGCAAAAGGTCACCAATGTATTCATATAGAGATGTACCACAGGCCTGTGTTTCCCCATGTTTGAAAGCTTGAGCCTGAATACATCACCTCCTTCACAATACTGAGATTTTCTGACCTTGAAACTTCTGTAAGCTGCAAGATATTACAAGGCAATTTTAAGTTTGTGTTAGGAGAATCTTTTGCCACCAAGTTTTGGAGATTATTTTACTGGAAACAATTATTTCTTTTTTTAAACATAATGCTGGTTTAGGCAACTCTAGTTATTTGTGCAAGTTTGTATTTGGGTGTTGTTACATCTCAGTGCAAGTACAGACTGCTATGTGTATCCTAAGTGATTCTTCCCTATTCCTCTCAACTTTGTGATAATGAAATTAACGTATTCATTATGCTTAGAAATACTTGGAATTGCTGAGGGGGCAGGGAAGAAAAACACAGAATTCAGACATGACCTATTTACCAAGTGGTAACAAGTCATTGCAGGCTAGCCCATCTCTGGTGCACGGTCTTACCCTGCAGCATACACAAATAAAACTCAAGTTGGTTTAGCCCTTAAGGTAAAGTCAGTCTGATGATTTGGAAGGGATTACATCTTTGAACCCTAATCAGATAATTTCTATTTAGCAACTCTAGTTCTGCTCATAGCCCTGATATGGTGCAGAGGTGCTTTGGGGGATATGACACATCTCAGTTGCACCAAGTTTTTAACTTAAACAGGACTGGGGAATTAAAGGGTTTTGGTTGGTTCCAGCTGTATTTTGATTTAGAGTATAATTTAAAAATGATTAATGGAGATTGTGCACTACTCGAATTTTCTAAAGTATTTTGTGATGAAAGTCTGCTGTTTTGTGGTTTTCCTGAGCAGCTTGGGCAGTGTGTCTAAATTCTTCACACTGACATCCTTTTGGTGGCCTCCTTTCCAAGAATTCAGAATTTTCAACAGTGAATTTTTTTATGGCGTCTTTATGCCCTCAGTGATTTGGTGAGTTTTGTAAAGTAGAAAGTTGGTATTTGTTTTTCATTTTTCATGTTAATCATAATTAACAAAATTGACTCAATTATTCTGGCAGCGCATTAAGTACTGAGCCCCATGCCAGTCCCTTGAATAGGGATATTTTGGGTCCCCACAGCAATATCTCTGAACATGGTGATGTTCTGTGCTGTAGCTACTTGTTGGGGTTTTTTGGTGGGTTTTTTTTTGGTTTGTGGGGTTTTTTTTAGTTTTGGTGTTTTTTTTGTTTGTTTGTTTGTTGTTCTGTTTGTTTGGGTTTGTTGTTGTTGGTATTTTTTAAAATTACATTGGATTTTCTATTCAAAAACTTCATAGGCCAGGATAATACATTATTATTATCCCAGGAGATTTAGTTCTTTTTCAGATCCCTAAGAATTTGCCAGTGGTAAAGCACTGTGCAATTAGTGTCAGAAAGTATGTTTTTCTATTTAAATACCCTTCAACAACATCTTTGAAGTATTCCACAGATCTCCGGCCGTCCATGGATGGGAGCTGAAAATCACTGTATTACGATAGTACTGCTTCCTACTCTTTGTTTTCTTTAATTAAAACTATTTGATCAGATTTAGTTTAGCAGGGGAAGTGCCGGATTCTGCACCTGGGACAGGGCAACCCTGGCTGTGTATAGGCAGGAGAATGAGAGGCTGGAGAACAGTGCCATGGAAAGGGACCTGGGGTCAGTGGCAACTTGAACATGAGCTAGCAGTGCCCTGGCAGCCAGGAGGGCCAACCCTGTCCTGGGGGCATCAGGCACAGCATGGCCAGCCAGGCAAGGGTGGGGATTGTCCTGCTCTGCTCTGGGGCAGCCTCAACTTGAGTGCTGGCTGCAGTTTTGGTCACCATAATATAAAAATGATATTAAACCATGAAAGAGCATCCAAAGGTGGGCAACCAAGGCAATGAAGGGCCTTGAGGAGATGCTGTACAAGGAGCAGATCTGTTCAGCCTGGAGGAGACTGAGGAGAGACCTCATCACAATTTACAACTTCCTCAGGAGGGGAAGCTGAGGGGCAGGTACAGAGCTCTTCACCCTCATGACCAGTGACAGCACTTAAGGAAACAGCATGAAGCTGACTCAGGGGAGGCTTAGGTTGGATATCAGGAAAAGGTTCTTCACCCAGAGGGTGTTTGGGCACTGGAACAGCCCCGAGGGAAGTGGTCACAGTATGAAACCTGACAGAGCTCAAGAGGCATTGAGACTACACTCTCCTGCACATGAGCTGAGTCTTGGGGATGTCCTGTGCAGAGCCAGGAGCTGGACTCAATGATCCTGATGGGCTCCTTCCAACTCAGCATATTCTATGATTCTATGATTCTATGATTCTATGATTCTATGATTCTATGATTCTATGATTCTATGATTCTATGATTCTATGATTCTATGATTCTATGATTCTATGATTCCATGATATTGTAAATTAAAACTGGAAGTACATCTCCCTCAACACACGCAGGTTTATTAGTGTAAAACCTCCCTCAAGACCAGAGTCTCCTCAGCCGTGCTGGGGAGCCCTCAGTGCATGCAGCCCAGGGCTGGCCCAGCAACAGGGTTGGGAATTCATGTCACTGTGGCATCAGAACTGCCCAAGGTGGCCACAGAAATGCAGACAGGGAGGTTCCTGGGCTGTCAGAAACGATTTGTCAGGGGCCAACTGGCAGCTGGACCAGGGCAGTGACCCCCTCCACTCGCCACTGGTGAGGCCACACCTCAAATCCTGTGCTCAGTTTTAGGCCTCTCATTACAAGAGGAACATTGAGGGGCTGGAGCGAGTCCAGAGAGGGGGATTGAAGGGTCTGGAGCACAGGTCTGATGAAGAGCAGCTGAGAGAGCTGGGGGTGTTTGGCCTGGGGAAAAGGAGGCTCAAGGGGGACTTTATTGCTCTCTACATCTCCCTGAAAATCTAGCCCAAACAGGTTCTTTCACCCAGTGTGCAAGAGGCCAATGCACACAGAGTTGAGGTATTTGATTTATTCACAGTTCTGTGCAGAAGGGGGTGCTGCGTGGCAAATCCCCAAAGCCAGCACAATGACTACCAAAACGTTTCACTATTTATATATTTTAGCAAAGGCACTGATGTTCATTTGTTAGAAGTTACTTAGTTCTCTTATTAATTAGTGTTCTATCTTCTATTGGTTAATGGTTCTCTTGCTTCTCATGTTACTTAGTCTGCATGTAAGTCTTTATCTTCCTTTGATTTGGTGGGTTTCTTGAGCTATGACTTTCCACTGCTGGAATTACCTTTTACGCCATGGGAGCTGATTCAGCACAGTTGCTGAGTTGTCCTTACTAGTTTCTTCTTTATCTTGGGGGTTCTGCCAAATGTCCTTGTGGCCTATAAATTCGGCATTCTGTGTGTCCGCTTTCAAGTGGCACATCGTTCTTCCCAAGTTCTTTGTTAACCTCCCCCTAGGCCTGAGATCATTGAAGCATATCCAGCACTAAACCTTAACAAGGCAGCAAGTATTTTTTCTTTCTAATGCCTGGACATCATTTAGACCTTGTTAGCTGCTATCTAATTCACAGATGAAGTCTCCTTTCTTGTTGATTAGTATTGAAGGTATACAAAGATTAAATGTCAAAGAACATCCTTTCTTAAAAAAAAGAAAAAAAAAATTACACATTCCACGTTTTGGAACCAAAGAAGGTTGTAGCCAGATGGAGGTTGGTCTCATCCCAGGTAAATAGCAACAGGATGACAGGAGCAGAAGACATGGCCTCAAGCTGTACCAGGGGAGGTTTAGGTTGGACATCAGAAAGAATTTCTTCACAGAAGGGTGATGAAACACTGGGACAGGCTGCCAAGGGACTGGAGTCAGCATCGATGGAAGTGTTCAAGAAACACCTGGACGTGGCACTTAGTGTCATGGGGGTAGGTGACAAGGTGGTGTTTGGTCATAGGCTGGATTCGATGATCTTGGAGGTTTCTTCCAACATAAATGATCCTGTGATTCTGTGGAGAGGAAAGCCGGCAGGGAAGGCTGTCAGGGGCTNGAGCACAGGGCACATTCTCTGCAGTCACACCCGGGCCCGCGGGGCCGAGCAGCGCCGCTGAGGCAGCACCGCCGCAATGCCGGACCCCGCGCGCGCGCGCCGCCGCGTTCCGTCCGGGGCCGTTTGGCCGCGCACCGTCCCGGCCGCGCCGCCGCTTCCGGTGTGGCGCGCTTCCCTTTCCGGCCGTGCGGGGGCAGCGATGGCGTCGCGCAAGGAAGGCTCGGGCGCTGCCGGCGGCGGCTTCGGCGCCGCCAAGGGCAAAGGCAAAGCCGCAGCCGCGGGAGATTCGGCCGTCAAGCAAGTGCAGATCGACGGGCTGGTGAGCACAGGGTCGGGGGCCTCTGTGGGACGGGGTGGGCGGCGTGGCCGCGTGGAGCCGCCGGCGGGGCCCGTGCGTGGGGCGGTGCCGCGGCGGAGCCTCGTGTCCTGTCGGGACCGGCGCTTCCCGAGGGGCAAGAACGGCTTCCTACCCTTGCCCGGCTTCCCGGCTGTGGCCGGGCCCCCCGTGCTCCTCCCTGGTGAGGGGAGCGGCTCCCGCCCTATGTAAGCAAAGGCCAGGCCAAGGCAGAGTGCATTGTTTTTAAATGTCCTATTTCATTTTTCAGTTCGCCGCCCCTGTGCCCGGCGTTGCTGTTTTAAGCTTTCATACCTCTTAATCATACCACATACCCAGAAAATTCCGCAGGTGTAAGAGCCGAGAAACCCCGTGGGGTTTTCCTTCACCCGTTGTGCTTTTTGCTTTCTCTGTCAGGTCTGCCAGGACCTACTGTGTTTGCTCAATGAGAAATAAAACTGACGGGTTGAAGGGACTTAGCAGAGAACAGAACCATCCTAGAGCAAACCTAAAGTGGAAGAGCGTCTACTAAAGTTGGTTCTTGGCTTTGCTGCTGGATTTTTTTGTGTTGGTTAGAGAGTTGGTAACACTATTAATGACACAGAGAAAAAAGTTACTTCTTAAGGATAGAAACATTGTTTGATTCTTCATTATCTTTGCCAAGTGTCAACAGAACACTGTGAAGGAGAATACAGCTGAACTGTGAAGGAGAGAATTGGTACCCTGATTATGAGAAAGAATATCAGTTTTGAGATGTGCTTTGAAGCCTGCTTGGCATTATTAGTGCTAGTCCTCAGCTTTTATCCTGGAGATATACAGTATAGTAAAAATTTGGGAAGAGGAAGAATAATTTATCTGTGTATAGTAGGTCTTGTGAAAGAGAAAATTTGAATCACATTTTTTCTGTCCTGTCCTATTCAACTATCTGTGCCCATGGCTTTGGTGCATGGGACATTTTCAAGGAGTGGTGAAAACTGATTAGCTGTGAAATGTTCCTAAAAACCCAGCAGTGGATAGCAGGCTGCTCCAGCTGCAGGCTGGTGCCAAACACTTTGATAAAAACTGGTAAATTTGATTTATTTTGCTCCTGATTTTTCTCTATCAGGCACATAAGCTGCTTTGTGAGCTGCTGTTGATTCAGATCAACTGTGAGTGACCCTGATGCTCTGCTTCTGACAGTCCAGCAAATCCTTATGTTCTTTTTTTTCATGATTTTTTTTTTCCTTGTGTTTTCTTCTGGGACAGCACAGTGGTGCCTCTCACATGGAGTCAGTACAGAGGGAGGTGATTTACTGAAAACTGTGAAAGCTTTCAACTTTACACCTCCTAAAGATGTCCCCTAGATGAAGTGTTCTCAGGACATTGGCATTCATAAACTCCTCTGACGTCTGTGATGGAGAGAAATGTTGGCATAAATTTGCTTGCTTTGCAAACAAAGTGGCTTGTAAGTCCTTCAGATGTCTTACTGAAATTATTCTGAGGTGTTTCTAACACCTCACTGATTTAAATGTCTTGTCTGCTCTCACAAAGTAGCAAGACTTCAGCAGTCATCTTGATGATGACCAGGGTGATTGCATGCCAAGAATTCTGCATTCTGATGGGCATCAGGGAAGTTGCTGATATCTTTCTCTTCAGTGGTGTCTCATCTCTTGGCAGTGTCACAGTCCTTCAAATGAGGTTGCTTTGAAAGCAAAGGCATGTTTAGGTAGGTTGCTTTAGAGCCTGTGAGTGCAAAATAGAAGATGCATCAGTCATCTCTCTATGTGAGGATGTGAAAGTATGTTTAGAAAGTTTGGTATTTCAGAGGAATAGTAAAGTAAAAGGACCCCAAACCCAGTATTTGTAATGAAAAGCAGAAGTTCAAAATGTCAGGATGTTACCTTAAACCATAATATGTAATGATGCAGCAATATCTACTTCTCAGGCCTCTCTTTAAAATCTGGTACAGATAAAGCATCCTGGAGTTAACTTCTTTCTTATTTTAATCTGTTCAATTTCTTAATAAATAAATTTAGATTGAAAATGGGTTCCAGTGTAGGTGGTCTAGTCTTTCTAAGAAATTAGAAAATGCAGGGTAGAGAATAATTCTCCAGAAACACATTATAAAATATGCTTTTTCCTTCAGGTGGGATGTAAGAATTCACGTATTTGTTTTTGGCCATCCTGACAAGAAGATCACATTAAGTGCCATATATTGCATCCTGTTGTCTTTGTTTCCTGTTGTAGAAATTTGAATAGAGATTCCATCATGTTTTCTCCAGCCAAGTAGCCCAAAGAAAGCTTGTGTTTACAGTAGTGAGCAGGCTTGGGAAAGAACCTGGGGGTGCTCATGGACAGCAACCAGACATGAGCCAGCGTGTGCCCAGGTGCCCAGAAAGACCAGTGGCATCGTGGCCTGGATCAGAGTGTGGCCAGCAGGACCAGGGCAGGGATTGTCCCCCTGTCCTCAGCACTGGTGAGGCCACACCTCGAATCCCCTGTTCAGTTTTGGGCTCTTTGCTACAATGAAGTCATTGAGGGGCTGGAGTGTGTCCAGAGAAGGGCGACAGAGCTGGGTAAAGGTCAGGAGCACAGCTCAGGTGAGGAGCAGCTGAGGGAGCTGGGGCTGTTTAGCCTGGAGAAAAGGAGTCCCAGGGGAGACCTTTTCCCTCTCTACAACTCCCTGAAAGGAGGCTGTAGCCAGGTGGGGGTCAGTCTCTTCCAGCAGGTAACAGGTGATAGGACAGGAGGAAATCTCCTCAGGTTGGTACAGGGGAGGTTTAGATTGGATATTAGGAAAAATTTCTGAACTGAAAGGGTGGTTAAATATTGGAACAGGCAGCCCAGGGTAGATGCTTGAAAAGAACAGGTAGACCTGGCACTTAAAGGCATCGTTCCATGGTGAATACTGTGGTGGAGTTGGGTTGATGGTGGGACTTGATGATCTCAGAGATCTGTTCCAACCTAAACAATTCTCTGGTTCTATGATTATTGCAAGTTGTCAGAAAGAATTGTGCAGCAATGCCATAATTTACTTACCCGTTTTTTTGCAAGAGGTGTTGATGGACTCAGGTTTGTTGTATTCTAGAAATCCTTCAATGGGAACCAAATTTTTTTGTAATTCAGCTGCTGAAATTAATCAGATTTGGCTCACTGATATTGTAGCCTTTTCTTTCAGTAAGGTGCAATAAATTTCAACCTATAAGCTGATGGATTTTAGAACATAAGAAGTAATTACTTTGTTGAATGATTTTTAGGTCAATGGAAAACTCTAGATTTACATCAAATCTTGGAGACTTCTCTAAAATGCTTCCCTAGTGAAACTTCTATTTCTACTATACTGTCTAAAATTGCACTTATGGAGGCCTTCCTTGGCATATTTATGCATTTCTCATGATTTTAGTAGTGAGATCAGGCAACATAGAAAACTATGAAGGCAGAAGTGAACTGATGTATCATTCAAAGGCATAAGATCTGGTGGGGTAAGTAGCATTTTTACAAGATGAGCATCAAAGTCTGTGTCATTCAGAAATTGAACTAATATCCAAAACCAGATACTCCATGTGGTGGATTGTGGGTTGTGTCAGACCACTAATATGTAGGTGATGGATGTATGGAAACTTTCTTCTGTGAACTAGGAGCTGTGGGATGGGAGATGGGGTGCTCTTAGCTACACAAGTGTGCTGCTAGGCCAGGTAAGTGTTTTTATTAATCACATTTGCCTTCAGAATAGTTACAAGGCACTGTGCTTTCACTGGGAAGGTGTTTGATTCTCCGCAAATCTTCTGCATGAGGTTACTCTAGGAAGGAAGGCAAAAGTAACTAAAGTCATCTAACTAAATTCTTAAGTTCCAAAATCACTTTTTCTTTTTATATCTTACCCTTGCATTTATTTACATATTCAGAAAATACACACACCTGGGAGTGGTTCTGAAGAGCAGTGTTAGCTGACTTAAAAAGGTTTGCTTGTACATGGCTCTTGCATTGTAATGAAACTAAATCCTTAACTCATGCTAAAGCATTAATATGTGCATTGCTTTTATCATTTCATTAAAAGGAATGATAGTTCCTTTTTTACTCCACCACTGCACATGATTTCTTTTTACACTTATGTCCATTGCACAAAATTTTTATTTATTGTAGGAAATAGAAAAAGTTATGTAGGCTTCTCAGAATGCCTATAGGTTTCTCTTCTTATATCTTCATAACTGCTGATGTGCAAAAGCCTTAATACTAGTAACAAATTGCCACTAAACCTTAAGATATCTTTGTAAGTTTGTTTATAGTAAATACAAACATTTATTGGCCAAAACATAAATATGTTAAGAAAATGGTAAGATGTTGTAGTCCTTGTCTGCATTTGTGCACCACCATCACAAGTGTGGCTATAGTACCATGTTCTCTTGTGTCAGATATGACTGATTTAATCAAAGACTGTTACTTTAAGCTTCATTACATCATCCCTGATTTGGTGATGATCTAGTGTGCCTAGTGCTTTGCATTCTTATCTATGGTAAGCATATATAGAGGATTTATTTATTTATTTACAAAAACATAGATAAGAATGTGAGACTGCATTTTTAAGAAAACCCTTACATCATTATTGAATTCTTTTTCAGTAGTTACTCTAATTCATAATGGTGATATTTAAGTTGCTTGTACCTTGTTTTTTCATACCGTCCATTTTTGCCATAAGGGGGTTGGATACATTGGACTGTATCCTCAGCTGTTCACAGGGGAGCCCTTCAGGGTGATATGTTTGATCACACTAAAGTACCATAGTTCCTGAAAATCAGTTTCTAAGACTTTGATTGGAAATGTTTGTGTAAGCACTTTTTAAAATGACAACTTTTGACAACTTGAAAGAAAGCAATTTCCATAGTGTACCAGTGAAGCCTATATTGAACTGGCTGAAATCTCTGACATTTCTGAGGTTGTGAATATTGTGCTTTTCCTAGCATCTGGGGTTTTTTTTTCCTTCTTTACCCTTTCTAATGACTTTGGAAGAATGCACAGTGATGGGTTCTGCCTGCTGTTATTGTAGAGTTTCTCGATGTTGCAGAGCTGTAGAGTAGTATTTTAGGATATAACATCCTTCAGTCTGCATAGTATTTTGTATGTCTTCCAAAGGAGTTAAAATTGAACTTTAAGTTGAAGTTTAATCTTACTGACTTTTCCTTGACCTGTTTCCCTAAAAAATTAGATCACATTATGCTGGCCCTGAGAGTTGGTGTGTGAATTGAATACTGGATTGATGTATTCATGGATACCTTGAACCATGGAGAAGACAGGAGAGCTTTGTTTTATATTCTATTAATCTCCCTGTGTTAACAATGAGTTGCATGAATCTAACCCAGAAGAGAACTTCTGACATATAATCTGTGCTTAAATTCAGAAGAGAAAGCATTAATGTGTGCTGGTAAGTTAAAAGGTCAAGAGCCTTCTTGGAATATAACAATTTTCAGGCTTAGTGAAATTTTTTGAACTGCAGTGGGTAAAGTACCCATATAATGATGGTCTGAGAATGCAAATTTCAGTGTGTTTTGTCAGTGGATAGCAGTGGATATGTGCAAACAAAGCACAAACTTTAAATGATTTGTAAGAGTGCAGTGGTGCACTCAGCATCTCCTAAGTGTCATGGTAAGTGTACCCTAGTGAGGCATTTAGAACTGCAACATCTGGTATTGCTTCATACCGTGAAACTAGTGTGCTGACAAAAGGAGTTAATCTAAATGTGGAGGTGGTTTAAATGTGTTGAGCAGTGTTACACTTCCAGACTTTAAGGGGAAAATCTTACTTCAAAAAGGGCTTCACTTTCGCTGCATGCAAAGAGAAATAATGTGTTGCCCTCTACACTGCTGTCATTAGTGGTTAAAGTTCTGGGGTTTTTGTCTCCCTAATGTGCATGTCGAACTGGTCTCTGTTGTGGTAATTGTATATTCATAGCTCCTGTGAAAAACAGTAGATCTTGTGGGTCCTATTTGGTTGATACTGAGGACAAGAGTGTTTTCACCAGATATCTTTCAAGTAACTTCCTACCTTTTAGTGATGAAAACGTTGCATCTAAGATGCAGCAGATGATAATCGTTACCTTTTGTCCTGGTTGGTGTTAACTTTGACTCTGTGGTTGGGAGGTGATGGCTTTGTTGCTGAGGCAGTGCATTATGTCTGCCTGCACACTGAACACTGTTAAATGTTCTCCTTTGGTTTTCAGTTTATTGTCAGAGAATTAGAGCTTTGCAGCTGACGTTCATTCAGTGTGGTGTAGGTGAGGGAAGTGTACACAGAACTGCAGGCCCCAGGGAGAAACCCAGCAGGTACAGATACTGAAAGGCCCTTGGTGGTGTGTATGAAATGAACAACTCCTACACCCTATTCAGTCTTAGGAATTTTTCTTCTTCCACCTTTTAAATAAATCTTACAGACCATATGAAAGGCCTTGTAAGAAGAGGAGCAAACTTTTTTTTTTGACCCCTAGTCTTTGAAAAAGGATCATGTATCTTCAACTTATGATTGCTGTGGTATTTTATCATTAATCTTTCTTTGCCAGAAATACTTTTTGGGTATGGTTACTTTGGGTGTTGTTTTTCCAAATTTACACACAAGCTCAAAATCCGTTCTCAGTGATGGTACAGTTTTGAGCATACTTTTCTTTCATTTTATTTTTAATCTTTCAGCAGCATTAAGATTGCAGAGATGTGATACTGGCTTTATCAACAGTGTGTAGCAGTTTAATTAGGTTACCACATAATAGAATCGTATCAGCTTAATGGAAAGTAAATAAATTGTTAATGTACCAAATGGAAATAAATCAGGCTCATATAATAAATATTCTTGTTAATACTTTGTATGATTATTCCATAATCTAAAACCAAGACAGTAGAGCTTAACTTTGATAATGTCTTTTGTAATGTGCATACACAAAGTTACTTCAGCATAAGTGTGGGAATGTTTTTGAATGACTTGTATATGGATATTTATTTCAGGTAAGCATTCTGTTAATTTCTTTTGGCTTAATCAAATTTTAAAGTTAATTGAGAGGCTTATTTACTCATTGGAGTTTGAAGATATGCCTGAATTTTGCTTTATGCATGCAATAACAGGCTAATTCTCTTTCGTAAATATTTGGGTTTTTTCTGGAAAGTGAGTGTTAGGATGTTGCTTTGAGCATGTAATACTTGTTGGTCTTTGCCTTTGTTCTGTTCACATGTTATATCCTGCTTTGCAACGTGTTTGCTGCACACCTTTCCTGTTCCTTGGAGCCCATATCTGTGCAAGAAGCGATGTGCACACTCCTTCCTGTTTAGCAAGTTCTTTGGTGTTCAGGAACTTGGGGTGTAAATCACTTACCGATATTTGGGGATTTTTCGTGCATACCTGAGAGAAGTATGCAGTCTGACAAAAAGCTTTGTCAGTGTAGGGCTGAGTTTTGAGCACTTAGGTCTTGGGGTTTTTTACTTACATTACATTATTACCAATGCAAAAAAGTATTAACAGTTTCAAAGCTTTTTAAACTTTAGATGAGATGTAGTATATTTACTGCAGCTGTCATCACTCCTTAGAAGCAAACTGAAAGCCATACTGCCTTCTCCATTGGCATTTTCAGTGATAAAATTAGAATGGTTGTTTTTAATCTCATTGTCACAGTAGCTGTTATTAGAAATGAAACTCTTCTGGAAGTGGTCTTCATGTGGCTGTGTCCAGATGATGATAGAGAGGCAAATCTCTGTTTGAAAGATGGGAAAGCTGAAGCAATACTGGCATTCATAGTTTGGGCTTTTTTTTCCCCTCAATTTTATACTTTTAAGTCAGCAGGAAAACTGAGACTCCATGCAGGCTTGGTTCTCTGGATTGCACTAGCTGTTACTAGGAGGATCTGTCTCTGTTGCAGCCCCTTAGCACATAACTAAGTGTTTGCCAGAAAGGCTGAGTGTTTCAATGTGGAAAAAATTGTTGTGAAAAAGTTATAAATTATTAAAACTATATGGAAGTCATGTCCGGTAGGGATTTTACTGGTTACTTGGAAGCATCTGTTGAATGCATATGGAAGTCATGCTTTAATGACACACCCTTAAATAGCATAATGCAGTTTCATTGTGCAGGCTGTGTTTTTTGGAAAAGATCAGGAGTCTCAGTTGAGCCCCCATTCCCTCCTCCCCATCCAGGTCTGCCTTACTTTGCTAATTTTTGACGGTCAAATAGATCAGGGTAACTGTCTTGCAGTTGTTTTTCAGCTTCAAAATGGTAGCAGTCTGGCACAGTCTGGTAAAAGAATAGGTTGTTAAATAAAATTGCTACTGCTGCTTTTGGCTGTCATCTTTAAATCTTTTTATAGGAAGCTGCTAGAAGTTGATGCTGAAGAAAACCTTATACTTGCAATACACTCCTTGCTTGGTGAGCACCACAAAATGTGAACAATGGTGATTCACTGATACACAGAACATATGTGTCGACCGTGTGTTGAAGTATAAATGTAAAGCTCTGGTGTTTTGAGCAGAAAATGTTGAAACTGTGCCTGTCTCTGTCGCTTCTATATAATTTCCATATGTTGTGCTCTGAAGGAGTATATTCATCAGCTTTCATTCTTGAAATGATGGCTAGATATTGAATTCATTAAAAATAATAAATATGAATTGTGTTGGCAATTTGTAAAAACTGCCTGAAATACTGAATGTTTTCAGAAGTTTTTTGTTCAGTGGGATTTGGGAAATGGAAGGCATAATATACTAAGTAGTCCTGGGGAAATGCTCCATCCCACTTGCAACCAGCAGAATTTTGGATGTTAACCTCATTACATCCCTATCACTGCCTCCTGACAGTGTGCTAATAACATCTAATGCCCTGCCACTCACACGATTGAGGTCCTGGGGCTGTCTTATGGAAGTGTTTCTATAAGGAAGTGATTCTGCAGTGCCCGTGGCCTTGATGGTTTCCATGGGAATGTGCTTGAATCCATGTACTGTGAAATGTGTTATGAAACTTTGTATTGCAGAGAACTACATTTTACCAGTGTGTGAATGCAATGGGGAGTTTCAATACACATGTAATGATGCATTTTTGCTAACATTGAGGCAGTATTAAAGTGTGCTAATGGCTTGTGATTAACCCTGGAGGTGGTTGTTAACCTGAACTGCTGTAAAACTCAAATGTAGTGGGACAAAAATGAAGAAGAGATTGGTCTATTTGGTAACACAAACCTTGATTAACATTCAGTATTTTTCTGTGTTTTAATAACCTTTGCTTTTCTCCACTGTTTAATTAGTTTTTCCTTTGATGTACTGGAGTTTGTGTTTAACTGCTTCCTTTTGCAAGAACAAGCAGCTCACTTGGACGTGAGTAAATAAATGACTTAAACAGATATTTCATGGTACCTACAAGACATTAGCCAATGAATGTAAATTCCTGGCAGAAAGGAAAACCACAGCCTATGAAAACCCAACATGCCTCAAGCCAAAACCCAGTAATCTTCCCTTCTAATGTTGTACTTGTACAGAAACAGGCTTGGTGTCTGTAGTACAATTTCAGTTCTTCAGTCTGAACTCCACCTACCTGTGGAGTCTTGTCTCAGTTTGTCTTTTCCATTTTATATTTTGGATATTAACCAGTTTTAGTTCTAGGTATTGAGAAATGATCTGTTTCACGTTCTGTGTCTGGTTTTACATGAAATCTGTGATTTTTGTAATTTGAAGTAGCTTTTTTTAATAGGCTGTGACTTTTTAAAAAATCTTTGTGGCTTTGAAAGTATCCCAGTAATGGAATGAGCTAGCAGCTAACCCATGTTTGCAGCAGCTGAGCTTGCTTGCAGTGAGTGAATAAGGTGTGTGTCAATCACTTGGTAGTGTCTGTAGGAATCTGGGCTTGCACTGTGGGAACAACCACCTTGGCTGGAAGCGGGGCCTGTTGGAAGGTGCGGCCAGGATGTGTCCCTGGAGGGAGGCCCCCTTCTTGTTAGAATGGTTTTCCCCCTTGCTTTATTAGGGAAATTCTAGAGCTCTTGAATCTCAACAGTTTGGAAATAGTTCTTCTTAAAAAGAGAAATAAAGCAACTGAAAGAGCAGGTACTTTAGAAGTATTTTCTGTGGGGCATTTTCAGTGGTGGTTGAAGCTTTGCTTTCAGTTTGTGTTGTGCTGCTGAGCTATGCGTAATCTGTGCAAAAGTGTTCAGAAAGTGAAAAATGAACAAAATGTCTACTTTTTCTAGACTAAGCTTTAGGGTAAGCAAGGTACAGCTTTTTCAGCCATACCCCAAACAGTGCATATAAGCAGTTAATGTTCAGGAAGAAGTGATAAAATGCTTCTTGGCCTGTCACTGACTTAAAATTGTGCTTTGAGTCAGCCACTTACTGAGATAAAGTGACAAGGGATGTTATATCTGGCTTGTTGCTGTGTTCGGATATTATTGCCTTTGTTCTGTCAGAAAAAAACCCCAACCAAATGCTGAAGGAAAGTGAGATGGCTATAAGCAAAAGGTAATCTGAAAAACTATCTAGATTCCTGTAATTACAGGGAGAAATGGTTCCTAAACCAAGCAGAAATGACAGAAAAAGACTTGTTAAATCAATAATCTGATTTAATAATTATGACTTGGGTAGTTTGCTTTAGAGTCATGTACATATTGTGGAGCAGAAAGGTTACTGATGCCCCCTTTTGCAGTTAAGTCATCTGAAGTCTTGATGTTTACAAACTAAGCAAGTGTTACAGTACCAATATATTGTAACACTTGCTTGGTGTAATGTAATGTAATAAAGACACCTACGGAACAAAAGGCTTTGGATGTTTCTCATGTGCTTCCTAATGCTCAAAATACTAATATAGTAGAGAAGCATGTAACATCATTTCCCCCACAGTTCAAGATGGACTATTTTCCAATCAATTTAACATGGATTTCCAGAATGGTTTGATGCTGAGGACCTGCATGAGACAAAATCGACAGACTCCTATAATTTATAATTTCAGTGTGAAAATATATTTAATATCCTCTGCTTGAGGACCACCTCAGATCAATACACGTTGTTCATTGTTGGTGAATTTAGGCTCAGCTCCAAGAAACCTCTGCTCTTGTCAAAAAGGTATTTTGATATACAGTTGAGGTGGTATGAAATGGTATGCATCATTCTGTTATGCTTCCTATATAATTATTGTTTTTAAGCCCCAAATTTCTGTCAAGTTCAGAAATAAGATTTTAACATCTGGTGTTGAATTAGCTGTTGAGTGACACAAAATGTAAGCGTACTATTCCAAGAACTGTATTTACAAAGACTTTATAAATGTTGGTATTTAGGCTCTATTAAGTCAAGATAAATGTAAATTATAGTGGGGTGTTTGAGGTCTTCTGTCCAAAAGATGACTGCTACACTTACTAGATAAAACAGTGAGGGCTAAGGCTTGTTATTTCTGAAGTCACTCTTCAAAACAACATTTTTCTGAAGTTACCTTGCCTTTAAAGTCTACTCAGTCTTGGCCTTAGGTTTTTTAACAGAATGTTTAGATTAAGTATCTTTTTGATTACTTCTCAGGAAATTAAAATAATTTTTTTTTGGCCACCAAACATAGTTATGACTGAAGATATCTGCCACAACAATTACTTTTAAGATGTCGAAGGTCTTAATGGAAAACTATTTTTAATTTTTTTTCCCTTTACTTCTCCCGAGTTAAAATTGCTAACAGCTTTAAGAGCTTTTATTCTAAAGTTAAGTATGAAGAATAAAAGAAAAAATGTCTAGACATCCATCATGTCAGGAATGGTCAAAAATGCAGTTCTGTTCAGTAAGAGAATCTAGAAAAATTCAAAGATCTCTGTAAATAAGCTGGAATATGCATTTAAGTGAATTCTTTGTTTATCACTCATATTTCTTGAGATTAGTATAACATGTAAAATTCAGTTTCACCTCTAATCTTCGGTTTCATAGAATGGTTTTGGAAGGGACCTTAAGAATCATCTAGTTCCAGCCCCCCTGTCATGGGCAGGGACACCTTTCACAAAACCGGGTTGCTCAGAGCTCCATCCAACCCGGCCTTGAGCACTGTCAGGGATGGGGCATCCACAGATTCTCTGGGCAGCCTGTGCCAGTGCTTCACCACCCTCACATTTAAGGATTTTTTTCTAATATTTGATCTAGAACCACTCTCTTGAGTTTGAAGCCATTCCCCCTTGTCCTGTCACTACATGCTCTTGTAAATCCTCTCCATTATCCGTGCAGGCTCCCTTCAGGTGCTGGAAGGCCACAGTCAGGTTACCCCAAAGCCTTTTTTTCCAGGCTGAACAAGCCTGAATCTCTCAGCGTTTCCTCATGGGAAAGGTGTTCCATCCCTGATGATCAACTTGGTGGCCTCCTCTGCATTCACTCCAACAGGTCCGTGGCCTTTCTGTGTTGAGGACTCCAGAGCTGACACAGCACTGCAGGGGGGATCTCATGAGAGCAAAGTGGAAGGGGCAGAATCGCCTGCTCGCTCTGCTGCCCACACTGCTTTGGATGCAGCCCAGGGTTCAATTGGCTTTCTGGCCTGAGTGCACATTGCCAGCTCATGTCCAGCCTCCCATCCACCAGCGCCCCCAAGTCCTTCTGGGCAGGGCTGCTCTCCATCTGTTCACCCCCCAGCCTGTTTGGTACCAGGGTTTGCCCTGACCCAGGTGCTGCACCTTGCCCTTGCTCTTACTAAACCTCATGGGGTTCCTGTGGTTCTCGAGCTTGTCCAGGTCTCTGGGTGGCATCCCATCCTTCAGGACTGTCAGCCACACAACTCAGCTTGGTGTTGAACTCATGCCATGACTTTATGTGGTGGCGAGTCTTGTGCCATAAAGGTTCATATCCAACAGCTATGAGGCCAGGGTATCAACCTGTTGCTTTTGTGCTTCTGACGTGTTATCTGTCACAGTGCTTTCTAGAACGCATTTCTGTGGACTGCACTGATTAAGGTGGAATTTTTTATGTGTGTCTATAAACATCTGTCTTCTTAATCATCTGGAGGAGCGCGTCATGTGTATCAGACATGTTTTCTTAATCGTTGCAATGATATCTTTAATTTACTTCAGAGTTTCTTTTCTCCTGGCAAGAAAGTTGAGAGTCTCTGTTATTGTCTTATCAAGTGGTGCTATAGCCAGGAGACAAAGCAGCTCAAGGCAAATTTTTGCTTGGTCAGCTTCCAGAACTTGTCTTCTGTAAGTCTAGGATAAGCACTTATCTATAGTGTGTAAAAACCTCATCTGGAACTATTAAAATGTTAACATTGCTCATGTTTCATGATACCTAGTTTTTTTGTATTTTTTTCCAAGTCTTTGTTTAAAAACAAAGCCATTCTGTGCTTACTTGAGGATTTCAGAACTGTTTAATTAAATTTCATTTTTGCATAGCTAATTGGTTGTTTCAGCACAACACCAGTTGTAGATTTGCTTTTGGTGTAGGGTTACCTGAGGAAAGAGATATGACCACTAAATTAGAGTAAAATGTGTTATTTTCTTCTTGTGGATATTGCTAAACAGTTCAACTCTTTATCCAGAGGTGGCATGTATGCATTTTATGTGTATTAAGATGTTGATTCTAGGCATCTTTGAGGTTAACACAATTGCCTGAGTCACAATTGCCTGTTAGTAATGACTAACATTGTGATCTATCCATTTACAAAGCTGCATTATCAGTTCTCTCTTGAATTTGGTATATGCTAGGAGTTTAAGTAAAATTGCTCATGCTGAAACACTCAAATATAAAAGTTCGTGGTTTGAGTTTTAAGAATTTGCATGGAGAAGGCTACATACGTGATATGGATGTATTCAAAATGTATCATGCATTATTATCAGTCAGAGCTTTCAAGACCCTTTTGCCAAGCTAAATATTGATCACCCTTGCAGTAGTGTTAAGTACTGAGAGGATGTGAGTGTTGTGGTACCCTCCATGTTAATGCTGAAACCAGCTACATAACGCAGAGTTATTTAGACTCTCTCCCCATCCTCTTCCCCAGATGCTGGCAATTGATGCTAGTGGTTGTGACCACAAAGCTTTCTTGGGTGGCAAAAAATGTTAAGCATTTAAAAAGATATAAATACTTAATTTAAGACTGTAGATCAGTGTGCTACATCATGTATCCAGTGGGCTAACAGAAGCTCTCTCTTGTTTGATTTCACATGTTAAGACATGGCACAGGTACTGGAAATCTGGTTTCAATGTGGTGTCATTCAGCTCTCTGGAACACTGCCATAAATGAATCCTCAGTGCTTTGATTTGCTGTTGTTTCTCTTCAGATAAATGCAGAAATGTGCATCTTGGTATATTCATGTCCCCACAGCGGGATCTTCACAGAACCCCCCCAAAGGCTCACAGTACTTGAGCTGCGGGTTCATGTTACACGTATTTCTGTAGTGAGGTACAAACTTCTGAAATTAACAACTGTGATGTCGGGATGTAGCCAAATTTAAAATTTGGCAGTATGCAGTTAAAATATGTACTTTGATGTTCTTAATAGTTTCAGAATGTTTTTTAATTTTTTTTTTAATTTTTTTTTTTTCATATGACTTCATTCTTAATGCTTGAGCAGTGCTTTGAAGATTTGGAGATTAGGAGCACTGCAAAACTGCAAGGTTGGTGGTTTTTTTGATTGAGGATTAATGGTCATTAAAATCTGACAAGTGGCTACTCCAAGTGATTAAATTACTTTGGTATTTTGAACACTAAATTTACAAGGCTGGGGGACTCTTGAGTTTTATTTAGGAGTTACTTGTATATCCTTTTCTAAAGAGTCATTAGGTACTTGAATATTTCTTACATTCTGATTTACTAAATCATGCTGCATATGATTATTGAGTTGTGTTCAGGGTATTAGAGTTTAGAAATCTGAGAGGTTTTTTGTTATTTGATACATTTTCTCCTTAAAAGCTTAACCTTTCCTGGCAGGCCAGCTGCATTTCTTTAACAACAGCAGCAGTTGAAATGTTATTTGGTTTGGGTACTCTTAATTTTTGTGTAGCTATGGCATAACAGTGAAGGGTCTATGGGTATTTAAAAACAATCATAGCTTGTACAAAGGGGCAGTATCTCCTATTAGGGGAATAATTGGATGGAAATTATAAATGGTCTTTGAAAAGTGAATCAGCATTGACTGAACATGCTTATACTGGTGTTCATTTAGATTTCTTTGGGATTTTTTTAAAGTATAATTTGAAAAAAAATGGTATTTTTCAATGTGCTGCATTACTTGCATTATTAACACTTACTACATTTATTTTCAGACCAGTATAACTACTCTGATTTTGTTCCAGTGCTTCACAAACATAACATTTTTTTCTTTCAGGAAATGTCTAGATACAAGTTAGTGCTCTTGTTCTTGGGTATATGCCGTCTATTCAGTATGAAGTATTGGTTTGTACATTCAGTCAAAAATGTCGTGGCATTGGTGTTTGCATAGTGGTCATCTCTTCCTGCTGTATCTGACTAGCAAACAAATGGAAATGACATTTTTAGTGTTGCAGCAGATGTTATTACTTGAGAAGTAGTTCTGCTTTACACCTGAAGGTCTGTTTTTTAGTACTGAAAGACAAGTTTCAGAGCACATTTCCTGCTTGATCATATTTTGGTAGCAGGTTTTTCAATCTGAGTTGAAGAGTCTGCTGTATACAAGACTGGTGTCTTGTGTGCTAAATAAAACTGTCCAGAACAAAGAACAAAATGAAAACAAGAAGCCTGTGTCATTGGATGCATCTTTTTATAAGTGATTTCGGTAGCTAATGTGTTTTCCAGTGCAGTCATAAACACAAACTTCTGCAGTGTCCTAATGGTTGTGAAATTTGGAGTATTGAGTTCATGAACTTCTCTGCTCCCTTTCTCAAACTGTTGGAAACCAGGTTGCAGGTAGGCTTAAATCCCTGGGGTCTGTATCTCCCTGGATAATGTCTGCTCTGGTCTTCAGGCTGGAGATCAAAAAGTTACACAGGCTTGTGTAATAACTTCATTGTGTATTGGGGTATTTGGTTAACATTTAAGAGCTTTGAACTCCTAGTTTTCTTTCTGTGAAAAATCATTGATACTCTGTGACAGCCCATGCTTGTTTCATTTGTGGCTGCTTTCTGTGAGCAATTATCATCAGAAACGCTGCAGCAAATTGGCATCGTATCACAAATGCTCCTGGAATGAAATCAAACAGACAAACAATACTCACATTAACAGGGACAGTCAGTGTGCATAGAGAGCTCAAGAGAAAATGAGAAAAATACCGGAAAAGGTGAAGCTTACAAGACTGTAAAAATGCTGAGGAGTTCTGTAGTAGACAGAGAGCTCTCTGTGCTGTAATCTGGCAAAGTAGTTACGGATTCTGTGACTGTGGAAGATGGGGCTTATGGCAAATATATGATAAACCTTAGCTTTGCACTAAATGCAAGTTGAATGTTATTTATGTGCTGACTATGGTACATTGATCTTCTACATCCAGGTGATCTCAAACTGGTGGTTGCTGTACTTCTTCCATCAGTGTTAAATACTGCTTCACTGCCCAGTGAACTTAATTTCCTTACTGTTTTCCCATGAAATGAGATGTATATAGCCAAAGCTATCTCTTTGTGTCTCTGCTCTGTAGACCTGTTTTAGCAAATTGGATTAAAAGATGTGGCTGCAAAGGATATGAATGACAGATGTGAATGTGTATTGGAGTGAAATGTTGTTTTCTACCTACGATTGAGAAGCTTCAGTGCAAGTATATCAAGATGCAAGAGGAAGCACAAGTGACTGATACTGTAAATAAACAAGGAATCAGTGGGTGTTAGTCCAGTTTGATACTTAAATCCAGCTTAGTTGGAAATAAGTATTTCTTTTCAGTTTGACCCTCTCTGCCCTGCCTCCAAGTAGGCTGTGTATGAAGTTCGTTTTCCCATTTTAGCCCAAGAAGGCAGTGTATTTGTAAATAATTTCTATTCTGGTCTCCTTTTTCTTTCATTTAACCTGTATTGTGGCACTTTAATACATTACTGGTGTTTTACAAAAAGTGACATCTGCTAATCAACAAAGGAGAAAGCTAGGGACAAATATATGCTCCTGATGTGTAAGTGTGAGCTTAACTTTCTTCCTCCCCCATAGAATGTTCACTAAAAGCCAATACTTGTAGAAAGTCTGTTCTAAGGGTGGTTGAGCTGAAATCCACTAAACTAGTCTGTTTGCCATCAGATGTTAATGTAGTATTACTTTAATGAAAACATAATCATCAGACATTTTCTGTTGAATTTTGAACGGATGGATTAGGGTTTAGTAAAATAAACCTCACTTATGCTGGACAAAGCATAAGTTCTTTCAAATCAATGTTTGTGATTAGTGTCTTACCTTATTGTAGTTCTTGTTGTTGAATATAAAATGTTACTTAAGTATGAAGTGTTGCTAGCAAACGACTGACTTATTGAGTGGTTTTGTTCATATTGTTCCAATTTACAGTATCATCTCAAGAGAATTATTCATTGTAGAGTTCAGATTTAAGGAAGGAAGTTAGAATTACATTGTTAAAATATTATGAGTAATTTGTGCATTTTTTTTCCTTTTATCATTGATTTTTTCTTAAATACCCTATGACATGCCATTCACATTATATAACTTGAACTATCATCTGAAGTAAAACTGAAGTGAGATGTACTTTGGAAGATAAATGCAAGTGAAATTTGATGTGATCTGCACCTTTAAAAAAATTCCTACAAGTTTCTGCATAGTTTTTTAAGATGTTTTGATAATTTCTTGAGCACTGTTTCCCTCAAGAGGGGGCTTATTGGGCATGCAAGATACTGTTAAAAGCTCACAGTTAAAGCAACAAGCTAAAGTAAAAAGGATCAATATTTCATTTTAAAATGGTGTTTCAGAAAATTGGTTTAGAATTGCATTTTGATGGTTCATTTAATGGTCTTGTTTTTTCTCTGTAATATTAGGGTGGCTGTCTGTTCCTCAACCTGTATTAAAATTGCTAGTGCTTAAACCAATGGCTCACTTGGTTTGCAGCTCTAATCTGTGCAACAAATTAAAAATTCCAGATAGGGAATTTTTGAGGACAAAAATAATGCATTGCATGTTATGATTTTATTGTTTTGTGTTCTAGGTTGTGTTAAAGATCATTAAACATTACCAAGAAGAAGGACAGGGGAATGAAGTGGTTCAAGGAGTGCTGCTGGGTCTTGTGGTGGATGACAGACTTGAAATCACAAATTGCTTCCCTTTCCCTCAGCATACAGAGGATGATGCAGACTTTGATGAAGGTAATAGTTACAGTTTTGTAAAACTTAGGCTAAAAAGATAATCTGTATGGGCTAAAAAGGCCTTTTTTTCCTCACAGTGAGCAGAAGCTTGTATTTACTCAGAGAGACTTTTTAGTGTGGCTTGAGGTGTCAACAAGTTAATTGGAGTGCCATATTGAATATCCAACTTAAAGCTTGTGTGTAGAAGGGAAGTTATAGGGGATGAATACTGTATTATATGGACATTTATTTTAGGATGAGACTCTCTGCACAGGAAGATGTGTTAGTTTGCTGTCTGTAATTCATAATCACTTTAAAGCTTTTTATGGAAACGGCTGTGTCTATGTGTATGCATACATGCACATCTGGATGTAGCTCAGCACACAGATTGCCTCTCTGTGGATATGCTTGTATGTGTTAAGTACTCATTGAACGTCTGGAAAGCAGAGCTTTGTAAGCTTTTAGAGCCTTTGGCTAACTTGAAGTCTGGGTGATCATTTTGCTTTCCAAGTGATCTAGAACATAGCATGGGTGGTTTCTATGTGTCTCAGTGTTTTTTTGCTGTTCCTAGTGATGTTTTGTTACTGACATTGTAAGTTAGTATGATTGGCTTGGCATGGAATGACATCAAATTTATAAAGCAAACTTAAAAGGCTTACAGTTCTAATCTTGATATTATAAGAATGCATGTGTGTATTTAATACTAGTAGAAAAGCTTTATTAGGGCATAAAGAGAGTTTAACTTCAAGAGTAAGTGAAGAGACAATATAGTCAAAGTAGTTGAGGTTGATTCTGTTTTGATTATTCAGTTTGAGCAAGATCACTTAATCTGTAAGTATAAACTGCTTTTTCTTGCTTATAATGAGATTAGGTATTATTAAATTCATATTTTATCTTATAATGAAAGAATCTTGGACCCTGCTTTTATAGCAGAGGTAATTTTAAGAATTCTTTGCAACTTGGTAAGGTTTCATAGCTGTTTATTGCTTCCTTTGTGGGACTGTACAGTTAGCTCAAAGAAAAAAAGTGCAAAACAAAAAGGAATCTTAATTGTCCTACAAAACATGGTGCTTGAGTCAGAACTATATTTTACTAAAGCCTTAAAAATGTTTTAAAGATTCCTTCTCTTCTGGAGCTCTTCAAAGGATTGAAATAATCTAAATTCTTAATTGGACCCCATGCTTCATTTTTTTTCTGTAGAAAATAGCTGAATTATTTCCATGTAGCTGATAGGAGAGCAAGTACTGAAATGAATTTCTCAGTGTCGGAGGTGGATTCAGCTCACTGTAGGATGGCTCCCATGCTGAGCTGTAAGCCTGTGATCTGGGTATGCAGGGTTCAACTGTTCATGTTTGGGAGAAACTTCATTCCAGGAAAGTGATTTTTGGTACAAGTCTGTCTTTTCCCCTTTTTTAGCAAGTAGGCAATAATCCTGGCATCAAGTAAGATCCAAAGGCAAAGCTTCCCTCATCTGCACCCCTTTTCTTTTCAGCTTTCTGTTCCCATGCTGTGGGCCGAGAAAGCAGAGTGGAAACATGTGGCAATGAGTCTGATGCTGTCTGTGGCAGTGGTGGGGAATCTGCAGCCAGGTCCTGACCTGTAACCATAGCTTGCCTATGCTATATCCTGTGAGCCAATTCAGGAGAATTTTCCATTGGTTTCCATCTTCCCTAGCCTGTAGTACTTGGAACAACAGACATGTTGCCTCTGTATTCTTCTCAGTGAAACAGTTAAATAGACTGAACCATTTAGGAAATGCCAAGTGCTCGTGTTCATTCTGCATTCCCTTAGCAGGGGTCTGTTGAGCTCTTTAACCTATGTGATAGAGCCTAGGGAAGATGAAAACCTAAACAAAATGGCTGTTGAGGTTGCTAGCTTGAGCCTTCGGTATCTTTTTAGGCTATTCAGAGTTGTCTTCTCTCTTGCCAATGTGAAAAACAATAATGTTTTATAAATGCCCCCTGTTTGTTTTCCCTGGAGCTGTGTTTCCCTGTGCAAGCATCCTGCCAGGTTTTCAAAAGATTCTTTTTTCTTCTAGATGCAGATAATTGAAGTAGAGAAATCTCTTGTTATGTGCCAGAATGTTAAAATTCAGGATGCTAAAAACCAAAGAAAACAAGGCACCTCCTTCCCCCTAAGACTTGTGTGTTACTTCAATACCCTATCTGGCTTTATATATTTGCACAAATTCAGGCCCATAGATACAGAGGGAAAATATAAGGGCCTTGGCAATTCAAAGCTGCTATCACACAGAATAATACTTAACATTGTGCTCTTTTGTCAGGATGATGCTACGTCATCTTCTGCCTTGTGTAGGCCTTAGTGGTCTTGAGGTGATTGTTGTTAAGAGAAATTGAGCTTTTGTACAGGAAGGTGATATTTGGGCAAATAAACTGTTGGGTAATTGGCAAGACGCATTTACGTGAATATTTTCCTCTTTTAAGCTGTGCAAATCTAATATAAAACACATTTTTGAGGGTGCTAAGAAAATATCCTTAAATTGAACTTGAAATAGGTATGCATGACATTTAAGAATCAGTTTGATAAAGATGTATTTAAGCTTGCTTACAACAACTGTTTCTTCAGATATGCTTACTTATGCTTTTGTTATGATGCCATTTTGTCTCTTGCTGCTAATGCCTTAGATAATATCAAATTTTGACTGTTTGCTGTTACAGAATTCCTTCAAAAATTATTTTTTTTTAAAAAATGTATCTGAACTTGTTCTTTTAGTGCAAGAACATTTTTTAATGCAACTTGAATTGGACTATTTCTGAAACTACAGAAAACATGAGAGGTTTTTTAGCTTCAAGTAATTCTTGTTGCAAATCTGGGCGGGCTGTCCACCACGTATGAATTCACAGGTGTTTTTCATCTTAGAAAATTTCTCCTGCAGTGTTGTCTTCCTATGATTCTTTTTACAAAGTGCAATTTTTTTGGTAAGATTTCCTGTCAGAGAAGTCTTAAACACTTAGGTTGGCCTGCTGCAGCATGAGATTTTTAGTGGGGGTGAGAAGGTTCAACCCAGCTCTGTTAGAAATCTGTAGGTGAAGTTTAGTTGATGATGTGTGAGCTAATGGAGGAAAATGGCAGAATTGTTGTTGAGTCCTCAGCAAAAGATGCTTCAATGTGAATGTTTGATATTTTAGAGCTGCACTTTGGGCTTTTGGTTAGGCATTTACTTTTCACATAATTGTGTTTCCTTATTGCTGGTGCACTTAAATCCTCATCAGCACTGACTTTATTTTTCAAAGCACTGATCTTTAATTTCATTAAGATACTTTCAGTGATGTACACATACAACCCCTATTCCTGTTGGCTTATTCCTGGGAGGCCCCTTGTCTCCCCTTCCCCATGTCCTTCACCTCATAGATTCAACTCATGTTTAGGGAAAATCAGATTTCTGCTGTAAGGATTTTTGGCTTAGGTACTTCTGGGAAATGATGCAGTATTCCAGTTTGTCTTACTGAAGGTAGTTTTCTGAGAAGTGCTTTCACTTTAGGGCACTTCCAAGCCTTTGTCTGAGCATAGTTTTGCTGTCTTTCAGTTAAGGTTTACTAAAATCCTTATTTTCTATGTGTTCTTCCTGATAAAAGAAATGTGTTTTTCAGGTCTATAAATTTTATTTCTAAGCAACATGTTAAATTCAATCCTTTGCACTTGATTGATTTTATCTTTGGTCATTTTCACTGAGTAGTTTTTCCTCCCCATTTAAAGGAAATTTAAATTCCCATCTTGGAATTCAAGAGTTAAAAATGGAGTATACCTCTTGTCACTCATTATAGATGTTGTGAGACATTATTTTGAAACATATTTATTTCAGTCTGAGGTATTCTAGTAATTTGTTTACAAAGCTAAGATAATAAGTCCTGTGGTAAATATGCCAATTGGAACTTTGAGACAGTTACATAACTATACATCAAAATCAGTTCTATACAGTTGTAACTTTTTCTTCTTTTATTGGATTCCCTCTGAAATGCTCCAGAAGGAAAGCTGATGCCTTCTCTCCCAATCCCCCAACATGATCTTTGTTACTTGAGAAGATTGATTTTGGTTTTCAGGTTAGATGATTAAAGATTTTATTACCTTTGGTTTTCTGTGTTTAGGTTGTATTTAGTTGTGTAATCATTCAGTAACAACTAGAAATAACATAGTGCAGCATTTCCACAAACCCACCAGTTTTTTAGCCTCACATGGATGCAGTTGCATGTGGACAAAGGTATCATGGCTCATAAACAGTGCTTATTCAGGGTTTTATTTGGCCAGGGGCAGCAGCAGTTGTAGCTGCTGAGCCGTACCTGCAGTGCTGCCCATTCGCTCACCTGCAGTGTGTGGTCCTTGCAGAGGCAGAGGGCTTCAGGTAGAATCACAGAATTATCAAGGTTGGAAGAAAACTACAAGATCATCGAGCCCGACCATTGCCCAGTACTACCACTGTAGCCCCTGAACCACATCACCCAGGACCAGATCCAGGTACCTCTTAAACACCTCCAGGGCTGGTGAGTCTGTCACCTCCTTGGGCAACCTGTTCCAGTGCTTGACTACCCTTGCACTGAAGAAAAACCAAACTCTTAATACCTAATCTGCAGTTTAAGGTCATTTCCTCTGGTCCTCTCACTGCAGGCACGGCAGAATAGACTGTCCTCCACCTTACTACACCCCCTTTCAGATGGTTGTAGAGTGTGATGAGGTCCCTCCTGAGCCTCCTCTACTTGAATCTGAACAAACACAGCTCCATCAGCTGTTCCCTTAAGACATATTTTCTAGACCTTTCATAAGCCTTGTTGCAATAGGGTCCAAATGGACTCTGTGAGGGTTGATTTCTTTTGCTAGTATTGCTATAGAAGTCCTGGTATCATTAAATCACAGCCCCCCAGCAGTGTTGGTTCATCTCCTTTCTGTAAAGGCTTCTGTCCAGGCTAGATTTTGTCAGTTTTTCTTGTTTTATTCCCATTTTAAATCAAAGGTTTTATCATTGCATTTATCATCTTGTATGTCTCTTGTGTTGTTGCATGACAGACCTTGAACATGCAGTGACTGTAACTATGTTCTGAACAGGCAGATGCAGTTTCAGCTGTTTTTTTCTTATTTTTGTTTGTATAGGTTTATTCTCTGTAGGTGTAACAGTTGTAGCTCATGTCTATTACCTTTTACTGTAAGAAAATTGAATGTATATGAAATGAAGAAATCAAAGCAGGTTACATGACATTTGAGTTTTATTTCACTAAGGAAAGGAACAGAACAAAAGCTCCTAAATCACAGCCTTGGTTCTGGTTCCAGTCTGCTTATCTAAATTCTTTATCTGTGTTTTTTGTAAGGCCTGTTGTAATTTACAAGAAAGCCCTGTTGACTTTCCAATTACTGTGCTGGCAAAAGCCTGTCAGGTTTGTCTATGCATTTATGAAGTTACACTTTGTTCTCTGTGTAAAAAAGGATATAGAATTTTAAGGTTTTCTTTTTTGTCTTGTTTCTTTTTTTGTTTGGTTGCTTTTTTGTTTAGGGGAGATTGTTTGTTTTTGGGTTTGGGATTTTTTTTTTATCATTTGGGTGTAATGAATGTGTGAAACAGGGAATAGGCTCAATAAAGTTTAATTTATATAAGTAATTCAGATGATTATGACAGAGGGTGGATGGTCAGTTGTTAAAGCACTCAAAATAATCTCATCTGATCTTTGATAGGTTTCTTTTGTGGATTGCCAGAACTGATATTGCAATATACTGATGGACAAAGATGTTATTTATTATGTGCTTAATTGTTGTCTAATAAGGTATATCACATATTCAAGGTTCTTTAATAAAACTGCTAATCACACCTGAATTATTTGGTATTTTACCTGTCCCCAGTGCAGACCCTTAATTTGTTTCCTGAAAGGAGGCTAATACTGACATGGTTTGTGTAGTTGTGATGGTTCAGTGGAGTAACAGGCATGCAGCCTGTCAAATGTTTTGCCTAAGTTTTCATACTGTGCAGATTTACCTGTAATGACTAGAGGTTTTCTCTTTAATGGATAAGACGAAGAAATCCCAGTAAAAGGCAACTTTAGCCGGTGCGGGCTGAAGTGTGCCTTGGATATGTGGATGCGTGTATTTATCTCTATCAGATGCGGCCGTGTATGTCAAAGGATGGTTTTGTAATCACAAGTGCTAAGAAACGGTGCTTTTAATGCTCTTGTTAGAGGCAAGTGAATTGTCCGGATGTCCCCT
>VYXD01004356.1:703879-905823 GCA_013397195.1 Hylia prasina | reverse complement strand
TCTGTGGTGCCCAGTGACAGGACCCAAGGGAATGACCTGAAGTTGTGTCAGGGGAGGCTTAGGTTGGATGTCAGGAAAGAAGTTCACCCAGAGGATGTTTGGGCACTGGAACAGGCTCCCCAGGGAAGTGACAGTGCTGGCAGAGTTTGAGAAGTGTTTGGACAATACTCTGAGACACATGAGGGGGCTCTTCATGATGTGCTGGGCAGGGCCAGGAGTTGGACTGGATGGTCCTTGTAGGTCCCTTCCAACTCAGCTTATTCTGTAACTCTGTAAAGTGGTAAAATAATATACCTTCCAGTCTCATCAGAGATCACTGTCATATCTTAACGCAAGTTCACCCTTCTCACTTTATCAAGTTGCGGCTAAAAGTGATAAAAGAATTGTAGTCATGGATGAATGACTAGAAGTTTCACAAAATTTATTTACTAATACTAAATATATTTTGTCTGTATATACATTCAAACTTGTACAATTTAAGACCACCCTGGCCCCCTGCTTTTTGTTATGTAGGTACAAAATTAATATAGCATGATATGAAGAATATACTTGATCAGGTGTATTTAAACACATCACTAGTCTTTTAATTTAAAAAAATATTAACTGTTTAGAAGTCCTGTTGATATTTTTCTTCCCAGAATGCTTTTTTCCTGTCAGAACTTGTGTAAAGGTATATGTGTGCTTCTTTTTGTCTCTGTATAGAAGAGAGGTATATAGCGCACTGAACATCTATAAAATGCTATTGCTGTTGGCTCTGTGAAAAGGGAAAATTACTCAAGAGACTTGGAAGAAAAGAATGGAAAGGGATGTTGGTTTCAGGCTTGGGGAACTGCAAAGCACTTCTGAGCTGTGGAAGGAAAAAAAAAAGACTTTGTTTATACTAGTAAATCATAACTTAAAGCTGTAGTGAATGCAGGACTAAAGTGGATTTAGCCAGTGCTTTGTAACTTTGATCATCATTATGGTTTGTTTTGCATTTCCTTCGTAGTGTCCCAGGCAATCTTTGAAATGGCTTTGTTGTCATCATGTCATCCGCACGTGCAGACTCCGAAGCTGCTCTTCTGTCCTGTCTGGAACCTTGCAAATGCTGTATTTTCTTTAGCTTTCTAAAGTGTTTGGTGTCTTATTCCATATCTTTGTATGGAATATCACTCTATGGTAAATCAATTTTTACTGTCACCTCTTTTTTAAAGTCTCTCCCATTCCCTGCCCAGATTATGGCATTAGGGTTACATTTGATTTATAGTTCTCTTGTCTCTTGCCTTGATCTTTTTCTTTCCTTCCCCCAGCTTGTCCTGTTAACGTAGAACAGATCTGCCCTTGCTTGCCGTGCTGCTCTCTTTCCCCTGAACTTCCTGCTTGTAAACCTTTTTTCTTGTTGATCTGACCTGCAGACCAGGCTGATAAAAGCACTATCTCTTTGCTGCACTGTCCTTTTTGCTACCTCTGGTGGATCTGTATCACCAGTGATCTTGAGTGTGAATTTTCCAGTGTTTATGTTGCTGCTGCCTGTTTCAAACTTAAAATTATTTTATTAATTTAGAAGGAAGTTTCCATCGAATATATTATTTAAATAACATTATAATGGAGGAAGTGTAAGTATTCTAACTGGTAATAGAACCAACACAATTAAAACTTAAATCTGCAAGGGTGGCCAGTGATCCTTTTGCTGCTTCTACATTACAGCTTTTATGCTTATTAGATGGTATTTAGCAACATATGTCACATGAAGCTGACAGAAGTTTCATGGATCTTGTAGTATTGCAGCCAAAAATGCAGCCTGTATCCAGCTTGCAGGCTGGTGTTTGGGCAGTCTACCTGAAGCTGCAGATGTCTTGAACCAAATGCCCTGTTTTATGTAGGAAAGTGTAGGTAGCTGAACCACAAAAGTGCACTGTGTCTAAGATGTCTGCTGCAGGGAATCGAGCCAATGTATGTAGCAGAGAGTTTTAATGGTTGTAAAGCTGCCAACACTAGGTAAAAGGTGGGATAAGAGAATGATTTGTACCTGGAGTGTGAGATTAATACTATGTACTTGCATAGCACCTTTCACTTGATGATCTTGGCGTGCTTTATGATCAGTTAATTGCCTCATAACCTCTCTGAGGTAAAAACTATCACTAGTTTATGGTTAAAGAAGCTGATGCATAGAAGAATTGAAGTAACTTCCTTGGGATGCCCGAGTAGTTGTTGCTGAAATGTTTGAAGTTCGTCTCAAGCTAATTTTGGACTGTCTAGCATCACAACGCTTTATTTCCCTGTACAAAAGGCAATAATTGAATCTTGCTCTTTTTGTTCCTCCAGCTTTTTCAGTTGTGTGAGTTCCTTTCCTGTGCTTTTTTCCCCTGTGGTCCTTTGAACTGTGGTCTTACAGGTGGCAGCTGTTGAAAAGGGAAATAAAGTTCTTTTAACTGAGTTGTAAGCACTGCAAAATATCTGTCTCTTTTAAATGCTGAAGAGCAGAGTTTTACCATGGAAATAGTTGCAGTCTTGATTTTCTTCCCATTCTTCTCAAAATACAGGTGTCAAAATACATTCTTCATATGTTCCCTTTTGTTCTTGTCACTTGGAGAAATCATAAACCAGTAATCCTGTAGTGCCTGAATTGTCATGCTTGAAGCTAAGTTTGTATTTTGCTGGTGGTGGTTGGGCAGTTCTGGGTAAACTAAAAAGTAACTAACAATGCTCCCATGAAGGCATGGCTTTGTCTCTGTTAGAATTTACATGCATTAAATAAAATTGCATTTCTCTTTTAGTGTATGGACACACCTCTCTGTTACGCAAAGTAAACTTCCAGTTAGTTTTTTCCTGTTGGTCTGTTTTTTCATGTTATGAATAAAAGAACCTGAGCTATTTTTGAAATGTTTTAACCATGTCTGTGTAAAATTCCTGCTCATCCATACTGGTTAGGATAACAGGAATACATAGAATTTAAGTATGTCCTGAGAAAGGATACCTCGTGTAATTGGTTTAAGAGGCATATGAAAATGAAATTTGTGTTTTAAGGGAAACAGTGCTACGTCATTTGTAGTAATGTATCTTCAGAAAGGTGACTTAAGTAGTAGTTCTTTATCACCTCCTCACATAATGAAACATCATTTCCATATTAAGTGTACCAGTTATTAGTAGTGACTTCCTTTTGGTTTTAAGACACTGGACAGTCAAAGGTAGTGAGAAAAAGATGATAGTAGTCATGTACTCAGTAAGCAGAACACTTTTTTTGATGTCAGCTTTGTAGAAGAAAAAGAAAAAAGTAAACAGGATTTTCTCTTAAGGTACTGTGGACTTGACAGGACTGGTAATTGGTTTTAATCTTTCATTTCAGCTGCTTTGCCTCACAAGATGAAGTAGGTTTTTTATTTTTTCTACTTCTTAATAGGCCACAGTGCATCTCATGCTGCAAGGGAAAATCATAAGGTGAAGTATCCAAGATAGATGAATTTTTTTTTACTTATTTTTTTTTTTACCCCAAACCTGCTGTTTGTCTTTTATTTCTGATCTGCATATCGTTTAGGAAGGCCATATAGATGGGGGCTAAACATAATTTAACTAGTTTCTTAAAGAGAAATACTTTGAAACAGATGTACAAAGTTTGTCTTTGTTAGAGAAGATAGTCTTAGAATTAGGTGGCACGAGGTGATTGCTGTGATAAGGGTAATGGATTGCTTCCAGGGAGAAAACTTAGAATCATTAAGGTTGGAGAAGACCTCCAAGATCATTGAGTCCCGCCTTTTACTGAACACCATAGCCTGTAGTGCCACATCCAGGCAATCCTTGAACACTGACTTTCCTGAGAAGCCTGTTCCAGTGCCTGCTTACCCTTCCAGTGAAGAAATTGATCCTGGTGTCGAACCTGAACCTTCTGTGACACAGCTTGAGGCCATTTCCTCTTGTCCTGTTGCTTGTTGCCTGTGAAAAGAATTTAGCAGTTTTAAGTTCAAATGACAAGTTGAAAGGTTTTGAGCCAAGCGCAGCTGCTGATGCTGTTTTTAAAAATTGTAGAATCACAGGATGGCCTGGGTTGGAAAGGACCTTGAAGATCACCTAGTTCCAGCTCCTCTGCTGTGGAAAATGATTCTATGAAACTGCTGTAATATATGCATACATGTAACATGATCTAACTCAGTCTAATTCATCATCCAACTCCAAGAAAGTTAATTAGTGTCACAATTTGTATGTTACAAATTTCAGAGATTCATACTGGTTAAGTGTTCAACTGGCATGGCAGACAGTGGAGCAGAATTTGTGTCTGGTAAAAATACCTGCAAACCTTCCGACCATGGCTTTTCTAGTGTTTGGTACTTGTTCTGCATTTGGCATGTAATTAAAGAGCAGACGTTACTGGAGTACCTTTTGCTGTAGCCTAGGTAAAAATATAATCATCCTGAAGAAAAGCAAAACCCTTTGGTTGTTTTTCACTTCTGTGTAGTATAAAATGCATGGTGTACTGAGTGTTTTACTCACTTCTTTGCTCGTCCTGCATGGAGTTTCTCTCCTGCCGGACTTGCATGCGTTTTTCATTGTTGAAATGGTACTGATGCACCACCCATTTTCAGTGCTCTGTTCATTTGTCACACAGAAGAGAACTGACTCTGCTGCCATAAAATTTGTTTTATTGCCAATACATTTAAACACTTTTGATTAACTTTTATTGGGGCCATTTTAATAAATTTGATGCCTGTGAATATCATGCTGAGGTAAAGATTGCTACTTCGGATGTCACAGATTTTATTAAATTGTTGTCTTAGAGCATGGTGGTTCTTTGTTCCTGGACATCGGGTTGATTTGGAATCTGGCAAAAGAACATGCTGTTCCCTTCTTTTAAATTGGCATCCTGCTAAGTAGTAGGGCCTCCTGGTTGCTGTACACAATTATTTTTAAGATATGCAGAAACCCCCAGAAATATGAAGATACTTTTTTTAAAAGCTTGGTGTTTCATGGAAAGATACATTTATTTTGTTTGCCTCTTCAACAAAACAATTTGTAAAATAATACTGCCCAAGAAAATGTAGCTCTTGCATGCAGTGTTATTGTCTTTACAGAAAATAATCCAGCTGACCTATCTGAAACACCTATTTACTGTTTCCCTTCACAGTGGGCTGGAAATGGAGTTTCTAGCATTTAATGATTCAGCCCCAAAGGAAGAGATTTTATTTTTATTTTTTAAATTGAATTGACTACTTTTAGTGCAAGTTAATTAGACTTTACTCCCAAGAAGAGTAAAACACTAGTAATCTCACTGCAGCTCAGTATTGATTTGATGATTACATTTTATTAATTCATATTTTAAAAATTAATACATTTTCATTATTTAAGAAACTTTGCTGTGTAAAAATAGGTGTCCTTATATTTGTTGATAATAAGTAATTTTTACAAATGTAATGGATGTCATAAGATTCTGTGTAATGGAAACTGTGTAATAACTAATTGATATCATAACAGCGAAATAGTATTATAGGTCCATTCTGCTGAGGAATCGAGATGTGCCAGTTACATCCTGGGACTTGAACAAGCCAGGTGGGTTACTAATTTTAAGTAGTAAATGGACTACAAGGTAGTGTTTGCTTACAGTTTTAACTGGGAGCAGAATGTCTTTATCATGTTTCTTGAGAAAAAAAATTAAATGAATTAGCCCTAGTCCCCAGTGGTAAATAGGCAAAGAAGGATTGGCAAAAAAACATATCAATGAGAAATGCAGAAGATGATAGTGTTTATAAGATGGTAATTTACTAGTTTTGTATTTTCTCAGTGAGAGTTGCATAAGTAAACAGGCAAAGCTTAAGCAGCAGGGACGATGAAAGAAATATGGGCATTAAATTGGCTAAAAGTGGAGGCAGAGAGAAGAGGATTTATACATGAAGAAACAGTGTATTTACTGTGGTGGGAGTTGTAATTCCGTGTTTCTGGGAGTGAAGTGATGATGGGAAGTAGAAGTTAAAAGGCAGGGTGGGTTGTTTTTTTTTTATTATAGTCTCTTTCTGTAAAGATAAGGCTAAAATGGGTAAATTATTTTCTACATTGTAAAAATCAAAGGATTTGATTCAATGCATAAAAAACCAGCATTTGAGAGATTTGATGAACTGTGTGCTAAGTGCTTATTTTACCTCCACAAGAGACCTTGAGGCCTGCAAATTTTTGACACTGAGGGAAATGTGTAATTTTTTAAAATAACTCCTGCTGTTAACCTAAGAGAGAACTTCCATATGGAAACCTAATATATGTTCTCTTAGTCATGCCATAAATGCAGATATGGTGTTTCATGTAGGCGTTTCTGTGGCTCCCAGACACACAATTGCTGAACATCTGATAGTAAAGAATGTATTTCACCATAAATTGGTAATAAGCTGTGTTATGTATGAAAAGAGGATAGGAATCTTTGCCTTGTGCCATCTAATCTGATAACACTACAAAACAGTACAAAATGAAAATGTGGGCATCTGGTCCAGAACATGTGGTGGTTTCTTTTTTAATAGTGATTTCTATTTCAGTTTGTGTCTTCTCTTCAAAACAGATTTTTAAGCTTTTTCTTTCCTCAGGCTTTCATAGACTAATCCTCTACATATGAAACCATGGCCTTCCTTTTCCAAAAATGAAGGAACTAGATATGAAATGTATAATTACTTGAGCTTTAGGTAGATCTTCATGTGAAGGGCCAAACCATGTCAGACTGCTCCCCTTTTGTCAGAGGAACATGTTTTATATGCTTTTTAAAAATTACTAGAAGTATTTTATCACTGTGTATTCCATCATGGTAAACAGTATTTCACAAAAACCACATATAAAGTACGTATTACAAAAACTTAGTGTATGCTGTAGATATTCTGGAAGATGATCTGTCTGCATACCAGGAAAGATGTTTGCTTCGAACATACTTAAGAAAACAAGATTATGTTCTTAAGCAAGTGAGCTGTTTATACAAAATATTGTCACTTCAGGACACATAAGAAGTTAATGACTAGAATCTGTTTGAGGTGCTGTCAGATGGTAGTATACATTTTTGGCACACCATACTTACTACTATTCTAATGTTTCAGGCTAGATTTTATTTTAAACATAATTTATCTGAAAACTGGGCATGTAAATAGTGCTCTGCCTCCTCCCCAACAGAAACATGCCTTCTAAAAATTTTATTTGACGTTTTTTAAATGTGTCATTGTAAAACCAGCTGGGGAACAAGACCTGAGCAGTTACAAGAGTCACAGTATTTGAAGTCTGCTCTGTCTGCTGCTTATCGTAGGTATATTGTTTTCTTTAGAAAGTTCAGTAAATTCCTATAGCTGAATGGCCTTCATGGTAGTTGAAAAAGAAAGAGAAATAGCTGACTTGCTAATAGATTGTGTAATTTGTTATTGAAAAAAGGATACTTCACATCTATTAGAAGACTGGACGGTATTATAACCAGCTAGAGAAAAATGGTTTGTAAGTCATTCCAAAATAAATAAAGCTTGTGGTTCTTACTGTGATACTGAAAAGGGGGATGTGTAAAATCTTTAGAAATATTTTAATATTTTTGTTTGTCTAAGTGTAATTAATTAATGGCTCCTAGTTTTTTTCCCATGTAATTTGTATAAGCCAATTATTACCAATGGGAAAACATCCAAACAAACCCAACAGATTTTCAGTTACTTTTTTTATACAATTCCACAAAAGATGAAGTCTGGTAACTTCACTATTCCATGCAATGGGCAAATTAAAGCAAGATTTTTAGGCATTTCTTTAGAATAAGCCAGCTACTTACCCAGTTCTGAAAATTCCACTAGTCTCACCTAATTGAGGAAAAGGACAATGACAGACTGAGTTGGTGATTGTCTGGTCACACTTAAGACCTAACACTGCAGGTACAAGGAATCCTACTGTTTTTCTCATGCCTCTTTTTGGCTGTTTTAAATAACATGAAGGTAACATGCAGATTTTTCTGATTCTTCTAATTTTTTAAAATTTCTTGGTAGCTGCTATGGAAATGTGGGCTATTGCAGACAAAGGCAGCTTTTTACAAAGGTGGAGGAAGGGTGGGGTAGAAGCTTGGGAATGTCCTTTAACAATATCTCAAAGGCAAAATTTATTCTATTGAAACAAATTTCCCTAAGCTTACTTTGCATTTATAAAATTGTAAATTTGCCTTCTCTCTCTCTTAGAGAGTGGCTAATTTGGTGGCAGGGGAAATCTCAATTGACATTTCACCCTAGGATGAGAAGGTACCTGTAATCTGGCCAAAAAAAAGCACAACAGTGATCAGCATTAAGCAACAAATGGTAAAACCCAAATATGTTAAATGTTTCAACCTGTTAAATTTTGAAGATATTTACCAAAGGAGATGATAGTTTTTCATTCCAAGTTTTAAGGCAGTACTGTGTTACACCCTCGCAGAAATATGCAAGTAAAGAGATGATAAGGTAAGATATCTTCCATTTTACTAGACACAGGAACTACTTTCAGTGTATAACTTTAAGGGTAACACATTTGTTTTGCCATAAGGTACATGCTTTTAATCAAGTTTTTACTGTGCTTTAGCTGATACAGTCTGATTTTTTGCAAAACCTCACATAAGTTCTTTGTTTAAGCACATTTGAAACTGTAATTGCGCTCAGTGTTCAGGTGAGATGGAGGGGCCTGTATCCCTGAGTGTTTTGTTTTGTTTTCATTTTGGTTTTAAGTATATGCTGAAACAGTTTTTTAAAAATCATTCCGGTGTTTGGATTCCTACAGTACCTCAGCCTTTCAAGTATTCTATTTAATGAACTGTGTCTGTTAAAACACAAGCATGTTTTCTGTGCTGTTTTTTTATGTGCCTAGAAGTTGGGTATCTCAGAGGACTTTTAGAGTCATTTGTAAGCTGCTTACTAATTTTTCATGGAATTCAGTCTTTTCCCATAAATTGTATTTAAGTGACTCAGAAGTTGTAAATGGATTCTTCAGTTCCTAGCAAAGTGTCCTCCTTGCTGCAGCATCCATTTGATGGTGTAGCAGGTAAAACCAGCACTAGAATAGTGGCCCCAGAGGGGTTGATGTGCATTTGCTTATTTCTGTCAAGGTACCTGTAAACCAAAGTGTGGTCATGTTGATTTGTGTAATGCACTAACTACTGTGTTCCATTGCTTGGAAGTGTTAGCAACTTGACTGTTGGGATTTAAACAGACCTGATAAATTAAGAGATTTTTATCAAGCTTTCTTAAGCATCCTGACAGAGTAGTTCCTCAAAGAAAAGCGAGAATGATTTGCAGCTGGTTTTGGACAACTTTTCATAAGCAAAGTCGGCAGTGTTTGCTTTTTGTAAAAAAAATGTAGCTGAAGTAATGCCAAAAGGTGATGGGAAGTGTGAGAATAGGAAAATGGAAATGAGCCTTTAGTATTGAAGGAGTATTTATATGCTGAAAATGGAAAAATATATGAAGTAGAGAGATATGATATAGAAGAGATATATATTTGTATTTGTTGTAACAACAGCAGCCTTTCCTTTTCCTTCTAGCCTTCTTTATTAGTGTACTAAAGCAGTTGAATAGAAGTATCTGTATTAGTTTTGTGAATTGACATGGAGAAATTATCAGTGTACTGGTCAAAGCTAAAGGAAGGCTAATTATAATGGTTTCTAATCAAGAAGATACCAAGAGACTGGATTGTTTATTTGTCGCTTTGTGGATCCTGTACATAGGAATGGCTGTGTTTTAAGTTGCAATTGACTTCTTTATGAATCTCTCTAGGACACAACTTGAGAGGATCCCCACATTTTGACTGTAAGCACTATATTTAGTGAGCTTTGTGTATCAAAAAGAGCAGATGTGTTTCAAGGTGGGATTTTCTATGCAAAGTAAAGCTCGCTTGGATTGAAAAGAAAATATAGGGAACGTCAAACTAAGGAGGAAAGGCAGCTGGGAATAAGAAGAAAATACACTGGCTAGTTTTTATCAGCTGTCCTACTCCGAGGGGAAGTGGAGAGGTATTGTAAAATGGGTAAAATGTGATTCAGTGGGTTGTATAAAGCTGAGCTGGTGAAGTGGCATTGGTTGAAGAGGAAGATTCCCATGTCACTTACCTAAAAAGGGTATGGAGGTCTTACTGGTGCTATGGGAACATGCTGTTGTGATCCAGTCTGAAGGATCAAAGTCAATTTGGGGACTTGATCATGCATTTGCTGGATAAAATTAAACATATGCTTCAAGCCTTTTAGTTATTCTGTTATTTTGCCAGTCTTCCAAGAATAGAAATGTATCTCCCCTCTCCCCTTTCCTCGGCACTCTGACTATGTACTTATCCTTCACACTGTAAATTCAGTGAATTAAAGTTTCCGGTTAATGACTCAGGGCCCTTGCTTTTAGTTTTACAATATTTTTTTCAGTTTCTCAAATGTAAGAAACTGAAAAGTAAGGCTGTATATATGTATTATTTGATTAATTCTGTAAGTTCTAGATGACTTTAAATGATTTAAATGTTATTTAAATGTCTTCCTGGTGTTTTTCCTAATGTCTTATAGCTCTTGTTAGGGCACTTATTGCTGGGATCAGACCATTTCATTGCTCTGTCATTTCTGAAGCAAACGATCATTGCTACAGGAAGACCTTTGTAGGTAGAATTTAATTTAAATATGTTCTTGGCTGTTAAAATTTGTAATCTAAACGCCCCTGGCAAAGCAAATCTTAGCTAACCAAAGCATTTATATTGTGGCCTGAAAGCAACAGTGTATTAAGTTGGATGGCTTCGAGAATGGTAAATTAACCGTAACATGTAATTTATCCCTTTTTTGATATTTTTTTAGGACAGTTTTTTTTTAAATGATGAATAGCAAAAAAAACCCACAAACAAACAAACAAAAAAACCACAAAAAAAAAAAAACACAAAAAAAAAGAAAACAAATTGGATATTTCTAGTTACATTGCTGTTCATTCTAGAAGGAGTGATTTGTTCTCTGCAATTGAACTTTTATAATACATGTGATTTAATCTGTCAGGGATGGGAGCAGTCCCAACTGTTCCTCCTGCGTTTGCCTGCCTGTTCCTGCCTCCTGCCTTGTACAGGATCTAGGGCTTGCATGGCCACAGAGCGAGTCAGATCAGCTTGCTGATCTGCTGGAGACTGAATCCAACAACTTGATGAAGCTCATGTAGCTGGAGGAAGAGGAGGATTGGATATGGACCATCCATTTCAGCAGCAGTTGAGGATAAAGGATTGAGTATGACATGAAACAGCCTAATTTTTATTTACTTTGTTGTCTGTTAACACAGCAGATTTTATTTTACCATAAAATTAACAAGAGCTGTAAACATTATTGTGGTGACTTGTTTAACTCTTAGCTAAATGTGGAGATAATGTCAGATACAGTAATTCTGAAATAAGCCTGAGCAAAATATTATCTGTGCCACAGCTGTAGGCATGTCAGATTCTGTAAAAAAGATAAGCAGCTGCCATGACTCTCATTAAGGGAAGAACTAAAATCAAGCTCACAAAGACAGACAGGTTACTTGAGATGATTGAGATGATATTTAGATGATACTTGAGATTCATCCTGCTCTACTGTCTACAAGGCAGTGTAAAGAGATAATGATTTCTAAGACCCTAGCATGGAAGCTTCATAAGGCTTTCTGTATCAGATTAACATTTTGGTTGTGTTGGTTTGGCTTTTTTTGGAGATATGGAGTGCTTTTTTTTCTCTACAACTGCTTTGAGTTCTGAAAAACTTTTGCATCACACTTGTCTTCAGAGTATTCAAAATTACATTGCAAGATGCATTATTTGCAGTAGTTATTTGGAACAGAAGGTGGGGCTTGCTTGTTTTTTCTTGAATCTGAACAAATGCAAGTGCCCCCTCCACGCCTTGGTTCTCCTTGTGTCAGAAGCAGTCCTTCTTTCTCCATTCTTCTGCAACCTTCATCCCTTTTCTGTAGGGTGTCAAGGAGCAGGATGCAAGTAACACCTAATAATTTGATATGCTTGGTATTGCAATTCTGTTTCTGCATGATAGATTCTTGGTATTGTGCATGATTTATTCATGACACTACTGTCCTGATCACATTTTCTGTGGCCAGTCCTTAATTTATGTTCCCTAGGTGATCACATTACATTTATGTTTTCCTTGTTTTTCTCCCATGTCTTGCATTAAATATATATAAAACTTTTTTGATTATTATAATAAATGCATTTTTGCAAATTTAAGTGAGAGAAAAGTGCCCTGTACTGAATTCCCTGTAGGGAATTTTCTGCAGCACAGTTTGTGTTACCATGTCATCTATTTTTTGAAAAGGTTTTCATGTTCCTTGGATTAAACATCTTAATCAATTTCATTTCTACTATGAAATTTTTATCCAAGAAAAATAAGTTTGGATGCAGATATCACTTCATCTTCTGACTAACCAGATGCTCACTTGTGTATTTATGCTTTTTTGCCCCAGGTTTGATGTTAGAATTGTTTAGTGACCAATTTTGTTGGTCACCAAACGTTGTTTACTGATCAGTTCTGTTTCCACTGCCTGTAATGTTCCTACCATTTATAACACTGTATAAAATCCAGTCTCTCTTTCGTCAGTACTAATGGAAGTGAATGATAGTATGAGGTGATGGAAACATTTTATTTCCTAAACACTTCCCAGTTTGCCGTTGATTTTGGTTTCTCTGGAGGACTGATCTTTCACAGCTGTTGCAAAATGTAAGTGCATTTTTTCCTTGCTGTGCAGATATCTGCCTTTTTCTAAACTCTCTGTGGCACAAAAGGGTCTTTTTAAAATGTCACAAATACAAGGCAATTTACGTTGGCATTAAATGTAAATGTTTTGCTGTCATTGTTTATGGAAGAAATTGAAAGTTTAGGAGTGAATGGGAAAAAAAAAGATAAATATTGAGCAATCTCCTTATAGAAACAGGAATGTGAGTTACACATAGTTTGTTCCTTAAGAAATATATTTCATTCAGTTTTATCAGTTACTGCTTGAAAATACTTAGGGCTTCACTTCTATATGATTGCAGTAACTATGCCTTCTACTGTCTACTCTTCATTATTTTGCCAATAAGTTTTGTCAAATGTAATGACATACAGATGAATTAAATGTTGTAAGTTTGCTTGCACTCTAAAACTAATGGAACTATATATATATACACACACATAGCCAGTTTTATCTATATATATTTATGTATATAAATATGCCTAGATAAATGGTTGCATATGTTTAAAACTGCCTAAAACCCCTTATGATATAAAATAATAGGATAGGTTTTAAATGAGATAACTTTACTTTCAGAAATTATTTTCCACTGAGGGTTAGCAGTGGGCATTAATGCATACATGTGGAAGCATAATGTTGATTCAGATGGAAGAGGAAATATCAATTTAGATTGAGGAATGTGTTCCCTATAATCCTCCCTGTTCTCAGTTATTCTTGTAGAGCTTTGGATAGAGCTTGTAGCTATGGTGCGGGAATGCTAACTTCAGTAGCAGATGTGAGCCTGAAGCTTATTACATGTTTCACCAGATGTTTCATTTATCTTTAGGGCAACCTTCTGGTTTGTTTTTTATATCAAACACTGTGAGAAATAAAATTCAGAATATATTTTAAACATGTTATGAATATTTGGAGATAAAGGAAACCTTTTATAACTTGAAGAAGCATTGTAATGTCTCATTAAATATATTTTTCTTTTAGATTGTATTTCTGCAAGATATTGTATAATTTCATATAATGATCCAATCTGTTTTAGACTAAGCTTGCTTGTAAAGATAATGTAACCCTAAACAGAGCAGATTTTGTATGTTTATGTAAGCTTATTCTCTACTTCTATATTTATTAATAGTTCATGTTATTTGATATCTTACATATTTACTGCTAGAATTTCTTCAGAGCATAAAGTAGTCTTTTGGATGAAGAAGCCTCAGCAATTTCAGTAATAACCATGAATCTTAAGAAGAGATCCCTTAGAGTGATGCCGTTGATATTTCTTGAAGGAAATTGATATTTGGGCCACTTGTGTGGCTCACTGGTTTTGTCTTTGCATGATGGCCTTCACCTCTGTGCAGAATAGGGCATCAGAATTTCAGCTTTTGTGCACCCACAGCTGCTCCTGTACTCAAAGCATGTGCTGCCCTTGCCATATTTGAGTTACAGTGTTGCCCAAAAGCTGATGTATATCTGAACAAAAAATAAGTGTAGCAAATGTTTTTTGAAAGTTTTACCAGGGAAAATTGTAGAGGTCAGTAAGTGAAATGTTTGTGTGTTTAGTGAATTTTGTTCATCAAGCATGTATAATAGTGTGAGGACATGTCAGGGACTGTCTCTGCCTCATGTGTTTCCTTTTGTCACTGTATCAGTTCCATGAAAAAGAAATACCCCATATGCACATTTAACAAAGAACAGAGTGAATTGTTAGTCAGCTTCGACTAGAAGGTAAGTAGGAACCAAGTATACTCTTAAACCTTACTGTTCAGTAGGTCTGAATATTACAGTGGAGTCCTGGAGCAAAAATGTTAGATGTCAAGAAATGAAGCAAAGATCAAGTGCAATTCTTGTACTTCAAATGCAGCATTGGAAAGTTCTTTATTGCTCTTGTCCTTGATAGGAGTAAATCAGAGAGTAATTTTAAAAACATCAAGAGTTTGTGGACTCCTGTGTAATATGGACCAGGTCTTAACAAAGACTGTAAGCTACAAGTGCTTACACAGAAAAGTTGTATTGGGAGAGTATTGTGTGTGTTTATAATCTTTTTAAACAACAGTTGGCTACCAGGGCCACTGTATTGTAACCAGAAGTTGCTCTCCAAAACAGAATTTGGAGGTCTGTTTTAAAAGCTAATTAGCTGGTCTTTAAGTCTGGGGTAGTATTCCTGATCCTTATGCTTCCAAAGTAATGCCTAAGAAATGAGACAGTGAGAATAGACTTGGATTGCTACATGGCCTTTTGGAGAGAGAGGAGAAGACCCTTGCCTCCTTCTCCTTTAAAGGAAACAGTGGAATGGGCACAGTTGCAGTTCTGTTGGGGTGATCATATAGCTCATTTAGACAGTTGCATGGAAATCTCTCTGCAGAAGTGGTTGTCCATTGCAGAAATGGGGTAGTTCACAATGGACTGGGTTATGCAGAGTCCTGGGTGGAGATCTGGATTTGTGAAACTATTGTGAACTCAGCTCTCCCAGTGCAATTGTCAGTTTGTTGAGTGTTTCTAAGTCTCAGGACTTTGGCAAGGACATTTTTTTAATGTGGTATCTTGTCTTCCACTTGCTGAAGGAGTTGGAACATGGTTCAAGACTCCTGGACTCCTTAAGTCTAAGAATTGAGGTAAGATTACTTATAAAAAAGTGTATTAGACTCTTAGTTAATCAGTAGCTGAATGTATTGGGCAGTAAAAAACCTGTTGTACTAGGCTACCAGTCAACATGATTTGGTTGGTGTTTTATGGCTAAGGCTTTGTGCGTATACACCACAAGCTCTGTGTCTGTGTGGATACATTAAGGCTCTCTAATAAGCATCGTTGACTCAGTCTTTCCACAGAAAGAGGGATTTTTTTTTTTTCCCAGTCCCCTGGAGTGTATTCTAATGATAAAATATGGAGGAGGTGTTAAAAAAACAAATGGAAGGTTTTTAAGTAGTTGTTTAGAGACTCTTGAGAATGATATAAACATCTTTTTTTCTAAGGCGGAGTAAACTTCTTACAAAGTTTGCAGATTTTCTGCTGGGACCTGATACTGTGATTGTTATGCATAAAAATAAAATACATTGGGAAATTTAAAATAATTAAGTAAGCATAAATTGAGCTTATTCTTACTGAATTGTCACCTTAACAGATACCTCAAAGTTGCCACTGTTCCAGTCATTAAACTTGTATTACTTGGAACTATTTTCTGGTATAAATGTAGAACTGTGGCAAACGGAAGTTTTTGTTTTTTTCAGTGAAATACCTCAGGAAATAGCATTCTTCGTAATATCTTGCAAAGAGTAAGTCTTCAGCAGTCCATCTAGAGGTAATTCTGGTTATATTGATATTAGAGAGAATTTATTGAGTTTCCTCTTGGCTGCAACACTTTTCTTTTTTTTAAGTTTTAATTTAAATGCAACTTTAGGACATCATGGTCAATGTACTAAGATGCTTTTTAGTTTGCATTTCTTTCTGCCATGTTTCTCTGTTGAACAAAATGAATTCTCTAGGCCTCTATTTTCAAGTCCTCTTGACATTGCAGTTCAGTGTTATTCAGTCCTTGGCTTTGTTTCCTTTTTGTCCTTTGACAGTTCTGTATTTTTGTATTTGCTTACCATATTGAACTGCAGATGCAAATCTAAGCAGGGTTTGTGTAACAAAATATTTTCAGACTGGCTTACCCATGTTAATTTTTTTGAAACAATTTGTTACATTTTTGACATTCAGTGAGAGTGTCTAAAATAAATATAGTCTGTGGCTGTCAACCAAAGATTTTGCACCTATTGTGACTCGTGTCTTGTTTGCATTTGAAAAAGTATTTAGGCTGAATCCTTTGAGAATTATATAGTGCTCTGTATAATTGCTTTTAACATTTTCAATAACTAACAAAAAGATGAATGCAGAATGAAAATAAAAGCTTTTGAAACACAAAAATTCCCCTTCAATGAGACTTCACACTATCGCTGTTTTTTTCTAGAAACCTGTATTTTACTCAAGCCAAACTTGATTTACTTAGATTGTGATATTTTTATTTTAGCAATTAACAGAAATTTGTGATCTTGGCCCCTTAAAAAAAAAAAAAAAGACCAATAATGTTTTATGTGACTGAAATTAATGTTTGGCCTTTCTTCTTGTTATTTTTCTTTACCATATTCTAACTTATTAAGCCATCTTTTCCAGTCATAGAATCATTGAATTGGTGAGCTTGGAAGGAATGTCTAGAGGTCTCTGGTTCAGTCCTCCTGCTCAAAGCAGCGCAGGTAGAACAAGTTGTACACAGGAGTTTTAATTATCTCCAAGGGTGAAGGTTCTATGGCTTCTCTTGACAGCCTGTTGTGAAGTTTGCCCTTCCTCAGGGTTTGAAAGCAAACAAACAAATAAGCTATTTTGTCATATATTTATGTTTAATGTCCAAAGTCCTCATGCATGTGGATAAGATCCCTCTGAGTCTTCTCCAGCTCTCTCGGCCTCTCCTTGAATGGCAGATGCCCTAGTCCCCAGTCATCTTTGTGGTCTGCCCCTGGATTCTCTGCAGTGGGTCCATGTCTCATACTGAGGAGCCCAGAACTGGAGGCAGCACCCCAGGTGTGTCTTGCCAGGGCTGAGCAGAGGGGAGGGATCATCTCCCTCAGCCTGCTGGGAATGCTTTGCCTAATGCCCAAGAACCGCTGCTGCAAGGCTCCATTGATGGCTCAATTGAACATCCATCCAGGACCCCCCAATACCTTTTCTGCTGAGTTTCCTTCCAGCCAGTCTGCCCCAATGTGTGCTGGGTTTCTTCCTCCCCAGGAGCAGGACATTGAATTTGCCTTTGCTGAACTTTTTTCCAGCCTGTTTAAGTCACTCTGGAAGTCAGCACAAACCTCCTTCTGTTTTTCATCATTGCAAGCTAGCTGAGGGTGTACTCTGTCCCATCATCCAGGTCATTAATGAAGGTGACTGAAGGGTATTGCACCCAGTATGATCCCATGGGCACCCAAATAGTGACTGGCAACTGGATGGACTTTGTGCTGCTCATCACAGCCCTGCATGGCTCATCATCTTTGTGGCTTTTTTCTGAAGTCTGTTTGGATAGTATTAATCTTGTTCTATTCTTTTTTTTCCCCCTCCAACTATAATTTGAGTTTGTAAACATAATGTTGTTACAAAGGCGTTTTGGCAGTCAGTGAAAAATAGGTACCACCAAGTGATTTGATGATTCATCTCTTCCTCAAATGAAACTATTTTGCTTTGAGGCTTTGTTCAGAATAAATGGTGAGTGCTGTCCCAAGGGTTTATAATCTCCAGAGAACAAGCGGGAGTGGAAAGAATTGACTTGTCCAGCCCCCATCAGGGAGTCCTTCAGCTGCGCAAGCCGTGGAACCACAGCCGACTGCCTCCAGCTCTGATGTACTGTGCTTTTTCTCTTACTCACTAAAGAATTGATTGCAGTGAATCTGTTCCTCTGCTTCCCAACTTGTTTCCCATGTAAAAAACCTTTAAGTTTATAACTTCCTTCTTGGCACAGAGCACTTTTTCTGCCTGTTCAAACAGGGTGTGAGTTCAGTTCTTGGCTACTTTAAAAGAACAAGCCACACTTAGATATAAAAGTTGCAAGTGCTGTGTTGCTGAAATATTAGCTTTGGCTTGCAAAATCATGCCATATGATGTTACAAGCCCTAGAAAGAGGAGGGATTAATCCTGACTCTGTCTTGTGTAGCTTGATCTAAAAGCCATGAGCTTTATTTTCTAAATTAAATATTCTCAAACTGTTGTGGATTTTAATTTTGCTTAAATTATTTGATAACTTTGCATTTGAACATAGTGCATAATCTCAAATTGTTATGTGCCAAAGGCTGCTCCTGCAAAGGCATGACTGTCTTTTACCTCAGATATATAACCATTTCTGTTTTTATTGTTCCTCTTGCTGGGCTATGGAATAGACTTCCTGAATCTGGCCTGAATTAATTGTTTATTTGAGGACACATTGAAAAAGTGATACTGATGCAGGCATCACTAGAGTTAGCTTGGGCTTTAGAAACAAAACTGAGTAATACCAATGATGATGCCATTCAGTAGATGCTGTGCAGTGTTGTAGTTCTTTACTGCAGCACTAATGCTCAGTAAAATGGGTATTTCTCTTCTGAGTTACCCTGGCCTGATTTTCCCTAACCATCATGATATTATCTGGGCAGTGGTGAGAAATTGTAAGCTGAATATTTTGGGGCTGGGGGAGGGAGTGGGGTTAAGGATATGAACTTCATAATACTGGAAACAAATACTGTCAGCCTTCTGTGTCTTGTTGTTGAGAAGTTGCCTTTACCTTACTTTTTCTGTGTATATAAAAGCATGGTCATGTGCATTAACATTTACCATGGGAAATCCACCTTGATTCATGGTTAAATGTGTATTTACATATGGGATGTATGTGTGTATATGTATGTGTATGTTCTTTCTTTCTCCATCTTCTTCCACCCCCCCTCAAATCTATGTAGGTGTATGTGTTCATATATACACACACATAACTGAAAACAAAGGAGTGATGTGATAATGATGCATCTGATTTCCTTGGGAAGAAAATGCAACATGTAGTAGCTAACTGTGGAGGTTGTCCAAGACAAGACTGGAAGTCTGGTATAGGAATAGTTTGAGGATTTGGAGAATGCTGATGCACAGTTAGTCAGGATCTGTCTTGACCAGTTGAAGTGCCATTCAGGTGTAGCAGGTTTTACTTTTTTTTGTACATCCGTGTAGAAAGCTTCTGAAAACTGAACCCTTGTTGTTTAGGTACTACAGTAGATTTCCATGTGTTAAAACAAGATCTGGTGTATGTGTCACTCTAACTTTGATGGTTCTTGTGTCAAAGTGGCATGGTAGCTGCCACCGAGCCTTTCAAAATTGTACCTGCTGGCTTTCCATGGCATCTGTGTTACTAAACCTGTGTTAAAGCATCATATTGGAATTATTTAGAAGTCTGTGCTGTTTACCTGAAATGGTACACATTTAAAACCTTATGTAATTTAATACTCTTTAACTAATTAAATGTTGCATGTGCTAATTAATCGATAGCTGCTGTTGTAGCAGGCATGTAAGGAAACAGTACAATGGTGTATTAGTGATATTCTTGAACATTTCCATTTTGGAATTGGCATAAAAACAAGGTTTCACCTAATGAAGCATAACATACTTCCTCAATTGATTAGCTCCCCAATTCTTAAAACACTGGCTTTTTTCTAACATCATTGCTTAGCTATATGGGATGAGGTGTGCTGAAAATTTGGATGCCATCAGTTCTGGATGATGAATTTCTGATCAGAATGTCATGTCTCTCACTGTAAGCTCTTGCTGCCTTGCTAGCATATGTGGCCACTGCATAACTTCTTCCATCTTCAATACCCTGCTAATGCTATCACCTGTCATGTTGAAATGCACATAATGTTATGTCTAATATTTAAGGAGCAAAGGAGGCTGATTTTCACATGCAGGAAGGGATTACCTCTATCAGAATTTGATTTAATCTGTTGTTTCTTGGTACAGTCAACAGCTTCCAAAATAAATTGCTGTGACTGTTGGTTGGCAGGGAAGACTTAATAAAAACACTGAAAATGTCTTGTGATCTAATTGCAGTAATTTAGGAGTCTTTTGGGCAAATGCTTTCACAAGGTTTGAACCACTAGTCCTCTTTATCCAAAATTGAATGTTTTTCTTCAAGCTCCCTAGAAAATGTTGATCAGTGTCTTCTACTTTTGAGCTCATCTAAAATCAGTTTCCTTCATATTATTTCACAGACTTGAAACTGTCCTGAAGAGAATTGCAAACAGCTCGTGATAAGCCAATAAGTTACAATAAAATACTAGTGTAATATGTACCCCTCAAAAATAGAGTTGATACACTCAGTTCTGGCTCTCATTAGGCATCATCTTTGTGTGGGTCCATGGCCTCCACATGTCCAATGCAAACCTTTCACTTCATCGAGAGAAATCTTTAGGTGGTGGGGTTGTTTACTTACCCTTTTGTAAGCCTGCATGTTAAGAATCTTCTGTGTTAGGGTTTGGATAATAAAAGCTGCGTTTTCCCTCTCTTTTGAAGAGTTGCCTAGTGATAATAAGTAGTGTTGACTATGTGTGTCTGCTGTGTAGTGACAATCATTAGCTCAAGAACTAAACCAGAAGGGAACCTGTCACTCTAATCTGCCTGCAAGCTAAAGAAGGGCAAAGATTTCTGTTGTGGCAGGGATTGCAAACAGCAGGACTTGACTCATTTTATTTGGAAGTCAGTGCTTGGCAAAGCAAATGTCTGACCCTGGATTTTGTAATGAAGGGAGATACCTTTTCATCTGTCTGCTGGGTAGGGCTTGGCTTAAATTCTGACTTACTCGCACCTCATGTGAATTAAAGTTGTGTTGCTCACAGCTTGAAGACCTGGCTGACGGCCATGAGGAGCACTTGTAGATGGTCCTACAGCACAGATCCACGTGAAGCTACCCTTGGTTAGAGCTTTCAGCTTAGTCATTGCTTTCTAAGATGGTCAGATGGGATGTCTGTCTGTCTTTGTGTTGTGGAGTGCTCAATGAGATGTGTTACTTGGAGATGTAAGTGGGATTCTGAGAGTGTTGTAAGAGGTGTGCTGAAACGTCCTTGTGACATTGTGTTCATCTAGGTATTAGAGAAAGCTCCTAGTTGCTGTGTTAAATGAGGGGTGATAGTTAAGTGCTATTCTTACTGAAAAGAAAGAAGTTAATGTGGCATTTCATAGCTGTTTGCTCAGCAAGTAACAGCACCTGGGCTAGGAGAAATGGGTAGACTTTGTAAAACTAGTGTGAATTTTGGGGGTTATGTGGGGTCTTTCTGCCTTCCTGAAAGGAGCAGTAGATGCTGACTGCTTCTGGCCTTCCTGGTGCATGGGGAGGTCTTGCCTGCACAGTCGGCCCCCAGTGCAGGAAGCAGTAGGGTCAATGCTAAAGATACAGTCATCTTTTTATTTTTTAATAACATACTTGTGTAATTTTGATTCAGAGGATGAGCTTATGGCGGTGGCTGCCATGTTCTACTGTCTTGCCAAAAATTAGAACTTCATTGATTTTCTCTGCTAGATGTTTAGTAATGTTATCCCTACATGATGGGCTGATGGAGGTCAGAAAAATAGCTGGTGTAACTTTCAACTGAAAAAATAGACAGTAGCAATGAATTGCTATAAAGACAATTCAGGAAAATTGCTGTATGGGGGCTGTGTGCTTCAGTGTTCAGACTGTGTTTTGTGAGCTTGAAACTTAAGAACAGTGTGAGAAATTCTTGAAAACAGACTTGTAGATATTTAATACCAAGCCATCAGAAAACCACTTGCTTCGCTGTATCTGGTAACACAAGATGGGTGTTTTGACTTTAAATAAGCTGTGGAAGATGTCCCTCCACTTTCCACTGCCCTTTGAATTTCAGCAGTGCAAACAGTGATTGGTAGAAAATACCCAAACTTTGAAGCTTTACAAAGAAGAAAAATGTTTTTCTGTGTTTCCGGGGGAGATGAAGAATTTGAAAGCCCCCAAGCCCCTTAGTGAAGTCATCATTTTTCTTCTACTGAAAAGTTATTAGCAAAATGAGACTTTCATGTGATACATGCTGTATGAAATTACTGATTTTCAAAATGCAGGGATTTTTGAGTTGTTTCCATTTCAGTCTGTTCCTGTTCTGCTTTCAAATTGTTGAATATGAAAATCTGTGTTATATTAAAAAAAGTAAAAGTGACTGTGTAATTCATTAATCTTTAAACATTTCCAAATTTTTCCAGGTAATTGAATAACCTCTCTGAGTATTTATGTAATATAAAATTTCATAAAAAATACATTAATCTGACTGACATTTATGTAGGAAAGAAATTAATTTCACCACACATTTTTGTGTTATTCTGTGCTTAATTGCTTTGTAACTTAGAGCATTAAGGTAGATATGTTGTAAAGAATATGTTGATGTTTTATAAAGAAAGAGCTTTTGCCTGTTACTGTAGCCTCACAAGAGTAAACAAGCAAAAATCAATGGCTGTTAAACAAAGTTAAGGATATCTTAGGAGACTTTGAAAAGCCTTTTTTTTTAAAGTATGTGCCTTGTTGGATGTGACGTTACTCTAACACAGAGCTGTTTTTTGACCATGCTGATTCCTTTCCATGCCTTTAATTCTATTTTGCATGTTAGCAGTTAGAATGATACTGCACAAAAGTGGTGTAAGTAAAGGCTTCAAGGTGCTGAAGTTCATGGGAATACACTCCTAATAGAAAACAGTTGATGCTTTCATTAGGCATGTGATGTTTATTAGGAAATGAGATATCATCTTCCTTCTTTCTTACAAGGAAAGCAAGATGTAGGCTGCACAGATGGCATTTTTAGTAGTACAATTTACTGCTGTCAGACAATGTAGGTTGACTGAAACTTTTTCTCTTGATAAAGATTTTGATCTCATATCAAATTTTTCTTCAGTCAATGTAGAAATAGTAATGTAGTAAGCCAAATGGCTATTTAGACAAGAATAATATTTACCTGGCATATAGGAGGAGATGGAGGATTAATTGGTGAGTGTTTGTATGATACTGTGAAGAAGAATCTTTCTAGATAAATGTGACAGAAAATACTCAAAAGATATGGCAGAAAGCCTTCAAATATGTTGCTTTTTCTTTTGACCATTTCTTCTCGATAATTATTGCCAGCAAAATAGTTGAATTATATTGCTTGTTTTTAACTTTATTTCATGATGCTAGTTTAAACTGGATTTTTGAATTTAAAATGCTTTTTGAAAACTCGGCATTTTAGTATTTCTGAAAAATAGTATTATAATGTTTCCATACTTTGGAATAATGTTGCATACATTAGAAGACAATTTTGCAAGTTACCTTGACAGTCCTACCCATCTTATTCAGAGTCATCTTGAGGCTTGCATGTATTTATTTAAAAACAGGACAAGTTTCCATTATCTTGAGTTGTGTAGAGAATTGTGTGGTCAATGTGATTTAGCTTGTCCAAAGGCTTATCTGAGTGTTTGCTCGTGTGTTGATAAAATGCTGTAATAGGTTGATGGCTTTGATTGCTTCCTAATTCAGTGGTTGTGTGCTTAGACCAGAGCCCCAAGCTCGCTGTCAGAAAACCCTGGGTGAGTGCCAGCACATGTGCAGGAAGTGGTGTGCTTCCATTTGCTACTTTCCCGTTGTCCTGTCACGCACATCCCTGTGCTCTCCATTGCCTTGTTTTACTCATTTGCTCTCAGAACTTCTCCTCATCCATTTTTCCCACCAGTGACAGAGCTGTCCTTTCTTACCTTGCCCTGCTTTGTCGGGGCTTTGTCTTTCTGCTGCCCCATGGCTTGGAACCACCTCTGTATAGTAAGGTAGTCATGGGCAGTCACTGCTGGCTGTGCTGGGGTATCCTGGATCCCAGGACAATTGTCCCTGTCCCTCATACCAGGGCTGTGGTCATCAGCTCTGGTTGGGGACTGTGTTCTGGCAACTGCTGGCTAAACGGGTAATAAATAACAGTCTGGTGATACATGCTTACACTTGGGTAAGTATCTCCTGACAGAAGCACTCCAAATGTTGTTTTTTATTTTTATTATGTTCTGTTTCTTTTCACTGTTCACCTACTGGTTGTGATATCTCCTCTGGGTGTCCTGTACTTTTTTCTGTTGAGCACAATTTATATCACACAGTGCTGTCATAAAACTAACATTGAGTTGTGAGCAAGGTTAAAAATGAATGAGTTTACTGAGCGTACATAATGAATTGTTACTTAAGAGTTTTTCCTCTTCTGTTTCTCTCTTTCTTTCTCGTAAAATGAGGGACCTTTTTGTTTTAGAAAAACATGAAGGCACTAGCAAAGCCTCAGTTGCTTTAATAAGCATTCACTCAGAAAAGGTTGGGCTTACTCTTACTAGAGCCGTAGCGTTGGTGGCATAGATGGCAGGGATTCCTAAAGATTTGTAGTCATTTCATCTCATACCCTATACAGAAAAGGCAGATTTGTGAATGTTCAGCTTTTCTACTGCAGTTGCTAACTCATTAGAACACAAAATTCCTTAAAAAAAAATTTGGCCAGGTATGTTCTGCCCCTTTTTTTCATCCTTCAGTTTAGCAATTAAAATGGGGTTGAATTAAGTCTTTTGACTTGCTTTTGGTTTTTTGCTCTTACGATTATGACTCTTGGACTTCTGCCTATTTTCACGTGTGTTTTTTTTTTTCCTGCATCCAGCTACCTACAGACCCTGGTCTGCTTAACTTCCAAGTTTAGAGGAGGTCAGGTGCTTTCAGCCCAGTATAGCAAAAGTGCATAAAATAGAGCACTGTTTTGTAACCCTGACTTGATATTTCAGAGGAGGAAATTAATATTATTGAGGAAGGCAATATTTACTTTTAATTTTTTTTTTCTCCGTGAATAGGAGAATTGTTGAGTTACTGAGCTTGTGCATTTGTCTTGGGAGAAGTATGCATGTGTGAGGTGGTTGGATATAGATAAAAATCTATAAATATTTGTATGCATATGTGGTGCACACTTTAGACAGAGATATATTTCAATTGTATCTAAAGGCTTTTTCAAATGAAACATTGCCTTTGCTGGAATTCATTCTGAATTCTTGTTTCTCTTCGTTCATTCTTTTTAGTTGTATTTTTTAACCATAACAAGTTGGTTGTGGTATTCCTTTTATTTGTATCTTCACAATTGGAATTGTTATCAATAGATGCAGTTATTGTGATTCATAGTTTTTTAGACAATTAATTGAGATTGTGTGTGTGGAGGGAAACAAATTAAATCTGTTGTCTTCATAATTCTCTGTGCTAAATTAAATTAAATAAATCAGTTTTCCTTCTTTTCAAATGCATATGCTGGTTCCTTGAACTAGCATCTGCTAACTTGGTTTAGTCATTGAAGATACTGTCTGAAGCATACATGTGGTTTGGCAAAGTTAATATGTATAGAAAAACCCAAATTTTTTGTGCTGCGAAGTGTATAGCACTTGTTCAGTACGCATGCTACCACATGGTAGCACTTCAAAACAGATAAATTATTGCATTAAAAATACTATCCACATTAATAGCAGTGCTATAAAAGGAATATTTTGGCTGTTTTTCAGTATACTTTGACCAGATTAACCAAAATTTGCCGTGTTCATGTTACCAGTTAAATTCAGAGAAGTGTTAGCACAGAAATTGGATGCTGTCTTTTCTGATGGACTTTTCTGTCCCTTAGTTTGCCTAGTCTTGGTAGTTTTAGTTCATCTGTCTTCTGGGTGCTCAGCATTCTTCAAGGAAACAATATTCATTCTCATATTCATTCTCCTTGAGAGAGTCTTTGTGAGGAGGCTGTAGAAGGTGAGGGAACAGTAAAGATCCACTTTGTTCTTGAACCAGTGACCTGCCCTCCTGAGAGCACATGCAACTTCTGCTCTTTGAATTAAAGGACAAAACTGGGAAACGCGAGTTGAGACAAACAGTTGTGAAGGGCAGACCGAAGGCAGCACAGATGTTAGTGGTTTGTAGCTTAGAGTTGGTTGTTACCTCTTTTGCACAGAGTCCACTGGAGCAAACTGGGTGAGGAGCAGCATAAAACCAGTCAGTCTACAGCACCTAACATTGATACAAAGTCCCTCCGCTTCAATGGGGCATGGCTTTTTAGGAGGCATGTGGATTGCTGCTCTTAATTTCTTAAGGTATATCAACTTAAATTATCTTTTGGAAATTAAGGCCTTGAGCAAGTAAGGTGTCATCAAATATATTGCCTCCAGGCCACCAGTGATCACAATATTTACTGATATTTACGGATAGTCTGAATATGGCCAGGCTGAAATGCATCTCTTCTGATGGTAACGATAACTACTTAAGGACTGAATTTCAGCAGCATGCCCGTGGAGATGTGATTCCGTGAGAGGTGAATTCTAATAAATTTTTCTTGGTAAAGAAACAATTCAATAATAAGTAAATTTGCATCATTTGCCAATTGTTTTTGAGCTCCAGGGTTTTAGATTTGTTTGTATTTAGAATAACGATGGACCTTTTTTCAGTGCTTCAGCTGATTTGACCTATTCTGAAATTAGGTTTTCAAATAGTGAAATTATTGACCAGATATTTTAAAGTATAGAAAACATGGCTGAATTGTCCCAGTGTTCAATGGGCCGGCCATTACATCACGGTTCAGTTCTTGGTCTTGTATCTGATATATTATGTTTGGTTTTTTGTGTTTTTGTTTGTTTGGGTTTTTTTGTTGTTGTTTTGTTTTTTGTTGGTCAGGTAGGGTGTATATCTCCTATATGTTAAAGTCCAGATAAAGTTTCTAATTTTGGCACTACTTTCTAGAAAAGGAAAATGTCTTTATGTCGTTCTAGTATTTTTAAAAGCTTTTACAATAGTTTACTGTCAAGATTTTTCAGTCAAGGCATTTTGGTAATACAAATTCACACAAGTCAGTAATTTTCAAACAACACCCATATTGTATAGTTTTGCACTTTGTTTGCTTTAGATAATTCACAGTAATGCTGTCTAGCTTCCTTAATTCCCCTCCTGCATTTGTTTGCAAACTAACAAAAGAATCACCATTTTAGAGGAAGGAGGGGGTGGTTTTTAATAATAACAAAAGAGAGAATCTTTTGTTAAAAAAAATCTACCTCAGAAAGGTTCTCAGGAGAGGGGTGATGGCTCAGGAGACAGAGGTTGCACGTTCTCAGTGCAAGCAGCACCACTGGGAAGTGCAAGCTTGGCTGCTGGCTTTCCTCATCATAAGGACATGCCTAAACAAATAGTTTGTTTTAAAATGTAGGTACACTGTCTTAATGTGAGGGAGAAGGAGGCAGCATCCTGGTCTGGCTGTTCCCCTTTTCTTTGCTCACCTCAGTTTTGGGCACTCTTAGACTAAGTGGCTCTTTCAGTGTCAGCTTTGCATAGTGGCTTGGGAGGGACTGTGACACGAAACAGTGGATTTGTTAGAAAAAGTGCACAACTGTCCCAAATCTGCTACAGATTGAGTAATAAATAGAAGGAGAGAGGGAGCTATTGCCCAGTGTGTGCTAAGCTTCTAGGTAAAAAGATGATGTTCTGTAGATTGGGCAAACGATGTAAAGAAACAGTGGTAATGGTATCAGCAAAAGTAACTTGGGGGCTGTTGTGCATTTGTGCTAGTTGGCAGCTTGTTGGAGCTATCTAGCTACTAATACATGTTATAAAATATATATGTTTGGTTAAAAGAGTTTCCATTTCTCCCTAGTGGGGACTGCATCATGTTTTAATTTCTGCAGTTGTTTTCCCAAGGCAAAGATGTTAGCTATTGATGCTTTATTGGTTCTTCGACATTTTTTCCACTATTGCCTTCATTATCATCTAACTGCTAACAGTCATGAGAGGAACAATTGCTGACATGAAATCTGGATGGTTTTCAGTGAGTCCTTTTTCTTCTGGACACTATCTCTTATGTCTTGTTACATCTCCTACATGTTGCTGGGTGTACTGTGTTTAAGAAAAGAACTTGTCCTGAAACTTGGTTACCAGTTCGCTCTCAGAAGGGCACTTTTGAGAGCATGATACGCCTTTATTCAAGTTTGTAAAAGATCTGGATGTTTTCCTGCTCTTGAGTATTATTACACTTCTCAAGGGGGAAATTTTCTGGATGTATCAGCCACATGATTTCATAGGAATCTATGTCGAAGTATCTTTTCCCCATCATTACATGACCACCTCTGCTTTGAGAGTGTCCACCATTACAAGAGAATTTCCACTGCAAGGAGCAGTCTAGCTCAGCTGTCTGAAAGTCCACATTTCATTTAATTTCATTTAATTATCACAAAATCCTTTATCTGTTTCAGCTGCTTTTGAAAATGCTTTCTAGTTTTTCCTTTTAATTACTTCATTTGGCTACAAAGGATCTAACTAAAATTTCATTTTTAGCATGTTGTAGCAAGTCATATGAGAAACAAGTCATTCTTGCCTTCCACACAGATATACCTTTGAAAAGCTTATTTTAACCAAAGGAGTTTATTCTAGCTACATTTAATAACTGGGTCATACACTTTTTCAAACACTGGGCTGCAAAAGCACTAGGCTCTGGGTAAGGAGCTTCAGCCTGGCCTCTGTTTCTGGAAGTGGTACAATTAGCTTGCTTAGGTCTGACAAAGGGGGAAGGTTTTCATTCTGACTTGGAAATAACTGTTTGATAAGTTGTGCAGGCTGCCCTGAAGGGTGCAGAGGCATCTCCAGATTTGCCTTTGTTTAGAGACAGGCACATCAAGCAGGCCTTTCCTTTACTGGCTGTGTTAGGGCTTTTCAGAACAAAGCCTGGGTGGTTTTGCTGTATTAGTTTCAGGATGCTTTATTATCTTGGTGCCCTGGATGAAACACAAATTTCAAGTAATTTCTGTTAAGATACTATGGTATAGAATGCAATCACCAGCCTATACTGATAGAAGTCGCCTGTAAGGGTTTCTGTAAGTGTATTTAGATTCAAAAATACAGTCAGTCAGATATGGCAGTTTAATGAGAAGGGCCAGAAGACTGCAGAATGTAGTCTGTGCTGCAAGGGTCAGTGATAAGTTGGAAAAATATTTGTTGAGTCTTGAAGAATGATTCCTCGTATCTTTAAACAATATGTGTGGAATTTTTTTCCCCTTTTGAAAGGATATGAAGTGGGGCCTGAAAATGTAGCACATTCTGCGGCTAATTAAATTGTGTTTCTTTTATAATGAATGTCATATTTGCATCTGTACAAGAAGAAGCCTTGGAAAAAATTAACAAAAATGAATGCATGGCGTCTATGTGTGTGTTATCTTTGTAACTTTCGCAGCTGCAGACAAAACTTAAAGATTGTGTAGTGTTGTTGCATTTGATTTCCTATGAGTTGGCTCCAAATGTTGGTTCATCTGATAATCAGACTGATTTCTCTTTCCTTAAATTTAACCAGCAGGCACAAGTATCTGTTTAAAAGGTCTTATTAGTGGTAAAATGTGTTGTTCTGTTTGATGGGATTATATTAAATATTCCTGAATAGAACTGTGTTCCATGAAGGTCATCTGTTTGAATGAAGCATTTAATAGAAGTAGAATTTTTGTGTTGGTACAATGAAACATTACAGCTGTTGGTGTAAAAAGCCTTTCAAGAAATATGTTCTCTACTGTTTAAAGTAACTTTCAGTATTTAGATATGTGTGTATTATAAACAGTAATATGCACATGCATGCATCCTTTCCGTTTATATACACCTTAAAAGAAGAAACAATGTTGAAAATTGGAAATAAAATGCAATCAAAACTATCTAACAGCTATAGCTGATTCCCGAATTCTGATGCTGAAAATGTAGTTTTATGTTATGAAAAGGACACACTTTATAATCTATTTCATATATTCATTAAATAATTCTCCTTTTGATTCCAAAAGTTACCTAATTCTAGACAGTATTGCAAGCTTAAATCACAGTAAGTCTTTGCTACTAAATGGTAGGATGTTACTGCTTAATGAAACCCAGTATCAGATTTTTTTTTTTTATGAATGAAGAAGGTAATGCACACTTTAAATGACGTGTAACAGTTTGTTGATCACTTTAGCAATTAGCTGCAGCTGAAAAAAGTCTGCTTACTCAGGCTGGTCTTACTCTCATTCTCTGAGGAAACTCTGGATTTTAATGAAGACAGTCCAGTGAGTAAACAAATTTCTAGGCAGTTGCAAAAATGAAAATAAAAGACAATTTACTCATTTAATATTAAGCTTTCTCTTTAAATAGTACTGATTGTGTAAGTTTACTTTTTGAACATACTTTTTATTTAATCCAGTTCAATACCAGATGGAAATGATGCGAAGCCTGCGCCACGTAAACATTGATCATCTTCACGTTGGCTGGTACCAGTCCACATACTATGGCTCTTTTGTCACCCGTGCCCTCCTGGACTCCCAGTTCAGTTACCAGCATGCAATTGAGGAGTCTGTAGTTCTCATTTACGGTTAGTATGAGGTTTCCTTTATTACTCTTTTCCCCTCTTAATATTATTACTACTATTTTTGTATTCTGTCTTTTGCCTGTAAGAGTAGCCTGGCAGGCCTTTTCGAGTAAATACCAACCCTGTGTCTACGGCAGCCTCAGCAGCAGCTAAGTCTAGACAGGGTTTCCTTCTTTCTGTTTATTTTTCTTGCTATCAGAGCCCTGATGTGTACGTTTTGGAATGCTGGAGTAGCTGCTTCATTTTTATTCCTTCATCTCCCCTCCCTCGTGGAAGGGGCTGGTGGAACCCGACCAGATGTCTAACAAACCCCGCTTGCTAGCGTGTCTGGCTCTGTACGTGACTGACCAATCATCACACGAATTGCCAAGTTTTTTTAATACCTCTGACAGAAGCATACAAAACCTGGACTGTTTCTTAGCACAAAGATTTTTTTCTTTTCTGCCTATTTAATGGTGTTTCCTCAAGCTCTCCAGACCAGATGTTCTGTGCTGTATCAGAACCGTAGGCAATTTAACAGCTTTATAGCCTCCCCCTCCCCAAACACTCACAGTTTGCCATATCTGGCAGACTTGCATATAGTTTCCAGCTGAGAAGTAAATGTAACGTCCTGAGTATCTGTCAGAAAAAATACTAATGAATACGATCAATCTTATGAGCTGCCCCAAAATTGTTTCAGTATGTTAACAATTGGATTACAGTAAAGAACAAGTTGTTAAAGTATACTTATATTGGCTGGAAACATTGCATCATCAGACCTTGATGAATTTTCCACTTGTTTCAGTCTATTTTGGTTTTCATTTTATCACCGATTGCTAAAAGTTTTACTGTGTTAAGTTTCAGACAACATGAATGTTAACACAGCTTTTATTCTTGTGTTGGCATGCTTCAGCTGTTATCATGCTGCAAGTGTTAAGCTTCTTTGTCCAAGGAATGTAACAGTTTGTTTAGAAAATTTCCCCCTAAATTCAGCAGAGTATGTCAAGGCAAAATGAATCTTTGTATATACCAATTACATTGTCATGCACAAAGCAGCATGGCAGCTTGATCTGAATTAGCTTATTGCTACTCTAAAATTACTTTTTTTTTTGTATGAAATGTTGTTTGATGAAGATTTTAATTTACTGCAGAATGACTGGAAGGATCTTTAAATAAGATCACTCTTACATAAGTTCTGTGGATAATTCATACAAAAAAAAAAGGAAACATGAATTGGACCTTTAATGGGGAAATAATATGAGTAGAATGGATCAAGATTCCCCCCAAGTTCTCCAAGTTAAGTTTACTAATTGGCATTGAGGTATATTGTTGATTGTGTTTTACGTAGTAGAGCAATAGGAGTGCCTCTGCTGTAGTGCCTTTTCTGTGTTTGTTGTCTTGTTTTTTTTTTTTTTTTTTGCTAGGACTACTTAGTAATTTTCATCCTATTTATGTCATTCAGATATTTAAAAAGAAAAAGGCAGTCTGGATTTGGTATTAATAGGCATCCTTCCATTTTTAATAATAGATCCCATTAAGACTGCCCAAGGGTCTTTGTCACTGAAGGCATATAGGCTGACTCCCAAACTGATGGAAGTTTGCAAAGAAAAAGACTTCTCTCCAGAAGCGTAAGTAACTTCAAAGAACATTTTCTCAGAGGGTTTATTGAATTACTGGGATGCAGAACGGTACCTAGGATTATGGAACGGTGTATTTTAAAATCTTATGTGACACTGTGTGTTGGGGAAAATGGATCTGTATGGGCAGTGATAGTTGTGCAGTGGCACAGTGGGCTGAGAAGGTGTGGAAGGCTGGCTGGGCATTTCCATAGGTGGGGGATCCTGAGCTGGGTTTGGAGCCAGTCAGTGGGCATGCTGGAAGGACCATGGGGAATATAGCTGCACATGGGAGCAGAGCCTAAAGCAGAAAAAAAGAAACGGACGGAGGGAAATAGTTGATCTGTCTTGTCTTTAAGCTCTTTTTCCCCACAGAATTAAAATAGAACAGGTATTCTGGAATAGCTGTCTCAGTGTATTTATTCCAAATTAACTCCCTCATGTGGACACCATCTTCTGGAGTAAAGTAAGATAATTACTCTGTTTCAAAAGATTAGTTCCTTGTTACAGATGAAGGCCTTACTTTGCGTCCCACTGCATGGTGTTCAATAGCAACAGCACAAACACTTACTAAAATCACTTGAGGAAAAAGGTATTCATTTCATTGCTTGGTGTCTAAAACTCTAATGATGAACAAACAAATCTGTGATCAGTCAAAAAATAAGTGGGTGGAGGCAGAAAACAAAAGTTTTTGTTCCAAAATCCAATATGAATATAAAGAAGTTAAGGCTCTATTTCCTTAGAAACTTCTAAATCATGCTTTTATATCCAGATTTTATGGAAGGTATTACTGTCTAATTTATTTACTTTATTATAAATAGCAATAGTTTTTTTATGTGTATATTGTAAAAAAAATACATACTGAAAATTTATGTTTTAATATTCACCACAGAATTTAATTATGCCAAAATAGACAATATTTTGTGAATCTAATTTTTTGGTCAGTAAAAATTTTAATTATTCAGCTATTGGGAAAATTGTTTTTCATTGCAGTAGTTACAATATTTTAAGGTATTTTAGTATCATGTGGTAACTGTCTGTTCAGTTTTGTGTAAGAAACGCTGATGGCAGGAAAATCAGTAAAATATTTTGGAAGGAGCAGAGTTAATCCTGTCACTACAGTCTCTTGCTGGAGGCTTTTTCACGTAGGTAATCTATTAACAAGCAAGGCAGCTGCTTGTCTTCCGAGAGTTTTTCCTAGAGCAGCTTTTCCTAGTCTTTGTAAACGTGAGGTTTTGCCATGCAAATGCTTTCTTAACAAAACTTGACTCTTGTTTAATTGTGGAACTATGAAAATCAAGAATTTTTACAAAGCTGTTGCTTGTTGGAGCAACAATTCATCAAAGAGAATAAGAGAGTTACTGTTTATATTAGTAAATATTCCGTAACTTTTTTCACAGCTTGAAAAAAGCAAATATTGCATATGAAAACATGTTTGAAGAAGTGCCTATTGTAATTAAGAATTCATACCTGATCAATGTGATGTTGTGGGAACTGGAAAAGAAATCTGCAGTAGCCGATAGACATGAGTTGCTCAGTCTGGCTAGCAGGTAAGTACTTGTTACAATAATGGATGTACTTTTATTCGCTTTCCCAAACCACAGTTTAACACCTTGGGTGAAATCCCAGTCTCATTACAGTACATGGAAGCTTTGCCTTGACTTTTAATGGGGTTAACACTTTACCCTTCATGTTCTTTTGCTGAAGGAAAAACGGCGTGGTAAAACTGTAGCATTAGATTCAAGGACTCAATTCGGTCCGTAATCCTCATTTGCTTGCAGTGCTTGAGATGCATACATTTTTCAGAAGAGTATGTTTTTTCAAAAAATATGGGCACTCAGAAATTCAGGCAAATAGATCTGTGAAAAATGGTTTTGTTAAATATCCCTTAAGTAATTACATAAATTATTTTAATAAAAAAGAAATTGCATTTCTTTTACTTTGGTAGCAGGATGAATTTGAAAATAAAATAATAAAGGCTCTGAGAAACTGGCAGAAATGCCACTGATTGTCATGACAGCCAGCATTCGTGATGTCAGAAATTGTTTTAAGAGTTTCTAAAATGATCTTCTCAAAACTTTGTCTAAGAATAACTTTTTATCCTTGTAGCCTTGAAAATACACTTCGGATAACAAAGTAGGCATGACTTTTAGCAGTATGATAAAAAATTTGGTGGTATTTTAATCTTAAGCAACACAATACAGTTGGATTATTATTGGTCTGACCAAAATAACAAGATATACAAAATAATGTAGTATCTTGTTGCATGTAGAAGCTGGGTTGTATTTATTAATAGGTTTTTCGGGTAAAGCAGTTTACTTTGGCATCAAGGTATTTTCTGCCAAGATTCAGATCCTACTGGCCTTTTTTCTTTTTTCTCCTGCTCTCTTTCCCTCCCCCATCATGTAAGGCTGAAGTTAATGAATCTGTATTTCTAGTGGTCCCTGTGTTGCCTAAGTTAGCAGAAATTTTCCACTTTCTCTATTTGAGCTTATGTGGATGTTCTGAGGGATCTGATAGAGAAAGTGATCAAGAGAGAGCAGGCATGGGGTTGAACTCTGCTTACAAGTAATACTCAGTCAGTAATTCTGTCCAGTATTGTAGTTACTTTGCACATTGGAATTTAAGAAGTGAAGAATTCTTGCCGAGATAGTCAGTCTACTTGACTCTGCAGGTGTTCTGTAAGTAATTTTCTTTCCATGGTCAAAGATCACAAAGCTTTTCCCATCTGAGGAGAGGGTGAGCACTGGATGTAGGAGATGACCATGATTTGATTCCTTGAGAGTTCCATCACTTTATGGTGAAAATGAGGACACATGCTGAGGATACAGAAGGTTTCCAGGTGACCTGACAGCATTGCCCTCAGTTGTTTTTTTGGGTTTCCTCCTGTGTAAAGGGCTAGGACTGCCTGGCACCCTGGATCTAGTAAGGGCTGCTGCTAGTGACACAGAGCACTTCTGGAAATGGAAAGTAATTTGAACAGATCACAAATCACAGCTTTACATCTTAGGTAGTAACTGTGCTGTGCCACTGTCCTGACTCAAGATAAAAGATAACAACGGTACAAATTACTTTCTGTTCTGGTGTTAAATGTCTGGTGCAAGACAGGCTTTTGTGTTGGTCTTCATATCAGCAAAGGGATGAGAGGTGAACAACAGAAGTACTACCCCAAAACTAAAAACAGACTTTCCTGGCAGATTCTTCAAGCTCGCCTGGTCTCTTTGAGGAACTTAAGGTGCTTAGTTTGGTTTGAAGGAGAGGAAGTTTTGGAAATTACTCCAGTGGGTTGTTTGGAGGTTTTTGTATGTGTCCTTTTTTGAATATTTGATAGCTGCTTTTAGCTACCAGGCAGGTTACATTCAGTGATATCGTATATTGGTATAACTGGGAAAGCAGGTGGCAAATTAAAGCATTTTAATGCTTGTTTATTCAAGGTTTGGTGACTTGTACTGCCTGCTGAAATCCTTAGCTAGTTTTTACTTGAATTCAGCTACAAAGGTTACTCTGTCAAAGCATATATTACCTGAAGTGGGGAGTTCAAACCTCCACTATTCTGGAGTTTTATTTTCAGGTTTTCTTATTTTTATCTTTCAGCAGTTTAGGCTGAAACATTTCAGATAACTTTTAATTTTGGTTAATATCTTCCTCACTTAACTTTGCTGTTGTTGACAGTAATTTCAAAGCTACTTTTTGAGTTTGACCTTGTTTTTTTGTTTTTCTCTTTGTTTTGTTTGATTATGTGTGGGTTTTTTATTTTAGTTTTTTGTTTGTTTAGTTTTTTGGTTGTTTATTTTTTGTTTGTGGGGGGCGGGTTTCCTTTGTTTTTGTTTGGGTTTTTGTTGTTGTTTTATTTCTTTGGTGTCTCAGATTTGTTGGGCTTTTGGGGGGCTTTTTTGGCTCCTTGGGAGTATCCCTGAACTTCGATATTCTCTGAAACAATGATTTTGGCAATAAAATTATTTGCCCATAGTTCCTCTCTTCTGGAGAGTTTGCTTCATCAAGATTTTCACATGTTTAGCCACCCACCTTGTCTGAGTTTAAAGTTCTACCTATTTGAGGTACTTTGCTTGTACCTTAGTATCTTTCTCCATTTGAAGTATATTTGTGATAATTGTATATAGTAATTTACTTTTTTGGACAAAAAGTTGTGTTTCTCTTGTGAAATGTGAATTGACTCAAGTAGTCTAGGCAAAGAAGTTGAAAGCAGACTAGCACAAGGCTAGCAAGTAATAGCAAGTAAAGGCCTTTTACTCAAACAGTTATCCTGCTACCCTTAAGGACCAAAATGTCTTGAAGACCCTGGAGTACTGCCAGTCTTTTGATAGAGACTCAAAAATTAAAATCCTGTCAGATAATGTTCCAGATCTTCAGAGAAATAATTGCAACCAACTTTCTCATTCTCATCCATCTCTTCCTTATTCTATTGATGATCTAGTTTAAATTAAAAAAAGCTTTTTTGTGGTCTAGCTTCATAATAGGGTTGTTCTATAATATCTCAATTTGTCTCAAGCAATTTTTCTAATAGTGTGCGTCAGTAGAAGCAAACATGTGCTGAACATTTACTGCACTAACATCTACTTGGCAGTCATATTTTTCAAACATCAGATGCAGTATTTTTGCAAAAGTAACATAAGAAGGGTTGCTTTGGCTTTTAAAAATAATATTAACCTTTATACATTGCACTGCTTTTTCAGAACTCTCAATGTGCTTAACGGATTATTAAGATAATTATGAAAATCTCTAATTTGCAGATGGGGGAACCTGACACAGAGAGAGTAAATGTGTTGCCCAAAGGCACACATCAAAGTCAGAATAGAAAATGGAATGGAACTCAAGACTCTTGACTTACATATCTCATTCAGACAAAATCCTCTTAAACAGCGCAGGTTGAACTCAGGCTGAAATGCTGAGATGTAAACAAGTTCTGCTAAGTGGTGGGAACGTACCTTACAAGTTTTTAATCAAAAAGATGTGCTTTGCCCAGCTGTATTTCTCTAATCCACCCAAAGCTCTTCCCACCAGGAGGAAAAGTCTGTACAGGATGGTGCCTCTCCCAAAAAGCAGTGGCTGAGAGGGTCCTCAGCAGAGCTGATGGAAAGTGGAGAAAGTGAGCAGCAGATACAACATTTTCTAACATTTCCTCTTGCTGTTCCTTGTTCTCATCTTCCTTAGCCATGGTACAAGCAAAATAAAATTAGTGAGGGGGTCCAATTGTGGCAATTGTAGGCAAGTTTAGGGGGCTGTCTTTTCTGCACATCTCCAGCTTCAGAATTGTTATACCCCAAAATTCGGTGCCTGGGTGCATCACTGTGGCTCAGGTCTCAGAGGAGCAGAGAGATGCGGCCTCCCAGGCCCACGGGCTGTGCCAGCTGGGGCCCAGGAGCTGTGCCTGGAGGCAGGCAAAACCAGTGAGCAGGACACGGGCACTGGGAGCCACGGGAATTGCTGCTTCTCTTTGAAGCTTGGGTGTCTGACTTGAAGCTTCATTTTGGGTGTTTCAGACCTTTAGCAAGTGTGCCTGGAGTCCTTTTCTGATTAAAGATGCAGAAGTAATATGGGCTTCATGTGTACTTCCCCATTATGAATACTACTGAAGCAGAGCCAGTTTGAGGTTCCAGTCCCAGCTGTTTGCCTTGTTTCTCCCCACTACCCCCATTTCATCTCTACATCTCTCCCACCCTCAAAGATTTTTATTTCCTCATCTGTTTCAGAATATGGCTGTACAAATAGCTTTTGTGGAATAGTCTGATGGAAAAAGTCAGACTCCCACTCCTCCCTTCCAGCCTTTCCCTCTGCCTCCTTAAAAAAAAAAAAGCAGCTAGAAACCCCAACGGGGTGTTTTTGCATTTATAGTAGACTGTTTCACTGAAAGAGTTTGAAGCATGCCCACGCAAACAGCTGAATCCATACAGCTCACAGTCCTGTAACCTTTGGGCAAAGAGGAAGAGGCAGGGAGATGCTGATGCTGGAACCTCTTAAACTGCCTTTCCTGGCACCAGTGAACTGGACCTTTGCTCTCCTTAAAAGTAGATCTGCAAAGGGAGCCTCTGGTGGTACGAGCACTCCCTTGGAAAGAGGAAGGCTTGCATTCAGGTCTCTTGGTCAGATCTGCATCCTAAGAGGATGCCCTTGTGCAGTGAGTGATCCGTGAGTTCAGTTAATGTACAGTTGTTGCTTTCTCCTTCTGTGGATGCTGGACTGCATCAGTGCCAAATGCAGGGCTCGCCAGCAGGAAGAACAAGACAGGAAAGACCATCAGTGTTATCTGCAGATTAGGCTACTCTGCTCACAGGTTTCTACTTCTCATCCTCAGAATTAATTGACCCTTGTCTTTGATAATTGTTAAACAAGGAATCAGAAGTAAACTGTGTGTCAATGACCTGATCTTATATCTGCTCTTCTGGGTAAACAATTATACCCCATCACATATAAGGCTGTTACAGCAAAAATGCACAGCTCAAGAAGCTGCTTTCCAGACTGTAGTTTCTAACGTGTTTTATGGTGTAAAGAGTCTTTGACAGTTTCCCTTTGGCAGTTTGTATGTGTTTGTGATTTTAGGGCATTTTTGATTATGCTATCTAAGCTATGCAAGTAAGTCTCAAATAGTAAATTTCCAGTTCTATGGGTCACTCCTGACAGGTCCATGATTCTGGTAGCAGTTGTTGTGAAGGAGTGCTCTCACATTAAATTATTCTTCATTAGATGTATAAGAATCTACATGGCAGGTACCTTTTCTGACTTTAATTTTTCCCCCTCTTTTATTATCTATATTTCTTCACAAAAAAGAACACACTCCCCATGTGGGAGGGGGCACTTTGTGATGCTTAGTATGAAAGCTGATAGTTTACTGTCACGAAGACTGACTATACCAGAGGAGAGTTGGTCTCCTGGTGCTATCTTAAGGTGGAGCTGTCTTCCAGTTCAATTCAAGAGTGCTCTCAGATCATCACCACTGTGTGATCTCAGACCTGATTTGTTTCAGATGAAACTAAACTGAAAAGAGGCTTTGGGAGAATAATTACTGTGCCTCAGCCACTTTCAGATCATTGGACCATATCAAAAGTAGTGATAAGAACCCCACCAAACACATGTAGCATGGCCATTGGTTTCTCAGCACCAGCTGTTTTGCTTTATAAATCTGTTCCTGTTGGTCTGCATTACTTGCTAATTTAAATGGAAACTCAGTTTAATTGACTCTCTTGCTGAATCTGCTGACTGAAATGCAGCCATTGAAATTGCAGTTTCTTTATTACTGATCCCCTCAGAACAACTACAAATGGAAGTGCTGAGCTCCACATTGTCTACACTTGACAGTCACAGAGCCCTGTAAGGAAGTGAGTCTAGATAAGGATGCAAACAGCACTTACTGGTACCACTTTTTAAAAATATATGTATTTCTAAACTTATCTTTTTATTGTTGTTACATTGATGCATAGGGGACATTTAGGTACCTGGGAGTGTGATCTTTGAGATCTGCTGTCGGGAATGCACAATGTATGGAGGTGTGTAAAGCACCCTTTGGGCAAATTAAGTGTATGTTGAGTGTTATGGGCTGGAGCAATGTGGTCAAATTTTCTAAGTATCAGCAGAATAAACTTCAGCTGAATAAAACTTGGTTAAAGATCATACATATACATTTTTACAAACTGCTTCCTATTTGTCTTTCTATTTTTTTAAGAGATGGAGCAAAAAAGGGTATCAGCCACATGAGAGCTGAGGAAAAAACTGGTCCTGTATTTGCAGCATACTTATCACTTCATGTCTCAGTTCACATCTGTTTAAGTTATCTGTTTTTTGTTGCCCTGGCAATGAGAGCAAACACTGTGTTGCTGCAGCTTCTGACAATAACTCTCTGTTTCTGTACTCTGTTGTACTAACCTGGTCCCAGAGAGATTCGCATAAAATCATTCTTTGTAACCAGTTATATTTCACATGGACACTATCTATGTAAAATAATTATGTATTTCTGTTGTGCACATACCTCACAAGGCTATTAGTGTGTACCTACACAGACATTTCTGATAATATCCAGTTCTAACACTAGCTCCATACAATATAAACTCTATAAAAAACTGAAAACGTGCACACCCCTGGCCATGGCAATATTCCACAGTTCTAAATATCATGTGCTTAAAATGTTCGACCAAAAAAACCCCCAAGAAGTTTAAAAATAATTATTATAGTGGCGCCTTTCTTGCTGCTGTGGAGCTGAAATCCTCACCATCTGCCTCTGTACACAAGTGAGATTTAACGCTCTGGCTTGTAAATAAATTGTGGTCTGAAGTTCCTGATGCAGATCTTTGTTCAGAGAGCAGCTCAGTGAGTCAAACAGCTGTCCTTGCACTCAGAGATAAGGGTGTCTCCAGCTCTGTACTCTGCAGGTATGCCTAAGTGCATGACCAGCTTCTGTCTCCAGCTATGAGTTCTATGGATTTGGGGAATAATTTACACTTAGAGGGATGTGCACAGTATTACTTGTATGGTTCTCTCTTGACTTTATGCCTGTGTCTTCCAGTTAAGAGTTTCTCCAGTCCATAGGCTGTAGGATGAAAGGAAAGCATTGTGAAAGAAGAGAGAATCTCAGATAACATGGTGAAACAGCAATTGAAGGATGTAATTCTGACATTGAAATGCGCCAAACTTTTAACTGGAAAGAAACTCTCATGAATATTAGCGGATTTCAGTAGAGGAAGAGAAGGGTGGAGTTTAGTTTTTGGGTTGTTGGTCTTGAGCCATGTTGGGCAGCAGAGCCAACAAAGCAGCTTCTGATCAAAGGCATCAATAGAGAGCAGAAAGTGTCCTTTTTATTGCTCTACCCTGTAAACACCATTTAGGAGAATGTCTCCATGGGCACCAACCTAAAAGCTTCCAAAACTTTGACTTGGTATACCTTAAGTTGAACATTCCTGCAAAATACTGAATCCGTTGCTAAAAATGGTAACAATAAAAGTTGTTTAACAGACTGCATTTGTCTGGCCAAGGCAGTAGATCGCATAAGTGGAACTGGACGCGCCCAGGCTGCTGCTTCCATGTTGCCTATGGTATGGAATGTGGAGCTGGCTGGACACGACGCAGCACTCCCTCTCAACAGCAAGGATCAAACCATGTCTGCTGAACTTCCAGGCGTGGTTTGATGGACTAGTTAATGAGATGGAGTTCTGAAGAACATTTAACTATTCTTATTCAGAATAATATTTATCAGGGATAATTAACAATTTGTGAAAAACCACATTTAGGTAGTGAATTTTAAAAAGTAATTTGAAACCAAACACTTTGAGCACATCTCCTGGAACGTTGCTTTGGTTGCATATCACAAAAGCGTCAGACTTTTTCTTTTAGATGTATGACCTGCATCTGTAACAACTGCAAATTCATGCAAGGCATTGTTTTTTCTTTACTGGCAGGTTCCTGGAAAGACCAAAACATTTAAACTTGGTATTTGCAGTGAGGAAAAGATGCTAGAGGAGGAGGTGCCATATAAAATACCAAATAAAATAAAACTATAAATAAATAAATTATCAAATAAATATATGAACAAAGATAATCAGGAACTTAAATATTTGCAAATGGTGCCATTAGTGTAGAAATACTGGTCAAGAGACAGAATGCATTTTTAATTTTAAATCTTTATTTTTAGTAGTAAATTTAATCTTTCATGAATGTTTCTCCGGTTTCAGTAATCACCTCGGGAAGAGTCTGCAGCTGCTGATGGACAGAGTGGATGAGATGAGCCAAGACATTGTGAAATACAATACCTACCTGAGGAACGTAAGCAAGCAGCAGCAGCAGAAACATCAGGTTGGTAACATGGAGAAACCTAAATGAGAGCATTTTTTTTCCACAAACTACAGTTTGGGTTGTTTTATCTGAGACAGATGAATTGAGATCTAAGCAAGATCTTTCAGAAATACACCTGTTAAATGGTGTGGTGGGTTGACCCTGGGGATGCCAAATGCCCCAGAAAGCCAGTTTATCATTCCTCTCCTCAGCTGGGCATGGGAGAAAAAATGCAGGAGTCTCATGGGTTCATCTAAGGGCAGGGAGAGATCACTCACCAATTACCATCTTGGGCAAAACAGGCTTGACTTAGGGCATTAGTTTAATTTATTACCAATCAAATCAGAGTAGGGCGATGAGAAATAAAATCTTAAAACACCTTTCTTTCACCCATCCCTACTCTTTGGGTTCAACTTCAGTCCCAGTGTTCTCTCCTTCTTCCCTTGGGTAGTGCAGGGGGACAGGGAATAGGGGCTATGGTCAGTTCATCATACATATCTGCTGCTCCTTCCTCCTCAGGGATAGGTCCCCTCACATTCCTCCCCTGCTCTGTGGGCTGCAGGGACACAACTGCCTCACCTGGTTCTGCACCACAGGCTGCAGGAAATCTCCTTCCTCACTGACCTTGATGTCTTCAAGGCTGTTTCTCTCACATACTCTTATTCCTCTCTTGGCTGGCACTTTTTCCCCCTTTTTTTCCCCCATCTGAAGTGTTTTAACCCAGAGGTGCTGTCACTGTCACTGTTGGGCTTGGCCTTGGCCAGTGGTGGGTCAGTCTCAGAGCCAGCTGCTGTTGGCCGTGTTGGACATGGGGGCAGCTTCTGGCAGCTTTTCACAAAATCCACCCCTGTAGCCCCCCTGCTACCAAAATCTTGCCACACAAACCCAATACAAGAAGATTTATAAAATGGGTTGGTCAGAGGGCAGTTACTAAATGAATTCACTTCTAGTGACATGTGGTATGGATTCAGCTTTGCTATTTTACATGTTTATTAGTGATATATGATAAACCAAAATAATTTATAAATACATCATGGACACAGGAATAAGAGATTCAGTAAATGAAAGAAGTGAAACTACAAGTTTGGCTCCAAATCAAACTGTGTCTTAGTACCATCACATGTAGTCATGCATCTAGAAATAAAGAAACATAGTCCAGTGGACTGTGAAGAGGTTGGATTGTTCTCTGATTGGAAAGGACATTTTAGTCATGTTTAGTATCAATAAATAGTGATGCTGATTGGGTGATGCTGACATTCAATTCCTGGTGCCAAAGGGCCTCTTTAAAATCCAAAGCATTAGAGAATTTGAATTAAAATCCATTGATTAGAGAATCTTGAGTATGAAGAGCAGCACTAGGTGACCCTGCTTGAGCAGAAGGGTTGGACAAGGTGACTTCCAGAGGTCCCTTCCAGCTGTAACTATTCTGGTTTTTGGAGACAGTATTGCTTTCTTAGCTCTTGCTGCACAGATAAAGCAATGCTCTGTCCGACTGTAGGAGGATGGTGGTAAATTGGAAAAAAGCACTATGAGAATTATTTGAAAGCCCGGAGAGAAGATTTTGGTGTTACAAATTACTTACTTACTCAAGAGATACCTGCATGAGGAATAAATTTGAACTCTTTTATCAAACAGACAGAGATATGACAAGATTCAATACTGGCTGACTGAAAATGGGCCAGATCACTTTTAAGATAAAATGTTGCAGGTATTGCCACACAAAGTAAGTGATTACTAAAAAGAGCACCTGTTATTCATGTAAAAGGCTTCATCATTGAATGTTTTAAAATCGAAATTGCTTTTTTTTCATGTAAGTAAAGTGTAGCTTGGACAGGGAATATTTTAGTGAAGCAGCACATGACCAGTGGTCTGTCCTGACCATAGAATTCCCAAGGACATTCACATAACACATATGTGTTATCATCAGAATTTTTCTTTTTCCTTTATTGCCTCATTTGAATGGAAAGATGGCATCTACTTCAAAGGTTTTTGTTAACAACAAAGGGATTTATTTATTTTGAAAAGCAGAGCAAAGTAGGTTCCATGGTGTCTCACTTAATTTCTTTACTAACTATAGCTGCTTTAGTAGTGGCTCATTGCAGCATACTTAGTGGTCGTAACTTCATTTCTAAAATGGAGCAATTGTGATTAAGAGCAAGCCATTTCAATAAAGAATAATAGGCAGACTGCTGAGAAGTGAATGGGGTAATGCAAAGAAAGAAGAAACTACATGCAATTCACATACAAATATGGGCATTTCAGATTTTATTTTTAACGTTGTCCAAAAACATGTATTTGTCACTACTACTGGAAAAAAATACTTTATTTGATTGTGCCACCAAGTAAGAACTGTTTTCAAACTCACTGGATCACAAATGCATTTAAGTAAGTGAAACACTCTGTACTTTTTGTCGGATTATTTTAAAGACTTTTTTGTTGTGTTGAATTTGAGGACTTCAAAGACAAACTTTATAACTAAATCCTCACTGCTGCATACAGTATGAAAGCTCACATAGTTTTTGAGTTTATGAGTTCTGCAAGAACTTATGTTTATCTGATAGCTGCAGAAATGTCTGTCTCAATTTTTATAAAGTTTGAGTAATCTCTGTGGCAAAGAAGTACAGAAAACAAATGGTTTTTTATATATATAGCAGAAAAACTTACAAGCTGCTATTCTAGCATATTAATGGAGAAATGAACTGTTGTGCTTGGTTTCAGCCACCACTTTGTAGTTCAGAGTTAATATTTTACACCTTAAAATACCTTATTTAATCAAATTCTCTTCCCCTTTCACATTAATATTGTTTTGACCTTTAACTTGCATAAAATGGAGAATTTCTGGTTTGTGCAGCTATCTGAGGTGGTGGCTTCTCATACCTACATATTTCAACCTTGGTTTTCTCTATTGTGTGGAGCAATGGAGGCCTTTGTCAACCATGTTGTATTCTTTCTATCAGATACAGTATTTATCTCTGAAAAATTTTAGAAGCTAACCCCACTAACTCAGTACTATATGATTCTCCATTATCTGACTTATTTAAGGTGCCAGTGTGTGAGATGGGGAATGCCTTGTTGCCAGTGAATTAAAATAAACTGTTACTTGCGTTATATTGTTTGTAGTAACCTGAATTGCATTAAATAATATAATTTTCAAAACATTGAAAACACCTGAAAAGAATTTTTTTTTTACAGCTTTGTAAGTCTGGCTGCATTTTGATTCTGTTGTTTTATTTTCAGTATCAGCAGAGACGTCAGCAAGAAAATATACAGCGTCAAAGCCGAGGGGAGCCCCCTCTTCCTGAGGAGGACATCAATAAGCTTTTTAAACCTCCACAACCACCTCCAAGAATGGAGTCACTCCTTATTGCAGGTAATGTTTAGCAGTGTTTTAAACTTACCTTTTAACATAAGAATGTCTGGGAAAAAGTGCAGTTGTATCCTTTGAATGCGTTTTAGGTTTTGCCTTTGCCATTATGGTGTGGTATTTTGGCTTGGTAGCATTCCAAATCCTATCCTTGATATTTTAAATTTGAGATTTTAAAGGATAGATGGAGAAATGCTCCACAGGGAAGGCTTTCTGCATGAATGTGTGTAACTCTCCACTTATGCCCCAGCCTCTCCCTCAGCTCCAGAAGTTCAGGATCTGTACAGACAAGACTCAGGAATAAGCTGTTTGGGCTGGAACTTCTGATTCAGAGCAGTTGACAGCAGCCTCAAGTTATCAGTAACATTTCTGGATTTGAATTGGTTGTTGCAGCAGCTGAGAAGGCTTTGCATTTGATTTGAAATAGAGTAGGGATAATTTCTTCGTTTTATATATCCGGAGATTTAGGGAAACTATCCCCATATTCTTGCACTGCCAGGTGAGGGAAGATACAGATGGGAGCAAAGCATAGATAGGTAGAGAGATACCACCCCCCAATTTCTTCAGTTCACTGCAGGCATAGCCACTGTCAGTGTCTGTCCTGTGCCTCCTAGAGGGGTAAAAATACCTGGGACCTCACAGTGTCAACAGAGAGCAGACAACCTAGGTGCCCTGCTAAGTAAAATGAGTTTGGAAAATGTCATGAGAAAGCAAATTGTTTAAATGTAGCAGGCTTTTTGGATCAGATAGTTATCACCTTGTTTTGTACTGAGAGAAAATTCAAAATCCTGGTAATGTACTGTACATCAAAGAGTACTTTGATGTTAAAAATAAAGTGGATTTGAATTACCTGAATTTTGAAGTGACCAAAAGATTATTATTTTAATATTTAATAGTTTCACACTGATAATAAGTGCTGTGTTTCAAAGAAATAATGTTCTTGATTTATTACTCCTTACAGAGTCTTTTAGAAAACCTATTGTTTTTATAGTTTTTAGCAGTCATTGAATCTCCTAGCAGCATTAAAGTATTTAAATATTCAGCTCTAGCAGAGCTTATAAATGGAACAGAAGAGTGTATGTGTGTAGACGTGTGTTTTATGAAAGTGAAAGCTTAGGATGAATCATCCCTTACGAGAGAAGGAATTGAAAACTATTATACTTAAAGGAAAAGACAGTTTTCAGCCAAAGCACTTTCTTTGTTTGTTCTTTTACCATAGTCAGGGGAAGAATTGAAAGCATCCACTTCAACTTAGATGAAGTAAAGTTTGTGGATAAAGAATAAGCCTTAGCTCTTTGTCTCTGAGGCATTTAAAAACTTTTCAAATAGAGCATTAAATTGAGAGTTTATTGGCCTTCTAAACAGCCTTAATTTTGATTAAACTGGCTTCATGTTTTGCTATTCCTAGCTAACAAGGGAAATAACTTGTAGCTGTAAGAGTATAAAAATGTTTTGATGGGCATGTTTGATTTGTAAAGCACCGGCAAATCTTCATACTCTGATGATTTTTGAAACAGCAAATAAAGTGAAATGTTAGGTAGAAAAAAAAGGCTAGCAGAATGTCAGAGAGGAATGGCACAATTTCCAATGTGCTGCTGAAAAAAATATTTCTTACAAATATTTTAATAGAGAAAGCATATGCATAAGAACAGACCTGAAATTCAGTTTTGTAGAATTTTCAGGTCAGCTAAATTGAAGAGTTAATATGATCAAGCTTTCAGTTCAGTAGCAAGAATTGCTTAATCTTTTTATTATGATATGTATTGTCAGAAATTGTATGTAGTGTTGCTGGAAAATTATGGGGTTTTTTGAGCATACCAGTTTACCTGTTCTCCTAATTTAGTTTCTTCTTCTTCTCAAGCATATTTGGGCATCCTGAAAATGTAAAATTCCTAAGTGTGGAATAGTTCAGCAGAGTTGGTGACTTTTCTATAAATCCTCCGTGGTTCACACACATTTGGCTTTTGAAAAATTATGTTCTGGGGTGTCTTTCTGAATTTCAAAACTGACGAGGGTTTACTCTTTCCTTTTGACAGGTCAAATTAATACTTACTGCCAGAATATTAAGGAGTTCAATGCACAGAACCTGGGCAAGCTTTTCATGGCTCAGGCCCTCCAGGATTACAACAACTGAAGAAACTTTGCTGTAACTATCAACAAGAAGAGTTATTTACAGCTTGACACTGTTCATATCATCTTGAAAATTTATTATATTGGGAATAAAGTCTTGTAAAACAGTCAGCTTGGTTTATGTAGAATTCTCTTATACTAGAAAAATAAAGGCACATTTTAATGATATTTTAGTATTTTCTTACTTGTTGGCCCTATTGAACTGGAATTTTCTGTGGTCACTCAGGTTTTATAAATGTTTGGCAGTTATTCATGTTTAGTCATAGCAAATAATACAAGTTCTATTTAACTTGGAGTCAGAAATAAAAACAAATACTACAAATGTTCAGTATAACTGACTTAGAGAAGAAATTTAAGATTTCCCAGTTTTGGTTGAGAGGGTACAACTGCAATGTGCTAGACACTTGGGGCAGTTGCTCCTTTTTATTTTAATCTGTTTGGAGTTTATAATTTGATTTTAATCTGGTGCAGTGGTCCTTCTGTATCGCAAATGTTTCTTACACTTCACATTCAGAACATACAAAACCAGTGGGACATGCAGACTGGTCCCCACCATATTTTGTTGTGCTTCCATTTCCTCTTGCTGCCACCAGCTGGGTTGAAATCAGAATCTGGAATAAAGAGCTGGAATGAAAACCAGTTAATGGTTGAGAGATCTTAAAGGCCTTTTTCAACCTAAGCAATTCTGTGCAATCCAGTGATGCTACTGAATTGTTCATGACAGAAAGTCCAGAAGTAGCTGGAGCAGCCAATGGAGTGTAAAAGAACAGCGTCCCTCTCTGCAGGAACTTTGTCATATGGATGATTATTCCTAAACTTGGTCTACTTATCTTTTTAACAAGAAAGTTAAAGATTCAGTGCGTGGCAACTCACACATGACACTGTCGTGATTTCATCTTTTTTTCCTCTTGAGTTCTTGCATGTCATTGTGTCTTGAATTCCAAGAGCCTAAAATGGCTGAAGGAGTGTGGTTTGGTCTTCTAAAATATCATCCTCTAAATACAGACCTAGCATGGAATATTTTAGCCTCTAAGGTGAAAATTTTGGTAAGTCATATTTTGGAAAGTGTGTGAAACCTGGGGTTTAGACTAAGTACTTATTCTTTTCCAATATAAACTATAGTGATTGCAATATTTATGTAGATATGCATGTAAATTTTGTTCAGCCCTCACATACCTGTCAAATTGCCAGGCTGATCTTTTACTTTGAAAACCTTGGGCACTTTTTGTGTTAGCTTTCATACAGTGAACTCCTCTGAAATCAAAGATCACTGAAGAATCCTCCTGCTACAGTGCCTCATGATTGAGCTTCATTTCTATACAAAAAATATTAAAACTGTGTTAAGTTTTCTAATTTTCTGTAGCACCAAAATAATCGCCAGGGAACAGAAGTAGGAGCAGATAATTAGGCTAAGATGAGACATTTGAGAGAGAAAAAAATGATCTTTCTGCATAACTGGGAATAGAAGACTGATTCTGTAGCTTCCTGTGTATGGAAGGAAGCAGCAATAACATTATACATACTAGGAGGTCTGCAAAGTTAGCAAAACAAATACTTGGAACAGGTTGTAAACAACCTGTGTGTTTTGAATTAGTTCTTTAAGATTGAGGATGTAAATGGAGGAAGAAGGCAATAATGTTCTGCACTGAAGTTTACAAGCTCAGTTGATTTTATTTAGCCAGATTGAAGGTGCTAAATGTCAAAGTCCATTAAGAAATAAGGAAGACTTCAGTTGAGATTTTTTGGCTTCTAAAGGCATAGACCTCTGTCAGGGAAATGAGATACAAAAGTAGATGAGGTGTGTGGATTCTGGAGATGATTTAACTGTTCTGTTCTGAATTACACTTTGGTCTTCTGTCATGGTGGAAGTAATCAGAGGAAGCTTCCCTGGGAAGCAAGAGAGGTGGAGTCACTTGAGGGTGATGATCAATATAAGAGAATTGACATCTGTGGAGATTAGAGATTAATAGGGATGAGGCTGTGTCTTCATACTGGATTCAGTGTAGACTTTCTCCACTATCTCTCTATTTCTAGAACTATTACTTGTTCTTTACCTAATGTAAGTGAGCTGGCAGCTCATTCACCATGAGATATGTTCTTTCTATTTCTGATTATTGTAGCACTTACTGTTTTTTCTGCTTTCTTGTCTGTGAAAAGCTTTTCTCTATACTAGTGAATATGTAGTGACATAATGTCTTTCAGAAATATGTATAAACAACTTAGAACTTCTTTTTGGTCAGCAAGCCATTGCAGAGGCAGGCATGGCCTCTGCCCCATGGTTACCTCTCCATTACGTGTCCACAGGTAACAGATACACACCCAAGAGATTAAATTGCACACAAAGGAAGAACTGTCCTGTGGTGATCAGTTACACAGTCTGCATCAAGCTGTCATCTCTCCTGTCAGGCTCCTAACCCTGCAGATTTGTGTTGGGATAAGTGGCTTGTAATTGTTTTTTTATTTCTGCAGAACTGTAATCCTTGTGAGAGAAAGTGTTACTATGGTATCCATCTCTGATTGGTGTGAATCTTACAGGCTCTTCAAGCTAGATGTGCAAGTCTTTCAAAAGTGACATCTGAAAGGAGAAAAAAGGGGACCATTATCTTAGTTTTGATGTTGGAGAAGAACGGCATTTCTTCTAGTTGTTTAATACTTAGGATCTTCACCAGTATAGCATATATCTTCACTGGTGAGATTTTGCTGTGAGATTTACTGCCTCGGTTCCACTGCTACTTGTGAAATGTCTAGTTGTACTGATAAATTGAGCCAACGTGGATGTGAAGTTCCATCTCCCTTAATCACAGCACTAGCACAGGCTCCAGTGCCATGACTGGCACTTAGAGAAGCTGTGCCCCTCTTCCAGCGCCCTGGTTATGTGTAGACAAAAAGGCTTTGCTGGTGAAGGGTGGGGTGAATGCAACTTGGTATTGCATAAAGGGTCAGAAAGTCCACGCTCTGGTCGTTTGAGGTAGTCACAGCAATGGATGGTGCATGCTCCCAGTTGGTCTCAAGGCAAAGTGGAACATTGATCTCAGCATTTCTAACAGTGTGAAACGTGTCTGGTTGGACCAACACCCCAGTTATCCTCAGGACAGGCCATAGGAAAAGGTGCTAAATTTTGAACCATCTATTGGTTTAACTAAAAAATAATTCTTTAGATACAGTTAACTGCCACAGCTGTTGTCAGAATCTAGTGCTTAACATTAATATTTAAGGAAAAGGAAACTAAATGGGAGATCTGTAATCCAAATGTACTTGGTGTGACCTTGCTTGACATTACAGTGATGTGCTGTTTGTGTTCTCCATTTGGTGTTCTCAAAGTTGGACCAGACTCCATCTAAACTGTAAAGCGTTCTGCTGCTGACTGCCCACATGGGGGAAACACAGGGTGCTCCCCAATTTATACACAGGTTATCATGTCCTTTTTTGTTTTCAGCTCCACGTGATATTCTCCCAAATACTTAAACATTTAGGAGGTGTAATTTCTACTCCTGTGTGTCCTGTCGAAGTCTGGACATGTGTGCAGAGCTGACCAGTGCGGGCATAAGGAACTGCCATGTGAGGATGGGTAGTGTTTGTGCAGATGTAAACACATGCACAGAGGAGCAGAGTAGAGAAGGTCTGAGTGAGGTTGCAGATACCCTTTTTGGTGCTAGCAAGGATACTCAATGGGATTGGCATTGGCAACCAATAATGCTTGTAAAAAATTTGACATCTTTGTGTTTATGCTCTTTATACTTTGCAAATTTCTGAGCCCATGCATTCATCTTGGTCTGTATTGCTGGATTTTTTGCCTTCTGATGAATCTGTGATATGACAAATCAATGGTGACAATCTGAGGCATCTTTAAGAAGCAAGGACTATTTAATAGTTCTCACTTGGCAGCCAAAGGACTCCGAGTGCTCTGTTAAGACATCCTTAGGAGCTGGTGATGCAAATAATATCCCAGTCAAAATACGTGCAGTGTGTGCAGCAAGAGGAATTGAATTTCTCTGTAGAACTGCTTCTCATCCGGTTTGACAGCCCTGGGGTGAGAGATACGTCCCTCGTGATTTTACATGCCTGTGCATTTCTTCCCTTGAATTTTATGCTGCCCTTTAATTTTCTTCAGACTTTGCCCACAGCTTGTTGATTTTTAAGCAAAACTAGCATGCTGCTCTAAAACTCATGCCTTCTGTCATTATATTTACTTTTCCATGAATTCTTCTGGAAAGCTTTGTCTGCAGTTGGAGTGATGCTTTAAATTTTGTGATCTGAACATTCCATTTATGGTGGAGGTTTGACTTGCTCAGGTGCCAGGTGTGCTCCCAAAATCACCTTTCTCATGCCCCTGCCCTTCAGCTGCAGGGGCCTTAAAGCCTTGGCACTGCTCAGGAGATGGTGGTGCTGCTCTTCGGACTAGTCCAGAGGGACTTATTCAGAAGCTTTTCATGTTGACTTGACTACTGGAAGGAGGTTTATACAAAGTTGGGCTTGTGTTTTATTTTTGATCTTTTATTGACAGAACAGATTGCTGTTGACGCAACTCATCATATGCTGAGCAGTAGTGAACTGTGCAGAACTGTGGAGGATGTCACTAAAAACAACAGCTTTGCAAAATGCTCCTTACTGAGAGAAAAGTAAAAGGCTCCTTAATAAAAGAAAAGTTAATGTCTTATTCAATTAAACCAAGCATTTATATGTGAGGAAAAATGGCCAGATCCATTTTACAATGATATTAAAAGGCATTACAGTGTCAGTAAAACAAACAAGGAAGAGTAGCAATTTATTTATCTTTCAGAAACACAGCTGAAGCCTTCCAAACTTTGTAAGATGAAATGAATATATTCAACAAGGATTGCCATTCTGGTTTAAGTGATCAATTTATTCAGTCTCTCTCCATTACTGAGGGTGATGCTGCTTAAATGTCATAAAATACATCAGTCTTTTAATTTTTTTTTCCCCTTCTGGATTTGACCAATACAAATGTAGTTTTATATGAAAAAAATGTGTCATGTTTTCATTATTCGGTGTGTGATTTCATCCCGTATCTCTCAGTAAAACTGATTGAGAGACATATCCCTCAGGTTAGAAAGTTGAAATCTGGTTGAAAGATTCAGGGATCTCATGCAGTGTTTGCTTGCTTGTGTATCCTGATGTTTGAAAACAAATAGGTTTTCTCTGTCACAGAACTGATGAAGTTTTCTTTTTTTGTTCGCAAATCTTTCACTTTGCTTCTTTAACATTAGCAAATTTAATTATTAGTTCACAGATTACATCTAAGACAGGAAAACATGTTATATAACTAGAACTCACCAGTTCCAATAGACTTGCCTTTTTCAAGATGTGGTAATAAATGTGCTTGAAAGGGAAGTCGTGACTAATAATGACCAATTTATATATTTTAGAAGTAAGTAGATCAAGGCTAGTCTGTCTTGCAAGAATTTTAACCCTTGAGCAGTTTCTGGTTTGGACCAAATGTGTGATTTCCACACAGATAGTTATTTACTTTTTCATTGGGAAAAAACCACAAAACAACGCAAAAAGCAAAAAAGCATGATCATATTAATTGCTGTACAGAAGTCTGGCAAATCTGTTGTTACTGTCTATGAAGAAAATAGTTTCCAAAATGTTTAGCAATTACAAATTTCTGTGATGTTAACACCTTCTTTACATGGACTTCAAGGTCATATTAATAATTTTAATTGTGACTCCTGAAGTCATGCTCTAAGACATCCAAGTTTCTAGTACTATTAGAGGGGAAAATCCCTTTCAGTTCATAGAAGAGCACTTTCTTATATGCGAGCACAAGCAATCATGGGCTTGGTTTCTTGTGGCTTTTTTGGTCTCCTTGGTTCAACCACAAATAGCTGTTCACAATGACTCCCACGCACAAGTGCCACAGTGGATGTTTCTCCCTTTGAGCGAGTGCCGCTCCGGCGCTCCGCTGCGGCTCCCGGCCGCGCTCCCAGCCCTTGGGCCGCGCATCCTGCAGGTCTGCTCGGGACCTGGGCAGCTCAGCCCCCTGCTCTGGCATCTCACTGCACTTGGCCAAGGGGTTTAGAAGGTGTCAGATAAGCTAAGAGACTGCGTGACTGTGTTAGCTCTGCCTCATTAGGGCAGCTCAACATCATCCTTCATTAATGCTGACACCACCAGTGTGTAGTTCAGGGTGTGTGTGAAGGGGAGGCTGTGCAGGTCTGTGTTCACAGGGACCACCAGCATCCATCCTGGGCTGGCTAACGTGGAGTGCAGTCAAACAAGCTGTTTGCAAGTGGAGAGCTTCCATTTACAAATTGATTTTTTGTTAAGACTTCCTTGAGTATCTAATTAATCTCCACTCCTCAAGGAAAGAATTCTGTTTAGGGGGATACCCAGACATTTTAATTTTATGTATTTGTAGAAGGTAAATCAGGTAATTTATGAGAGGCTTCTGAATCAAGCACCAAACCACTTCCATGGTTGTAAAATGACTGGTTTGTGTTTGTCTATAAATTGCACGTGCAGGCAGAAAAATCAGCATTTGTGAGTGTGAATAGTTCTTAAATCATAAGAATTTTCATTAGATCATAGAAGAGACTCCTTTTGTATATATATGGTATTTTTCATCTATCTTAAATAAGTGGTACAAATCAGGTATCTATCTGAAATTTCTTATCCCCTTCATAGGCAGCTGCTGCTTTTTCCTCTCTTGAGACAACAAATTTTGCTTTTCTCCTACAAAATATAGAAGAGCATTCCTTACTGTAGGAGATGAAAGAGGACCTGGGCCATGGGCTTAGCAGTCCCAAAGGAGGAAACCCCCATTCCTGGAGAGAAACTTGTCCATGTCATATGGCTCACCAGGCCATAGCTGTGAATGTGCCACTCAAGGTACTTGTGTGTCAGTAGCACTGCTGATAGACATGGGTGAATAATTTCTTTATGTAGAGGGCAGCTTTTCTTGATTTGAAACATATGAGCTGCTTCTTCATTCATAACTGCCTGGCAATATAGATGTGAGCCCAACAGGAATCCTATCTAAACCCGGATACAGGAGATCCAGATAACCACCCTGAGCAGGTCCTTGAATCCCAATGCTTCATTCCTCCAGTACAATAAGTAGCAATTCTCTCTTTTGTATTTTCTGAGTGTAAGCTCCTTAAGACAGATGCTGTGGTCTGTCATATGCATCTAAAGTACCTCATGTGCTCAATCCAGCCCATGCTCAGCAGGCCCTTGATATCATTTGGAGAATCTAAGTATAATTGCCTGATTATTACATCTTATGGAGAAAATAGTACATGATTAGGCTATTAAAAGGTTGTATACTGAGTAACGGGATGAAGATTGCACTGACAATTCAGGTTTTTCCTGTCTCTTGAGGGTTCAGATTTCCAAAGTCTAGTAAAGCAGAAATTATTGTATGAATTTGTGTAGACTGCCATGCCAGCTGTATTTGAGGTTGTATTGGGGACGCAGTTACCCTCTCTGAGAGCCAAGAGAGTGGAAAGCAGCAGCACAATGCAGTTACCTGCTATGTGTATGTGACAGCAGCGAAGTGTTACTGAGCTGCTTTGCTACCTGCTGAACAGCAAAGCTGTGTTGAGGCCAAAATGCATAGATGTGATGAACACTTCTGGTCTTGTAATGCTACCAGCCAGACAAGGTTGTTCTGCCTCCCCTCTTCTTAGCACCTGATTTTAATTTCTTATGGTTCTTAATTCTGTAATTAGATCATCATGTTACTTATTTTCAGCCATACTCTGTGCTTTGTCAGCCTTCATCCTTGGTCATTCTTTGGATTTTAAGATCAAAACTCTTATTTTCCCTTATGGAAGTGCCAGAGCTTTGCATATGAAATTCTAGTTTTCCTTTTCTTATTTTTTTTTTTCTTCCCCTTTTCTGTAACCTCAGCCTTGGAAATAGCTGAATCCCTTGAGCTAAAGCTTCCCAAAAAAGATCCTATTAGTCAGACAGCTAACATCAGGAATGTTTAGCCTGAATTGGTCAAAGTTATCCTGTAGCAGAGTGTTACAATGGAAAATGTTAAGTAGCTTCCTCATAAGTGTGGCTACTTGTGCTGCCAGTAATATCCTTGGCCTTGTAGAGAATGTTCTTGTGCTAGCTAAATTAGATTAACCAGGAAATTTGCTCATTCTTTAATGTCTATCAGATTTGAGACTTCTAGGCTTAAGCCTGCTGCCACTAAAGCTGATGGTGAAACTGTTGGATTCTGGGTGAACATGGACTTTTCAGACGTGATGTCAAAATTTTGTATTGTTAAAACCTGTGAGTATTAAGAATGTAAGAATATGGGCATTACAGTGCAAAACTGTAAGAGAATAGCTTTCAGACTACACTTAAGTGTGAATAAGAATGTGTATGACAATTCAGTCAGTTTTAACGTGAGCTTGTAAAAATCTCTACTTGTATTAAGAACATAGGACTCCCCATGGCTTCTGGTAAAATTACATTTTTAATATTGTAGAAAAAAATTGTGTGATGAAGGGTTCAATTCAATTTTTCTGAATGCTTCATATATCTGAAGAGTTACAACTCTTGGGAGAGCATAATATAATACCTAAAGTCATACTGGTATTTAATGTTTTGTCGTAGTTCTGCTTTCAGCCTATGCAACTTATTCCATTACCCTCAGATATGTGATGGCATTATTGAGATTTAAATAGCTTTTACCTCTCTCTGGCAAGAAAGCAATTCCAAGTGTATTATCTGCATTGTTTTTTTAAAGAAACTGATAATATGAACTGCTGCCCTTTTCAGCTGGAGATGGCTGTCTAGTGGCACTATTTAATAGCAGGTAAACAAGTAGAGTCCCAGCTGGCATATTGTCACTTGGGTGTATAATATGTGCTCTGCTCCTGAGAACAGGTGAGACATTTGCAGATTTAAAATACTGAGCTAGTTTGTCCTGTATTTTGTATGTGTTGGGCAGTTTTTTGTCGCCATCAAAATCTAGAGGATCTTGAATGCTGTGTCATGTTGAAACAACCCAGAGGGCTGTTTTTTTTCAGAGCTGAATATCTGCCAGGGCATGGGCCAGCCCAGAGCTGTCTTTGAGAATGAGTAGTTCAGAGGGATGAATCTTTACCTGAGATAAGTCACCTTGCTGGGCTGTGGTACCCCAGCTACCTGGGGTATTTCCTGTGTGCTGTGCACAGCACAGACATCCCTCAGGCTGGGAGCCTGAGACACACAATGTGTCTGTGACCTGAGCCACTCTGCCCAGCCTGTGGCCATTCCAGCAATGCGCCAAGGAATCGAGAGGGAGGGCAGTTTCAGGATATCCTCTGTGCCAACACCTTCCCTGTTAGAAAGCAAGGGTTGATGGTGACTGAAGCCAACACTGACCATTCGTGGAGAGCAGAAACCCATTCCTGGCAGAGGACATCTAAAATGTCCAGGAGCAGGAGTATTCACAGTAAGAGAATTCACAGTACTTGCTCATGCTTGACCACCTTGCAAAGTGATCAGCTCAGCTACAAATGAGCTTCTCTCTTTTGGATCACTCTGCTGAGCTAAATGAGAGAGAACCTCTTTGAAGCTTGTTCATGGCTGATTTTAATAGCAGCAAGTCTTATCTTGTTGTAAGGGGCTGTAATTGTGCACGTCCCATTAGTGCTAATGGAGTTATGCACCTGAAGTCCTGCACATGAAGACGGGACAATAAATCCGGGGTTGCAACCTCATTAAAGTAATTTATTTCACATGTAATAGCCCCTTTTGCCACCAGGATACCTTAATTCATTTCTTTATTTGTCCCTTTGAATGAAGTCTTCTCATCTCAAGATTGTAACTGCCTCTTCTGTGCCGTGCCCTGAGATGACCACTCATACTTTCCTCCATCTCTATTGCTCAACAAAAAAAGCAAGCCCAGACCCACCTCCTGTGAGACCCCGATACAGAGAAACTATTTATTTTTTGAAAATCTTTTAGGCCTCACCAGTTCCTGCATTGTTTTTCATTGTGAGTGCTGGGAGGTGCTGCTAGGCTATGCCATTTCTCAGAGCAGTTTCCCCTTGCTTTTGGTGAGAAAGCTCTACTCAGCACTTCCCTGCAGGTGGTGAGGGTAGGGCACAGTGGAAGTCGGGGCAGCAGTGCTGGGCTCGTGCTGGAGAAGGTGTGTGTGTGCATCAAGGAATGAGATGCTCTGACATCTGGGCCTGAAGTAAAGGCAGGGGAAAAAGAGAAGGTGAGGAAGTCAGGAAGGAACTGGGGTTTGCAGAGCTGAAGAGGGCTAACTTTAGTGAAGAACAAGTGTCCACAACTAGTGGCATAAAAAGACAGGTTTCCCCGAGTGACAAAAGCGGGCTCAGGTGTGACCATTTACAAAACCATGGTGGTTTGTGAACAGATGGAGTGTGCTGTTGTCACACAGCCTATGTGGGCTGCTGGGCAGAGATGTTTGCTCTAGTCCCACAGGAGGAGACACTTCTGACAAGTAGGTACCTTGGTCTTCTGCTTTCTTGTGGTCTTTTCACCCTGAATCTGTTCATCACTGAAGGATGATTTATGCAGGAATAACAGGGCCTTTTCTGATTAATCACAAATTGTGGATAGCAAAAAAAAGTTACATTTTAATAGTCTTTGCTTTGAACTTCGAAATTTTTTTTTTGCAAGAATGATTTTATTCACACTGGTTATAAAAAGCTTTGTCATCTCCAGGCCAAGACTTTCTCTAGTAGTCAGCTAGAGAAAAGTCTAGTTCATCAGCTGAGTGCCCATTACAGGTTGCCCTGTCATGACTGGTTTGCAAAAGACATGAATTGAAGTTTGAACTCTCCAAAGGGGATATAAAAAGAGTAATGGCTATTAAGAATATGTGTATTTCTGACATGGAAGGGCTGAAAAACCTGCATTAGGTCCATGTTTCTTGGTTTGGATTTGTGTGAGTGTTGTGGTTTTGGCAGGAGGACACTGAGGTTGCAGGGACAACTGGGAAAGTGAGTGCCTGTTCTTTGTCCAGCCTGGCATGTCAGAGGGCAGTGGATCTGGGGCCAGCTTTAAAACAGGATGTGTTTCAAAAACACAGGTAGGAAGGTGGTCATTAAGAGGGTAAGCAAAGGGGGGGTCATTTTGGAATGTCTTGGTGAGGGAAAGGGAAGGAATTAGGGGCTATTTACCTGCCTTAAAAATCTACTGACTTGAAATGCCCATGTGTGAGGGAGACATTGAGGGCAGATGCAAAAGTGGGTTTTCATATTACTGAGTGGGAAGATTTCTCTCTGGAGGCAGCTCAAACTAGGTATAAATATGAACAAGAGCAAACTGAAACTAGTGATGAGTATTCTTCTGCAAGTGGTGGGACTATGCTGATGACCTGGGAAGAGAGAGTGGGTGTCTGTACAGGGCAATGCTAAGTGGAAATGGACTTGGTGGAAGAGGAAACTTTTTTCCCAGGTATTAGTGCACGGATGACACTTTATTCTGAAGAACTGGAATGTGTCCTCACCACTAATGTCTGCAAACCAGAGCCCAACTGCTTCACCCAGGCTCCCAAATCTATCACATCCCCCAGAACCATCTTGCTGTTGTCCAGTGACTGCCATTTCTGTTTGTGTGTGTCTCTTTCAGAATAAGCTTTACTAGCATTACTGTGCAGTGTGTGCAATACTCAGCCCACGGAGTCAGTTTGCAAGTGTAGTTATCCTGGCTTGAAACATCTCATTTGGAGATAGATCCAGATGAGACAGCATCAGTGTTGAGCTCCGTGTTGGGACTCAAAACAATGACAAAAATGGAGCTACTTTACACATTTATTTCCATTTCCATTTTATTTTCTTATTTAAGTGAATAATTAGGATAGAAGTTGACCCCAGGTATGTGCTTCACCCAAGGTTGCATGGTACCCTGGGCAACTGAGTCCCCCTTAGAGATGTTTCAAATTAAAACTCTTAGAATTGAGGTGTACTGAATGCTTCTGTCTGCTCCACTGTGATAAAGGCATGCCTGCCCTTTCAAGGGACACTTTCAAGCTACAGCATGGCAAACGTGGCCAATATCCAGGCACAGCTCTCCCTCTCCACATCCATAACTGAGACCATAATTTCCCCACTGTCCCTCGGTGCCCTGCTGGCAAGGCAAGCAGCTATGCCAGCAGTGCAGTCATTCAATTTGTGCAAGCCTAGGGAGACCATGAGGACCCTTCAGTCAAGGACTCTTCAGTGAAACTGCTGCCTCTACCCCTTTTGTGATAATCACAGACATTTATCTATTAAAAGAAACAAATTCAGACACTATCAGTTTGTACCAACTTTTTGTTCTTCTGCTTAGATCTGGGTTTTTTTTTGTTCCACCAGAAGCTGTGCAGTTTTTTGTAATTTTTAAAAGGTTTTAATTTTGACCAAATCAGCACAACATAGTAGTGACCGTAAAAATTAGGCCATTTTATTTTAACATCTGACTGTGAATCATGTTTGACATTGGCAGGGAACAAATAAAGGCATTCTGTTGTTTCCCTGTGAAATGAGGGGGGGTGGGGGGTTTCTGGGGAGAGGGGTGTTTCTTGCTCTTTGGTTAGAGTTTTTTGGTCACCTAGGTCTGTAGTGTGCTATGCAGAAAGTGCATCCTATGGTTTCTCACAAAACTCTCCTGATTGTGGGTTGGTATATATTATATAAATATTTAGCAATCAGCTTGGCAGGGGAAGCACTACTGGGAGCCACCACCCAGGGAGCATCCCACTACCTACTCCCAGAGCAGATCCAGCAATACTGGTACTGCTGAGGTCCTGGCTGCCATGCTGCCTGGATTGCTGGTTGCTGGCCTGTGCAAGCTCTTTGATGAGACCACACAGGTTGGCTTTGATCTAGAGTCTACCACCTGCCAAGGGCTCTTGTGTGTCACTTGCCTCCAGAGTGGTTCATCTCAGCTGTCTTCTGCTGCCTGTGTTGCACCTGGTCTTCTGGTGCCTCTCTGAAGTGTGTGATGGTCAGGGGACTAGATGAAGGCACCTACTTTTGGATAGGATGTCTGTGCCCTGAGCTCTGCCAGCTGCAGAGAGGCACAGGGTTACCTGCTCCGGTGCATGCAGACTGACAGTCAAATGTACATCCCCCTGGTACCTCCACTGAGATCACACTGGAGTTGAGGGTCCCCCCTCGTTTTTCCCAGCTCATCCAATATCTTTTGTACGTAGATGAGATCTGCCTCTTCATGCTGGTAATGTGATACTCTGAAAACCCTGAATTTGCACCTGGAAATGGGAATAAAGCAAGTCTGAATGCAAGGAGTGCTCTTGCTGTGCTGTGCCACCCTCCCCTGTGTCTGCCAGCAGGTGTGTGTGTGTGTGCGCTCCCCTGTGCTCTGAAAGTGGAGTGAGTCCCCACTGATGATCCAACTCTGAAATTCAGAATGTGCCCGTCCTAGTGAGACAGTCATGTTGGTTACATGAAGTGTATCGTGCCGTTGTCGATATTTTTTAATAGCTACAAATATTTTCTATCAAGTTTTATTAAGTGAGACCCACATACTTCTCCCAGCTGTGACTGCGGTCTGTTCCTACATAGCTGTTCACCCCGCCCTTGCTCAGCAACACTTCACAGTCATGCTGTGGTGCAGATGAAGAATTTGGGTTTGAAGTTGGCAATCTGATTCCCATTAAAGCTGTATGGAAATTTGCCACACACCTGCCTAGGAAGCTGGAATAAATAATTCAGTGCTGTACACTGATACCTAATAGCAAGCAGCTAACTTGAAAAACCTTGTACTTGGTTCAGCTCCTCTGTGCTCTGTCCTTTCACGGCAAAAGAGGGAGAAAAACCCTAAGACGGACACGGAGAGGCTAGGCAGGGCTGTGGACCTTCTGAGCATGAGCTTTTAGCCCTTCCAAAGGGAAGGGAAGCGACTGACATCTGGTAGAGCTGAGGAATGCAGCGAGGAGAGAGAACTGTGAGAGCCACTGACGCTCGCTCGGGAGAGAGGCACCAGCGGGAACGCGGCTGAGTTAATTGCTACAAGTTAATAACCATACAAGGCAAAAAGAAGAGCATGTAAATCTTTGTGTCTGACTCCCATTTTCAGAAATACCTTCATACTTTAGGAGCAAGTGTCATAAATAGAATTTAGACTCTTCATTGCATGCATTATTTTTGCAAGGAAGGCCACCTTTGTTAGAATCAGATTCAGAATCACGGAATATTCTGGGTTGGAAGGGACCCAAAATGATCACCACACAAATCTATTAACCATTAACTGTGGGAGACACTCCTGCTGCAAGCACGACTGATTTGCCCTCACTAGGATGCAGCTACATAAAGTTGTGTTGAAAGCTGGCATGCAGGAGCAGTGGGCAGAAACTTCCAGGTTTAGGTCCTGTGCTGTTTACAGGTCGGTTGATCATTTTGGTTTCCTAGTGCTTTCTCATGGTTTTTTTGCTATCTTTTCTGCATGCCTATGGACACCTGGTGATTAATATCTGCAGTTAGAGTCAATGTCATCAAATCTAGCTGTTGTTGTTTCATTTTACATTTTATGTCTCTAGCAGTCTTAGCATTTCACTTGAGAGATGAAGTAATTGTGTTTTCCTTTAGGAGTTCACACGCTATATTTGAAAAAATAATCTTAACAAATATAGGTTTGCATTTCAAGAAACCTTGATTTGCATAAAATTGTGTTAGATTCTTTTTCGGCAACATCTTTTAATTACCATTCTTTCTTATTATTGAAAACTAAGTGATTCATCCCTCCAGGCTGCTGGTGATCTGTAAGTTGCATTGGACACAATATATCTAATTCAGCAAGAATGATGCACTGACTCCAAGACACAGTGCAGCCTGTTAAGAGAGATAATCTAATCTAAATGATAAATATGAATAGATAAGGATGTAGTAACTTTCAGAATTGCATGACTGGACTCATGGGCTTCAATGACAACTCCCTCCCTGTTGTCAAACCTACATCTGCACCTGAAGCACAGCAGAATTGCATCTGTTATTATCACGAAAACCTAAACCTTATCAAGTGCATAGAGACACCTGTTAATCTTCTGCAACCTGTTTACACATAGACTTGCTTTTGCAGGCCTGGTCTTGAAAAAGGGGGACAAAAATTACCTCTTGAATAGCACCAGATAAGCCAGCCCAAGCTGAAGAGCTGCCTCACTGCAGACCTGCTTTCCCTACTCTGGTGGCTATGGGCTCTGTCCCTACCATGCGGCCCCAGGTGGGGAGGGACCCAGGGAGAAAGAATAACCTGTATCTCCAAACACAGTCTTGCTGTCACAGCCAGCAGGAGGGTAGCTCTTGCAGATAGGAAGAAGATTTGCTGCACAAGAAGGTGTCATTCCCTTAGTGTGGCTTCCCAGTGCTGTAAACTCCCTGGGCCAATGTAAATAATAGATGTGAATTAAACAGAAGTGGTTTCTGCTATTACATAGTTATTGTAACTATTTCCAAGTTGTATGTCAAAGAGATTTTTCAGGTGTGCTCAGAGGGAAACTGTAGGTAGATCTGTGTGCTCAATTTCAGCATTAATCTTGGGACAAGTAGGTAACAAGTAGTCTCTCAATGACATTACAGTATATTGTGTTTACGATGTCAGACTAAGGCCATTCTGATTTTTTGACTTCTATAAAACACCCCATATACTGTACTAGGAAATAGTCACTTTTTAACATATGATGTGCCAGGTTGGTATAGTTAGACAGTTTTGGTACATTTCCAAAGAAACTAGACTTCTGGGATTTTTTATTTCATTCCGCCCAATGCAATCTGATCTACTGCTGGTCCCAAGTGAAGCCAGTTTATGTACCTTTGGCCACACAACTCCACATGATTACTAGCTGACTTTCTTGGCTCTTAGAAAAATTGTCAGGCAATTTTTTGATGTTAGGTCCCAACAAGAGAAACAGGGTGCTTGCTGGTAATTCTTTACATACAGGGTAATTAAAAAAAAAAAAAAATCCCCGAACTACATTTTTCTTATATCTGGGCAGTTAGTTATAAGATGCTGGTTTCTTTATTGGGGAGAAACAATGCTCTTTTACTCCTAGTTGGAGACTGGAACAGACTTTGCAACAGAGAATAAAATCTATCTACTAATAAAATCTATCAATCAGCTAAACATGCATGCCCAGTAATTCCTCCAGAGTCATGCAAATTGCACACTGGAAAACTGCTGAGTCTGTCATACCTGAAAATATTTCTAGATATTATTTTTCAAGCTTTGTTTTCATTTGGTGATGTCAGGATGCCAAATTTATGAATAACACGATCCTTTCACCTTTTATTTAGCTACTGGATGAGCTGCATTTCTCAGTTGTGGCTATGGTTTAACTCCATTGTCCTGTAGACTTTCCAGGGTCAGGCATTTCTTGTCATGCTCCTGGGCAGGTGATCATGGGTGGGGTGGTTCTGCAAGGGCAGATGAAGCAACATCACTTCTGGCATGGTAGCACTGCCCACCCAGCACCTCGGCAGTGGGTCCAGTCCTGCCCCTGTAATGCTGCTAACAAAGGGTTGGGACCATGGGCTTGGGACCAGGCTAAGAGTGTTCATTTTGAGTAAATTTGAGAGGCATATTTTGCATGTTACTAGCGAGGGAACATTCTGCTGTTGGTTTCTGTGGGATGGAGGAACAGAGGGGGAGAGGTGGCACATTCCTGATTCAGTGGGGGAAGACTTAGGCTTTGGGAGCCCAAGTCAGAGCTCTGCCCTATTTCACAGAAGCTAAATGAGCGTTTCTCAATCTTTTAATATCAAAGGACCTACAAGGTTTTTTTGATCTGAGCACCAGCAGCCAGGGAGTGAGCGGTGCCTGTAGGCAGGCACTGACATAAGTGCCTGCCAACTGCGTGGGATGCTGTGTGTGTGTTTTGGTTTAGTTTCTTAATTATTTTTCTGCAATCAGTTCCCGGACCACCTTCTGGTGCCTTACGGATTGTGGATTGCCCATGGGCCCCACAGAGCTATGCTGAGCTGGATGACTATTAAGAGCTTGGCTGCACCAGAGGCACTGTGGATGAAGGATTTACGTGCTGTTACATATATTCCCTGAAATAATCACTTTTGTCTGAAGTACTTTGATATTGATAAGTGGCTGAGGTAGAATTTGTGGTCCTATCTAGTCCTACATGCCTTGTTTTGAAATTATCCACCTTCACTGTTTTTCTCATATAGACTTAAATTTAGCAATTATTTCTTTACAACGATCTACATTAATTCAGACATTGCATCCAAGGGTTTAATCCAATGTGTGCATTTCAGGTGAAACGTTAGAAACCTTTCAGCATCTGTAATAATTTTTCGGTATTAAATGTAGGAATTTTTTAATTTAACATTAAAAAATACACTTCACTTGTATGGGCCAGCTTCAAAGTGGCTGCAGGCAGGAAATTGAAAGTTGGATGCTCTCTTCTAGCTCAGTGGAAGAAAAATTTTCACAGCAGCTGGACTTCAAGGCCGGCTGAGTGTGGTCTTGGTTTGCTGAGCTTGCTGCTTCACGGGGGAACCCAAGCTCCTTCCTAGGGATGGGAGAAACTGTCAGGAGTCTGGTCAGCATGACTTTGCCCTGCAGAGGACTGTGTGCTGCTGCTGCTGCCCTGTACCCCAGCAGTGGAGTTTGTTTTCTTTTTGTTTTCTGTCATATCAAATCAATGACAGCCCATGGACACTGAGGTTGGTAGTTAGTTGTTGGTCACAGCTTAAACTGAAGATCCCAACCTGCCCTGAGGAGGAGTTGGCAGGTGTGTCTGACAGGAGAGTGCAGGGCTGGGGCACAGCACAGGAATTGACTGATTGACATCACTTCATTACCCTCTCTTAATTCCTGTAATCAAGGTCTTGGGCAAATGCTAAGAAAAAGCTGCTTTTATCCCAAAAAGATGTCATGTGCCAGTATTTAATGTACAGCTCATGGCTTCAGCCTGAGACCTGCTGGTCCTGTAGCAATGACAGGATCCCACTCCCTGCATCCACCTGCACAGTTCCCAGGGCAACAGAGATGAAGGTGCCCACCTAGGAGTGATGATATGATTATGATAAAGAAAAGGTAAATCAATCACTGTGTGTTAAAAGGGTAATTACTGAGCAGGCTACCACTTAGTAGATGGGCATTTGATCTGTTTGGGCAGACCAGTTTTTTCAGGAGTGGCTGATAGTCTGTAGTACTTGATTTCTCCAGTACATACATCCCATTCTGTGGGCAACTGGCTGAGTGATAAATCTGGCTATGCTGCAGTAGAGCTTAACCCTGCTTGTGAACAGCCACTGTAAAAGCATTTGGGGCATGTGCTGAATTTTAAACATTGATGTCACTGCCGTTTTTGTTGCTGTTTCAGAACACTGGAAGAGACAAGGAAACAGGATTATATGGTTTGCCGGCTCTCTTTTGCTTGTTCCTAATCTTAAAGTGATTTTTCTTTTCAGTCATAAATAGCATTCTTTTCATTTTCTTTTAATTTTGTTGCCCCTTTATGTCAGATTTGGTTTATATACTCAGTGTACACACACGTTCCTTAAAAGAGAGGGATCCTGCTGTTTTGCCTCAGGCACTTTGCAGCCCTTTCCTCATAATAGCAACAGCAAATCTACTCAGAGACCAAATTTTTCTGCCCTGCCAAGTGCATGACTTGCAGCAGCATTGGTGGAGACAGTATTGCACATCTGTACTCTCCTCATACCTTACCTGTCCCGTAGCTAAGGAAAACGAAATTGTCCCTCACAGATGAGCAGCTGGGATTTTTTTGGTCAAAGGAGCAGATGAGAGGGGAACCCTCCTCACCTGCCCTGTAGGAATGTGTTCTTTCCTGTAGTCAATTGAAAAAAATGATGGTGCAGCAATTTTCTTGTGTGCCCCTTGATGTTGATATTTTAAGTATCATTTTCTGTGAGCAGAGAAGAATCTTGGGTTTCATTTTGTGCTGGAAGAAGGCAATTTTCTAAGTAATGCTCTAAGTTTATTGAAGAAAAGCTTGAGAGTTTTTCAACTTCAAGGCAGAAAACCCTAAACGTGAACAAGAAGAAACCCACAGGGTATTATTATCAAGACAAACAAGCAAGCCAACCAACTAACCAACCCAGCAAATAAAGACCTGGCCCAGTTTCTGGTGGGGGAGGGCAGTGGTGTGGGCGTCTGTCTGTTGGACTGACTGATGTTGTCAATAACTCCCTCTGTTCCTCCTCCTCCCCCTTGTCATCTAATTTTGTGAATGATATTTTTATAACTGCTTCTTCTTGGATGTGTTTGGTGCTGGTATAGGAGAGACACCAGGAGAAACACCATCATGTAATTCGCTCTGGGCTTGGCTGTGTTATTCCATGCATGTTTCTTGCTTGCTGGCTGTTGTGCTGCCTCCCTGATTGCCTCTGTTCTGGGTCAGTGGGTTCAGCAGCTTGGGAGGGCATCAGGTCCTTGTAAGGCTGATCTGCTTGGTCAGGACACTTTTATAAATGTGCCTTACATTGATCTAATTGTCCTCTGCCCTGACAGGGCTGACAGCCTGCAGACCTCCCAGGATGTGCCCTTCCCTTCTTTGTGGCTTTCCTTTCCACACCATGTCCATCTTTTTCACTGCTAGAAGAGCTTAAGATGGAGCTGGGAATGGAGATGCTGTGGCTTTATTAAGAAGATCTGATATTATCTACTTTCCCCATGGTTCTTCTATTAATGACCATTGTGTCTCATGCTTTATTTCAATCTGACATTTAACAATTCATTTAAGAGTTATGGATGCTTAATTTCAAGCTTTGCGTGAAAATACCCATAAGACATATTACAAGTTGCCCAAACCAGTAGCCCCATAGAGGGGAAGCTGCTGCAGCTCCACAGCCTCAGGCCCAGCCAGGAATGACACTGAGCATATGCTCCCAGTGAGCACATGGGTGCACACACATACCTGTGTGCACAGCCGGGAAATAACACCAAGAAAAGCAGACAGAAATACACAAACAGAGCACAAATCACCTAATCCTGTCCTCTTCTCAGTCCTGTCCTATGCAGTACCTCAGAGATTTGCCCCAGTGGACTCATCCTGGGTCTTTCCTAGCCCCCGGGGCTGATGCTCTCCTGGTACAGCCTTGGAGGAGCTGGGACAGGGTTTCATGTCTCTGACTGAGGCGCCACTGGTGTCTCTGTGCTCTTCTGTGTGGGTGTGGGCCTTTCATCATAGAACTGAACAGGTTATTTCTGGAAATAGAAACGGTACAGAAACACTAGAGATTACTCAAGACTTAGGCATGTTCAGAAATGTCTGAGTGACTTAGCAGCCTTGTATCCTTCCACGGTACTTAAAAACATAAAACTCATCAAAAAAATGGTTGCTGTTTGTGGTCCCAAGTTGCTTTTGAATTTACTCCTGTTTTGACTAGTATTGCACAAGCCATAGATTTTGTACTATGAAAACTGCTCCCAACATAACAATTTATGGTGAAACTGCAGCATATATTTTAGAAAGATAGAGACTTTGATTTGGGACTCGATAAATAATGAAAAATTCATCACACCATTTAGCAACTTGTACCAACAGCAACTTTGGTCCAACAGACAGTGATTTGTCAAAATCCACTGTCTAAAACCTAATTGAAATGTTGTGCTGATTGACAGAGCTGTAGTCAACAACATTCAATGTAGAAGAGGATATTTTCTTCCCTGTGTGCTTGTTAGATTAAAGAGCTCTCAAGGATCAGAAGAAGTGTCTCTGTCTAAGGAACAGAAGCATCTGTGAATGGTAGGGGTGTAATTTCCTACCCACCTCCAGTTACACTCTCTTGTGATCCATCTGTCTGTGAAGCTATCAGGTATTGTGTTTTATAATTACTGCTTGTTAAAAATATCATCTTTGTTTTAAGTTTAAAAAAGGAAATCTCAACAGACCCTCAAAAATGAAAGCAAAGCTACTTCTAAGAAAAAAACAACAACTTTTAATAAGAAATAGATTAAAAATGGTAAGGATTAGGCAAGGATTTGATTAAAAAAACCCCAAACAAGCCACGTAGAGCATTTTGACGATAAAAGAAATGTACGTGCTTATGAAAATGTTTTATGTCAAGAAAGTGTGCTAAAGTGTTCAGATGAGATGTCTCAGCATAATTGCAGGATCACATCGAGAAGTGTCCTTTGCCTGTTCAGGTGCAAGGCTGAACTCAGAGTTTGACCTTCAAGGTAACAGCTGTGTTCAACTCCCTTCATCTGGGAACAAAGTGGTGCATCAAATTGACAGGAAAGATGGATGTGCTTGTTAATGGGATCTGGGTCTCCTTAATAAGTGCCTGATTTCCCTGTAGAGCTGATTTTAGGCAGGAAGAGCAGGTGCCTCACAGCCCTGGTTTTCCCTTTAGCCAGATGAGACGAGACACTACTCATCCCCTTCCAACACACCCATATTTGCTTCCCACAGAAATAAAAGGCAGTGGCTGAGTTACATGTCTGGACCTAGGACTGGGAAGCTCTTTCTAGGCCCTTGTTAAGGATATAGCCAGGACTGACATTTTGGAAGTCTCTGAAGGCTTCTATGATGAATATATAAGGAATTAGAAGAACTGTTGTATTAAGCATTAGAGGAGCCTCAATTAAGTGGATTGTTCCTACCTGGACTAATTATTGCCTCAGTGACACTGAACTATTAAAGCAAGAAAGAGCATTATCAGGTAGAGGGACTGAAAACTCCTGCATAATCCTAGTTACTGTGATGGCAAGACTCAGCATGTCTCTGATTTAACAACAGAATTTACCCTCTCTTTATCAATGAATACAGATCCCATTCCTTATCCTTGTTCTGGTATCACCATTTGCTTCTACAGAAAACTAGATGTGCCCAGCCCAGCTGAGAAAAAAAGACTCAGCTGATACTGTCTACTCTTTCCATTTTATACCTAGTTGCTTCCTGCTTTCTTTTCTTGGTTCCTGTTCACCCATATTAGGAATCAGTAATGCAGAAGTTGCAGAATTACAGCATTTGATCACACGCCCTCTCTTCAAGGGGCTGATCCATCTATACCAATAACACCCTGAGAGGCCACCTAAATCCAGCTGGCCTTGTCCCTTCCTGCAATGCTACATGCCAAGATTGCTTGTAGGGGCAAGAAAGCTCACTCCTCATGTCCAGGCACAGACAGACAGACTGGAAGATGTTGGGCAGACCTACACTGCAGTGATACAGGGTCTTGGATGTATGCCTGGGAGAGAAGAAAGTGAAATGATCAACTGTGGAACTGAGGCCATAAACTGATGTTGCATTATCTTCAGCATGGCACCTTCAGTGAAGCCCTACCAGTTTCCACAGGCTGATGAGTTACTCCTCTGTCTTAGCAACTGTGTGCCTATTCCTTCTTCTGCAGGTGGTCAACATGGGAGGGAAAAGATGAGTAGATTCTCACACCAGTGTTCAAATTGACTAGCTGGCATTCAAAGAAATAACCCTAAGCTTGCAGAGGCAGGGAAAGAGTTAAAAACTGAAATTCCAGTTTGGACATCAAGGGCAATCATGACTTTTACTACATCCTTCTGCCCAGCAAGTATAGTAACAAACTGGGTGGATGACAGTCTCTCTCTGTTTGTAGAGACTGAAAATTATGGTATTTGCATGGCAATAAACTGTTGTGGGAATAAAAACAGCTCTCAGATGTTTACTGCTGGCAAACGGGGACTCTGAAAAAAGGGATCACGTAAGGATTTATGTTTTGTGGTGGAGAAACTGACAGTAAAATATATTTTTAAAAAGGCCAGTATTCTTACCTGGTACCATGGGCACGCTCTGCTTCTTCATGGTTTCACCCTACTGGACTGTATTTCACACTCTGCAGAGGAAGTACACTTTCTCTGCAGAATGAGAGCGTGACAACTTCTCTCTCATCCTCTACCCTGGAGGCTTGTTAAAAGGAGGAAGAATAACTGCATCTGGAAAGTGACTGGCAAAATTGCCCAGGAGCCAAAGAATTGGGATAGTGTGTGGGGGGGTTGATGTACAGTTTGTGGGTTACTCTAGCTATTATCTCAAATAGCTCATCCCATGGAACTATGATGGGGTAATCAGAGGGTTACTCTACTTTTAGTCACAATTCAGGTGTTGCCCCTGGGGATCTCTGTGCATGGAATGGACTGTTTTTCCTGAGGAAAGACTATAATTAAAATACTCTTTAAGCTCTCCTGTATGTATATTCAGTCCCTGAGGAGCCTCCAGAGACAAGTGCCCAGATTTCATCCACTGGGACACACACAAATACATCCCCTAGGGCCATATGTGGGTTTTCCAATAAAAGTCTTCTGTGCCAGGGCTGTCAGGAGAATAGAATGAGGGGATGGATATACTCCTTTGCTGGTGGGACACTGGGCATGGTGCGGCCCATAGCCATCAAGCCTTTCTGGTGGTCAGGGTGCCTGAGCTGGGGCTGCAAGACCTCCCCATGGCAGTAGCTGGAAAGCTGAAGGGGAATTTCTGCATCCAGAAGGGAGCCAGCTTTTCATAAGGAAATAATCTCATACGACAGTGTGATGAATTTGTGTGCATGTATATCCTTGGCTGCTGGAGCCAGTCCAAGCTACGTGTCTGTGTGCCATAGGCCCGCTGCGGCTCAGAGCAAACAGAGGATCCCTTTCAGCCTACGTGGTGGGGAATCGTCCTCTGGCATGAGGCATCCCGCGGTCATGGGTCATTTCCCAAGCTGGACGCTTTGGCTTAACAATGTTCAGGAAAGAGACTTTGATTTTTGCTGGTTTATACTAGCGAAGTCTCTGGAGAAAGAATGGTTGATTTTGTGCAGTTATGCTTAATTAATTTAATTTGGTAATGGCAGAGTTTTATTGGTGAAAGCCCTTTTTCTCTGGTGTAACCCCAAGAACCTGCCAGCACTGCTCTGCTCTAGCAAGTCAGTCTCTACACAGGTAAGATCTGATGCAAAGTGATGCTCAGGATCTGCTGGTGCCCTTTGCTCTTGCATGGAAGGGTCTGGCAAAAAATATTCATGCACTTCAGGCCAGGAATACTCCTTAAAGCGGAACAGCCAGGGGTGTGTGGGTACTGTGCCGGCAGCCATCCCGCAGGGTGAAGCCGTCTGCTCCGAGCGGGCAGGAGGAGAGCGGCTCCCTGCCAGCAGAGCTGGCCTGGGCCAGTGGGCTGGACTGAGCCATCTCTGTTCCCCACTCTGCGGCCACCCTGGCCTCCCTCTTTCCCAGTAGTTACGTCAGAGCCTGTGCACTTTGCCAGTAGGTTTGATACGACTGACTAAAAGCACCATTTTCCTGGTAAAACAAACACAGACTCCTTTTTAAAAACACCTTTTGATACTTTATGAGCAGGGCTGGTATATGTAACCTATCAAGCTCAACATATGGCTTATTATGACATTTAGCTGATTAAAATAGTCTAGACATAAACTTGAGATTTCAAAAATGTTTAAGCTAAGTCCGAAATACATTTTAATGTACAGTAGATGTATACTGCAATTTGGGCCACCTGTGTCCCTGTAGGAATTATGGAGCAGGAAGTACTTTTGACTCAAGAAGTGTGTCTGAAAATTGAGGCTGTAAATTAACAACAGCTTGTCTATTAGATTATTTCACCCATAAAGGAGTCTGTATATTTCTAAATGCCTTGTGATTTTCAATACCTTGCTGTTGTTACTTTTATTAAAGAAGGAGGTTGGCAACAGTCTGGACATCTAGGTCGAGCACATTTTTAGAAAATCATGGAATAAATAGCAGCAGCCAGCCAGACGGTGGTGAGGCATACCTGTGACCACAAGAGGAGGAAACCCCAGGTTGGCCTGTTGGTGGGCATGGTGGTGCCGATGTTCCCTGGCATCCAGGAGATTCAGCCCAGCTTGTTTCAGACACTGGGCTGCTGCTTGTTAGCCATTCCAAAGCCAAAGGCAGGGCACTGTGTACACACCACCATGGACCATCTGTGTAAAAGGCCAGATAATTTACCTCTTTGTCAGCTTCCTGGTCTCACTGCAAAACTTAATCATCTTGCCTACCTCTCTCTTTTATTTTTCCTTCCTTCCAAGAGTTTGGTCTATTTATGGTTGTTCAGCTGTCTTTGGAATGGCCAGAATAGAAAACTAAAAGAAAAAAAATTCCTGCTCCATGATCTGTCCCAAGTTTCTCTGAAGTGGCTTTCAAAGAGGGGAGCAGTGAATCCTAAATACTTCAGAGAGGGAGCCATCTCCACAGACTCCTAGCAAGGGGCATCACATAAGGCTGAGTAACTGTCAGGGCATCTTCAGCATGTCCACAGGGGGACAGGGCTGGGGAGAAATACCTACAGAGAAATTTCCATGAGGAGGAAGTTATGGCATAGAATATGCATTCTATCCCCCATAAATAGTTATGTAATCCCTATTTTGCTGAGCATTTCTGTCACATACGTTAGACCTAATGACTTGCACAGTGCATGAAAGGGGCCTGCATGGGGTGATTATTTTGGCAGAGAGCTGTGTTATGTTCAGTCTGGTCATTATGCAGGGGTCTAGATACATTACCCCTCTGTGGTTCATCCTCAGGAGAGGTCTGTACCTCCCTCCTGGACACTCCTGTGCTGCTGAACAGAATAACACATTGGCTGGGGTATGGGATATTGTTTCAAGAACAAGAAAAATGAAACCACCAGGACAACTCATGGAAACTCCTTTCACTTGAAGAACACAGGGCTGTAGTTTGGTAGCTACTACTCTCACAGTCTTGCAACATCCCATCTGCAGGGTGGGTCAGTAGGCAACTGGCAGGTGAAGGTGGTGGAAGATGTGTCCCTGCTCTGGGTCTGAGCTAAGACACAGGCGTCAGTGGTCCAGCTACTTGATGGTGAAAGGTTCTTGTTCTGCCTGCAGAGAGGTCTTCCTGTGACATTAAAACTTGTGGCAAGTGTTTAGGCTGCCTGCAGAACGAATGCTCTGTCTAGCCTGTCTGATATACAAGAGCTAAGTGCAGAGCCCAGGTTATCTGAGGCACTTCAGAGGAAACCGGTTGCAGCCAAGTCGAGGCAAACACATAGACACAAAACCTCAAACTCCTCTGAAGGTCCCTCCTCTTCCGTGGTTTCTCTCTTTTGTGCTCCCCGGGCCTCGTTGGCTTGGCACTGCCCCATCCCTGTTCTTCCAGGCTTGGTCCATCTGGCATGTTGGTGGCTAAATCATGGCTGGGCAGTCCTGCCAGGACACCAGGTCCCATCTGACCCTCAAAGGCCTCTCTTGCCCTTTAATCCATGACTGAAAGTGAGCCAGGTGGAGGGGAATATTCTGGCTTTGCTGCAGCGTGCTTGGTGTCACTGTGTCAGACACGTAACGTGGTTGCCTATGCAGAGTTGGGCCAGAGGGGCCAGTGCTGCTGCAGCCAGAGCCTGTTTGCACCACAGCTGGGTGGGCAGTGGGCAGTGGGTAGGGGCTGCCAGGTGGGCGATGGACCCCAGTGGAGAGTGGGGCTGCAGCAGTCCTGGGGGACAAGGAGCGGTTGTCACTCTGGATCAGCTTCTCCCATCCCAGAATGCAGCATATTAAAGCAATTAAGAAAAGCTCTGCTCAACACAGGGATTTTAAGGGGAAATATGAATGTAAGGATACAGCGTTCCTCGATCAGAGGGGAGAAATAGCAGAGGGTAAATTAAGCACAGCTGGAATGAGCATAAGAAATAGATTAATTCCACAACAATTTTTTTTTCTTTCCGTTCTTTAAAAATTATGGGAGCTAGGAAAACTAGCACATCTTAATTCCACTTGGTATGCAACCCTTTAGTCCTCTAGCCTGTCAGCCAGCATGCACTGAATTCTAGTGCAAGCCATTCACCCTACAAACCCTTGGTGAGGGATCCCTCTCCCACACCCGTCCCTGCACATATCCTTCTCTCTTCTCCTGGTGCTGCTGTGAGGACAAATACTGTGGACAAGGGAACTCTGGAAAATATATCAGGAAATTATTTGCTTGTATGTTGTGATAGTGGTTCAGAAAAATGAACAGAGCTCCTCTGCAAGAAAAATGTCAGGTTCTCCTTCCAATATGCCTGTCAGAGAAGGGATCATCCCTCAGTTCTGAGGCTGCACAGGACTTGATATGATGTTGTCTTGTTCTGTGGTTCAGGTGTTTAGTGTAATGCAACCTGTACAGTAAATAATAGTGGAGTTTGTGGACTGAGGCTCACCAGCTACTTCTGCTGTGCCTAATACTCAGCTCTCCTGGGTTCTAGGCACCTTATCACAAGCTTGGGCAGGACCTGTGAAATCCTGAGCTTTTCCTGGGTGCTCCTGAATTATGGGGGATACATTGCTCTCTCTCCTGCTGGATCCTAAGACGGGCAAACTCATCTGACCATTGCTCAGGGCAGTGATCAGCTTCACACTAGTGCCTGTAGGACCTGGAGTGTACTCTGAGAGTAGATGAGTCCAGGGATCTGAGTCCAGAGAGGTTGGGTGGAAGTAGCTCATGTTCCCCTGCCTGTGGTGTGCGCCTACGGGCTGCTGCAGAGCTCAGGAGCAACAGGCACTCCCTGTACCAGGATGTACTGGCCCCTTGGTTCAGCCAGCCACTGGCTCCCATCCTACCCCTCCATCCCTCAGGCCTCTGGGATTTTGCCTCTCCCAGGAAGGTCTGTCCTTGGGTTAGGGGCCAGGCTGTCAGGTACTGCCCCCATCATAGAAGGGCTTGGGAGGGCCAAGCCCCTGAACTCTGCAATGGCACCCTCTCAGGGATGGCTGGGCTTCAGCAGTTCTGGCTTAAAAAAAGATGGAAGACAAAAGAGTCAGGAAGAGGATAATTCTGGATGCTTATTGTAGGCACTGCAAAAGCAGGAAAGGATTTGAAAGAACAGATGAACCGTGTTGCCATTACATACAAATTGGTACATCAACCAGTGCTGGACAAGAAATGCAAGTTATGACTGGCACTCGACTCTTACCTCATATAGCTGCTGGGTAAAAGCATAAAGGATAGCCTTGATTTTGAATCTCTTGGCTTTGCTTAACTTGTATTGCAGCCATAATACTAAGTAAATACATGTTTTCTGTGAAGATATTTTCTTTTTCTCTCTGGCAATGACAATTTTTGTTGTTTTCTATTTAATAAAATAACAAATGGTCATAAATTGTGTATCATTTGCTCAACTATATAGATGACTTCGTTGGAACTTGTCCAGTCTTCAGTAAAAGATATATTTAACAGGTTTCAAATACAGTATGTATTTAAAATGAGGTGAATAATCCTTAAGGCATTTTGAAAATGGTGTTTAAGAAAAGTCTGTTCACAGTATATTTTGCTAACTTCCCTCATACTGCATAGCTATGTGTAATGTCTTCAGTGATGCACTCAGGCTATCACAAATGTTAAACTCAGCAGGTATGTCTGGAGTCCCAACCAAGAGTACGGCATGGATAAAATACCCTCTGTGAGGCCGGGAGGCACGGCTGCATTTCTGAGGGTTTCAGGGCACCTCTTGGACTCTGTGTCATGGTTTGACACTGGCCAAAAGCCAGACACTCACAAAAGTAATTTGCTCACCCCTTTCTTGCTCTCAGCTGGGCAAAGGTGAGGAAAAAAAAAGAAATTAACGAACGGCTCCTGAGTTGTGATTGGAATTGGGAGAAAACACTCTAAGGGAAAAATAGGATCAAATTTAAGGTATACAGTAAATTTGTTATTAACAGAGTCAGAGGCAGATAATGAGAAGTATAATAAGCCTTTAAAACACATTTTTTCCCCTCAGGCCCTCCCTCCTTCCTACCAACACTGCAGGGAGACAGGGCATGGGGGTTTTGGTCATTTTGTCACTCAAAATCTTCTGTTTGCTCAGGGAGAAGAGTCTTTTCTCTGCTGTGCCATGGGGTCCCTCCCATGGGCAAATAGTTTTCTCAAAACTGTTGTGGCATGGGTCACTTGTTCATGGGGCTCAGTCCTCTAAGGATAGGCTGCTCCAGTTTGGAAGCAAGAGCTCACTATCTCTGGGAGCAGGGGCCCTCTCTGTTCGGGTCTCCCACTGGATCACAGCTCTCTGGCATCCACCTGCTCTGGTGTATTTTTTCCCACAGGCTGTGAGTGGATTTCTGCATTCCTCAGGGACTTTATGCACTACATGGGGACAGTTTGTTTTACCATAGTCCTCACTATGACTTGCAGAGGAATTTTGGCTCCAATGCCTGGAGCACCACCTCTCCCTCTTCCTTTTCCACTGACCTTTGTGCCGCCATGTTGTTTTTCCTCTCATGTCCTCCCTTCCTCCTCTTCTCTGACTAGAAGCACAACTGCTGCTCGTAGGTACCATTGCCAACAAGTTCCACTAATTTAAAGATTCCTGTGGGATCCTGCAGTGCCAAGAGGTTGATCTTGTTTAGGTTTAGGTTCCCCTCTGGAGGGTCGCTCGCCATGTTGTCACTGCAGGCCTGGCGGTCCTGCTGCCACCGTGCAGGCAGCAGTGGCTGCTGCGGCGCTGGCATTAATTAATGCCTCTCTTCCCTGGCACTAATTAATGCCTCTCTTCCCAGGGGCACTGGGCAGGGGAAGTGGTGTGGCTGGCTGGGGGTGGCCAGGGAGGCGAGGGTCACCACGGGCCATGCTGAGATGGCAGCAGCCACAGCTCGTTACCGTGGGCTGCCCCTGGGGAAAAACCTGGTGCTTGTGCTGTTCTGATTTTCTTCTTAAATGTGTCATGACAGAGGCGTTACCAGCCTCTCTAACTGGCCCAAGTAGCATGTCCCTCTTCAGAACCATCAGCGACTGGCTCTGTTCAACAAGGTGGAAGATTCTAGCAGCTTCTCACACAAGCCACTTGCGTGGCCCTCCCTTGCTACCAAAACCCAGCCTGTGCCAAATAAACACACTGTGATGTATCCCCTGGAGCAGCATCCTCTGAGCTGTGTCAGGGCATCTTCATACTCTGCATGCTCCCCTCTCCGTGCATGCCTTTTCCCTTCCTTATCTTTGTTCTGTCCTTCCCCTTGCTCTCCTTCCTTCCTTCACTGGCTTGAGAGGGCCAGAGTCATTACAACATTCCCAAGCCAGCAGGCAAGCTGTTTTATAGGGATGATATTTCCTAGCAGAAGGGCTCTGATGTCTTCAAACATTTCTTTTTGTATCATCTGAGCAGCATAAAGAAACCTTAAAGGAGAAGAAAAATTGAAACTACACTTCTGGAGTGACAGGATATAATGACAGGATATAAATATATTGTAATATACTCGTGACATACTGTTGCTGAATTTTAGTGCATTAGACTCTGTCTCTTGCACTTACCTGAAGACACTGCCTTTGTTGGTTCCTGCTCAGTATGGTGGGTCCTCAAGAAACTTTCAAGAGCAATCAGAGAAAGATTTTGCAAGACCGGCAGGAAGTTTAAGGGATGTTCAAAGCAGGCATTGTTGACTTCAAACAAAGCTGTGCAGATAATTTAGACTTCAGGACTGTAATTAGATAGAAGAAAATGTATGCTGTGATAAACCCAGCTGCTGTTCTCATAGCATGTGACTGATATCATGGGCAAAAGGCCAGGACCAAAAAAGTTCACAGCCATGGGTAAAGTGCTGTTTTCTAAAATTGATCAGATTTTGATGTGCGTGTTCAGGATGATGAAATGCTGCTTCAGATACTCTCACCTCATTTGAGGAGGACAAGCTAAAGCTGGACCCCTTAGAAGTTGATTGTTCCCTCTGAAAAACCTAGTCAGAGACTTTTCACAACCGTGTCTGACTACAAGCTGTGCAAAATATGGTCGAGCAAAAGAGGTCCTGATGAGTGACCCATTTGCAGCAGCATAAATTCTGCTTATTTTATCCAAAAGAGCCTTCTGTCATGGACAATATCATTGCATGGACCTTGATCAATGATATTTCTAAAGCTTGGATCTTGCAAAAATTTCATGACCTTTGTAATACAACAGAGAGGTATCCAAAAAGATGGGTATGTCCAATGATTAATGACATTGTATAATCTACACAGTTGTCAAGAACAAACAAAAAACTCTGTCCATGGCAGGATTTTGGTGTAAAAAAAGTAAGTCACAGGGAGATCACTGAGAGACATTCAATTTGAAGATCTGATTTCTCCAGTCAGACTTAAAATTGTTGCCAGGTTGAAGTAAGATAGATTAAAAAGAAAAGCGTGGCATTTAGCATCAGAACAGAAAATGAGGCTGTCATGTCTTACCTTATCTCTGACATAGGCTTGCTTTCACAAACTTGATATGTCATCTAGTGTGCTGATGTCTTAATTTTGCCATCTGTAAAATGCTGATACCTATTATGTTTCCTGAAGGGGCATGGGTGATGTATGTTTAGCAGCTGATAAATGTAAAATCCATATTGGAAAGAATACACACTTAATTGTAAAAAATTTCAGTGATATATCAGTGAATTAAAAAGTCTGATTGCCAGGAAGGCAGGGGCTGAGTGGGACCTGTAGGCCTGTGAGTCAGTGGTGAGATGTGATGGTGGGACTGTATTTCTGGTTTTAAACTTCTTTATTTCCTCTCTTCTCTGATATTCTCTCTCTTTTTTTTTTTTTTTTTTTTTAAAAAAAAAAGCAACCCTAAATTATATCTTAGGGTTTTGAAATAGCATCAAAGGCATAGTTGGAATGCTTATAAATAGCTGTATCTTTTCTTGAAGGTGTGGTGTCCCAGTTTATTTGAGGACTGATGTAAGGGAGTCATTGTGGGCCTGGGGCTGTGGATACTTCACGGGGCTGGCTCCTGGCAAGGCGTGTGCTCATCCTCCTTGCTCACTCATGTACCCTGGCTTCTCCATGGCCACTTGTTGTTCTGCCCTGCTGGCAGCCTGTGCCACCTGCCCTGGGGGATGCTTATGTATGTGCAGGCTTGTCCCAGTGCCTTCCTCCCTTGCCATCCATTGTTTGTCTCCCCAAACCCTCTCCTCCCTCCTCTCCAATTCACAACTCCAGTCGGGCCCCCCCTTTCCCCTGGCTTAAGACACAGGGGCAGAGTGCAGTTCCTTCCTGCATGCCTCCCTAGGAAAGATCTAATAATGTGTCCCCTCACTCTGGGGGGGTCTGGAGGCTCCATAGCCACATCCCTTGGAGCCACCCCTGTGGCTGGCACACTGTCCCAGTGCCACACGCAAGGAGCTGGCAGCGAGCTGTGAGCAGAGGGGAGACGTGTCAGAGCAAAGCCTCTTCCTTGAAGAAAAGCACTGAAGGGCCATGGATGTTGATCTGCAGAAGGATCTGTGCTTTCCACAGCCCAGGGGAAGGCGGCTCCCCAGGGATGGATCAGGAAGAGCCATGGGATGGCATCTCGCGGCATGGCACCACAGGGGACAGGCTGCTGGAAGAAAAACCCAGCGTCTCTTGGCTCAGAGTCCATGGAATGAACTGTAACCACCAGCCTATAAATGCGAACATCCAAACAAACAGAAATAAGACTAAATGCAAAAAAAAGAAAAAGGAAAAAAAAAAAAAAAAAAAAAAGAAAAAAAAGAGGGATCCAGGATGGTGCAGCTCTGACTCTGAGCCCTGTCGTCTTCTAGGACTGATGAAGCGACTGGGTGGTTCTTCAGATTCCTGTGGTCTGAACACACACCCTAGTCATCACTGAGATGAGCACGGAAAAAAACAGTAATGAAAGAGGGCTCTGATTTATTTCCTGATAAAATAACCTTTGCTCTCAAAAGCTAACATTTCAGCTCCAGCTTGCAGAGAATGATCTTTTATTTCCATCCATCAAAGCCTACATCGTGCTGGATATCCAGAGTATTCTTCACACACAGCCATGTGTTGGCCAATGAAGGAAAATTACTACCTATAACTTTTTTTTCTGAGGGAAGAGAAAAAGGAGGGGGGCCTGAAGTCTGTATTAAGGGCTGAAATAATTACTATCCATTGCAACCCTGTGACTGCAGTGCAAGGGAAATGGCTTAAAAGTACTAAGCAAGCCAAAAAGGTTTTTCTACAGTGTAAATAATCTCTGTGTTTTTGGAGCCTTTGATTTGAATCATCATCCAAATAATTCCTTTTTTATTTTTGCTCAGGTCGACATCTTGAATGAGTATTCAGAGCCTTCCTGCTCTGCTGCTGTATTAGATAAATACTAGTACATCATGTTTTTGTCCATTACTGTTGTCACTTGGTGTGAGGTAAGAGCCTGCAGTGTTGACTCTGAGCGACAAGAGAAACAACTAGGATTTCCAGTTCACATGGATGATTTCACACCACATTGTGCTGCAAATGGCTACAGGGAACTGTCAGTGTAAGTGAGTTAAAAGCAAGGCAGATGTTTATTTGCAATCAAAGCATTAACTGAGCTTGATACCCAATGAGGCAGAGGCACCTGCTCTGCAAAAGAACTGTTTGAAATAATGAGTTGTTTTTCATAAAAGAGAGCCTGTTCCAATATATTTTTCTGAAAATATAATTTTTTTATGTCAGTGATCGGCACTTGAGTAGGACAAAGTAGAGGGTCTTGCAGTGTTCATATGATCACCCGAATGAGCAATGTGAGCAGCAAGCCCCCGTGCACAGCAGCTCAGGGTTCACATGGCCCCATGCCTCTGTGCTGCCTCTGGCTGGGAGTGCCAGCTCAGTGTCAGCCCTGGGTAATGCCAGGGTTTTTCCTGGGTTCTGATGGTGGATTTGTGGATGTTTTGGGGTGCTCTGAGAAGGCACATTTTGCAGGGCTCCATTCTGTTAGCCCTAAGCCTTTGGTGGGTTGGCAGAGCCCCTCTACCACATGGGGTTGCTGGCTTTTTCAGTGTTCTCAATCATTCACTGCTACTGAGTGAAGAGGCTCAGTAGCAAGAAGCTTGTGTGGGTGTAGAAAGCAGCAAGGGACTATTTTTTCTGTGAAGGTGGATAGATGGTGTTCCTGGATGTGTGTACAGCAAGTCATCGAGCATGTGGGAACAAATGTTTTTATCTACAGAGATTTGCACACAGAAGTAAAGGCAACAGGGGTCCAGAGACCACGACCTTAAGTCTCTTGAAATCATCAGGGATTTCCTTTTTTGCTAGGAGCTGAGCTTTGTTTTTTTCCTTGGAGAGCTCATTCGATCACAAGGAGGAGGTCCAGAGAGGATGGGATGAAAAGGAGGAGTAGGAAGGCTTCTGTGCAGATGAGTGGAGTGATGCTGCCATAGGTCATCAGTAGGCACTGACAGCCCCAAAAAACTCCCCAGATCCCCTGCAGGAAGCACAAGTTTATTTCCTTTGAGTTAAAAAAATAACATAGCTAGCAAATATTACAGAGAAGCTTCCCATGAGAGCCCGCCACTGCAAAGCTCAGTGAACAGTTACCTTGAAGCAGTGCAACAGGATTAAAGGTCAGCCTCCTGTGTGGGTGCCTCCAGCAACAGTCAGTGGGAGTTTTAAAGGCTGAATATCCTCACTAGTCAGTTAAGCTTTGAGAAGGCAAGTAAATGTTGGTTTTATTATGAGACAATATAATAATGGTACGGATCATCCAGCCATTAGCATATCTAGCTTGGCTATAGGGGAACATTCATGGCCCAAAACAGAAGCTGGGGAAAAAAAGTTGCAGAATACCAGAAAAGAGCTGTAATTCCCTCATTTTCAAGTTCTGGTGTTAAGGATTATTCCCCAGTTCTCGGCAAACCATTCCTTCCAGGTCTTGTTGTAAGCAGTTTTCACATAGCCTGACTTCCCTCAAAGTGTACCCTTCATCCACAAGGACCCCATAAAAAGTATTAGGCAAAGATTAAACATTATAAACGTATAACCAGCTCATAAAATGAGTTTAAATGCTAAGCATGAAAGGGTGAATTTGCCTAAGGGGGGTGCTCTGAACTCCATTGACTCAGGGAAACTTGTTCCTTGAGAGACATATTTATCACTATAGTTTATTTGCACTACAAGAGGAACCACTGGAGACTGGGGACTTCATTGTCTGGAGTGCAGCTCAGACATTCAGTAAGAATAAATTCCCCCTGAATATTTTATATCAAAACTGATAGGAGAGGCCTAGGCTAATAATAATAGATCTTCTATTCATATTTCACATCTGGAAAACTGAGTATCTTCAGGATGAAGGAGTTGGCTGAGTGTGTGCTGGTAGTCCTGTGAAAGCAAAGGGGCTCAGCTCAATCCTACAACATGTCCCACTGCAGATCCTTAGCAGGATCAGCCCCTGGACTGCCCTTTCAGGTGATTAGTACAGAGCCTGAGCCCTCAACACTGGCCCCACTTCATGTCTTCTTATGACAGGTTGCTTTTTCACTTGAGATTCAAATGCAGACAAGATAGAATAAAGCTCCTGGGATACCATCTTCTTTCACAAGGACAGACAAGGATCTAGGCATTGGCTGCAGAAGAAAAAATGCTGCATTATGGAACTTACTCAGCCAGAAGAGAAATGCAGCCACAAAGACTACAGGAAGAAGATACACTTTTCTATGGATTATTTGAGTACAAGGATGGTGGAAAAAAAAATCCAGAATGGAGACAGACCTATGTTTATAGTCCTTAATAGCTGACCTGCTTTTTCAGACCTGCCAAAGATGTGAGAGCTTCCCCAGAATGATTTATTTGACACTCAACTCCTCAACAAATAGCTTCTATGTCTGTAGAGTTTGTAACCAAAGAAGCATTGATAATTGCTTATGTCAAAAGAAGAGTTAAATTTTGCATTAAATTCCAAGCCTTTCCATTCCTCTAGGCTAACTAACATTTCCTATCACCATCTGACTAGAGTTTGTTTTCATGTTTCATTTTCTTTTCTATTAATGTATTAGTCTGGTAGACTGAGTTTTCTCAGAGGGTGAACTTTTGTGCAGGTTTCATTAAAAATATTTCACAAGACCTTTCTAAAATATGATCTGTGCTTTTGTGCTGATTGAAAATGGTGCAGCAGCTTGTTAAAGCATATGCTTTTGTATTTCATCAAAACAGATATTTTTTTTAAATGGAAATCTCAACTATTATGTTTCTCTGTGGAGATTAGAGTGAGCTTTTTCAAACTGTCAATAGAATTACTTTGAGCCTGATTCTCTTGTCAGATGTACCTCAGTAAATAAAGAGAAATTCTTCTGAAATCAGTGGAATTATTTTTATGAAAAACTTTAATGCATGATTTAGCAAGGGCCCTTGTTTTTATTATGTATCAGCCAAGCTGTCTAAACTGTCCCAGAGCTGCCTGTTAGTAGCATATATTTAACTAGAATATTAATGAAGGAAAAAGTCTAATTATTTGCATGTAATGTATTTCTTTAAAACTTCACAATAGGAAACAACATGTTTCACATTACCACTTACCTCCTCTAAGGCAAGAGTTGTTCCAGTGGTTAGACTGTGTGAGAAATTATGTTACATACCACCACGGAGCCTCATGTATCTCTAAGCAATCTGAAATTCTTTAAATCTGCAGATCAAAATGCTGTTGTGTATTACAACAAGCTGTGCTGTACCATGCTGCCTCCTTTAAAGTCAGAGAAAGAGATGAATAATTCACTGGGGTGCTTTTTAATTTCTAAAATAAATACTTCAGTGCTGTTCATTTTAATGGATATTGTAGAAGGCGACTTGCTGCAGAAGCTGAGTGTTCTTATCATTGCATCAGAGTAAATACTTTGCACTTTTTGTCTCAGTGTTTTCTGTTCGTTGATTATGGTTTCTGAAGCTGTCCAGAATCTTGAGACTTGTTCCATTTGTCTGCTGCCATGTCACTCAACTTTTTCCTTCTGTTGGATAAGCAGTCTTGTGCCTGCTCAATACAGGTATTGAAAATCTCAAAAAACATGTGTGGTAGGAAACTGTGTCATATATTCACATCCTGACTCTTGTCTTCCTGGTTAGCCTGGAACTGGAGGCCTCTTACAATGCTAGAGAAAATGTTCACTGCTGGACTTTTCTCAGGAGATGGATTGCTTATTTCAGCTTCTTGATTAACTTGTAATTATAGTGATTATGTTCTACTCATTCAAAATTCTCCTATGTAAGAGCTTCATTTGAAAACAGTTTGCTTTCTTCTCTTTCACTAGCATGCAAGAATAAGAACAACCTGCAGGTGCAAATTTTGCTAAACCAAACTCAGAAGTAGGTGGGAAGTTAAAAGATGATGCAAAGGCTCCCCCGTCCACTTCTCCTGGGTTATGTAAACAACAGAGAACAAAGACTTCAGGGTCATTATCTTTCTTCTGCTCTCTTAGATGAGGAGACCTGGTTGGAGAACAGAATTTCTTTTCATGGGAAATTTGACTCCTCAACATTTGTTTTTGTTGTCAATGAGAAAGTTAGTTATTTGTTTTCTCATAGATCATTCATCAAAGGGAAAAAAAATAAAGGAATCATTAAGACATGTCACAGTATTTTATTTTCATTTTGGGAAATATATTTTACTCTGGTAATATGCAAATATCTTGTTTTGATATGCTGAAGATATTTTGTTTTTCAGAAAGAAAAAAAAAAAACCAACAAAACCAGAGACCAACTCCTTCCTTTCTGATTTCTTTGGAGATTGGTTTATTTGTCCAAATGAAATTTTTTGATTAAAACAAAGTCCAATTTTCCAAAGAAAACTGTTCTGTGGAAATATTTATTAATCCCAACTTGCTTTTGCTGTTGCTGAATGTTGCTCAGATTGTATCATGGCTCCAGTTTTCAGCCAGCAAGTGAACCAATCTCTATATCCCTATGCAAGTGTGTGCATATACATTGCACATGTACACACATGTATGCACAGGACTGACTTCTGCCCTCAGCTACGTATGTTAATCCCAGTGGAGATTACCATCGATGTTGTGAGCATATGAATGAAAGTAGAATTTGGCTCAGGATTTGTAATCAATATATAAGGCTTACTGAGTGATTTGAGATGCTCGGCGAAAGCTGTTACATAAATGTTAGTCATTATTATTTGTAATAATTACCTACAGCTGTAACTATGGCAAGCCTCCATGTAAAAACAGCTAGCCCCTGACATATGGCTTCTGTGCTTCAGCTCCAGATTCCACCAAAGTGCACAATAAACTCTTTCTTTAAAAGCATGTGCCTGAAGGGAACATGTAACCTCTGGCACACGATTGCAGCCATAACGATGAGGAGAGAATTATGCCATCCTTATTAGCAGCAGCAGTCTGACTCGCACAGAAAGGAATGGGTGTTGGATCCGACCCTATCATGTGAATAACATGCTCCTGAGATGCATTACAGCCATGGGCAATGTAGGCAGCAAATTAAATTCAGGTTGTAACTGGGTCAGGGCTGAAGAACATTTTGTAACCATATTTTTCCAATGTGGCTGCAGACTAGCTGGATCCTTATTTTTGGGGATGCCTTAATTCTCTTTGGTTTTACTTTTAAACTAAATAAATAAAAATTACAAAAACAAAGCAAAAAACCCCAAACCAAACACAACCCCCTCCCCCCTAAAAATCCAAACCCAACAACCAACCAAAACACAAAAAACGCAAACCAAAATAGTAAAAAAAAACCAAACCAAAACAAAAACGCAACCTTACAAAGATCCTCCCAAGACAAACAAAACCTTCCAAGTATCCTCATACTTTTTCTAGCTTTTCCCATTTCTAACATGGCCTGTACAGACATTTAAAAGATGAAACACAGAAACTGTTGAGCAGCACACAATGCTGCTACTCAATAGTCTCAGGAGGAAGCAAGGAAAATGGCATCTGACTGAAACTGCTTGGGGATTTAGGCAAACAGCCTGTAATTGCCAAATTGATTTTGGCCAGAAGACCAGGGCTAACACCCACAATAAGTATAAAGTGCCATGGGATCTTTAATGACCCCACTGCTTTGGACACAGTTTTACCTTTATTTAATGCACATTTTATGTTTGTGAATAATATACTCCATAAAATATATACAGTCAGGAAATGCCAAACATTGCCAGTTTCCCAAAGGCAATTTCAGAGCTTGCAGAGAGCACTCTCAGGCCTCGATTCATGATCGTGTTAAACTTTGTTTATATGAGGTAATCCAATATTTTATTCATTAAAATGCACCATGCACCTAAGAGGAATTAAACAAATGCTTTACTATGCACTAAAATTGTTCTTCCCTCTTCAGTGAGGATTAGGCGAAACACTCCATGGACCCCTGGACCTTGTGCGGTCGGGGAGGCTGCAGATGCTGCCTCTGCTGACTTCACAGCAACCCTCTGGATCTTGTGCCAGGTCCTTGCTGGCAAAGGCAGGGCAGTGAAGACTGCAGAGGGCAGAGGGAAGTTTGTATAATGAGCTGCCCAGGATGCTGAAATGCCCTGGGCTTCTCTTCATCCTTGAGGAAAAGCTTTTATCCAAAGACAGCATGTGGAAATTCTGCCTTGCCTTAGGATGTTCTGAGACTGATGATAGCTGAAGGTGGGTGCCATTCTGAGGAGGAGAGGCTCATAGCAGTCACTCAACGCAACATGGCATTAGCGGATTAGTAACGAAACAGGTGAAACATCTGCATTTCTGAATTGAGTGGCATCTTCTACAGCTGCTTGGCTTGGGGATTAATTGCCTCTGAGTACCTATGATGAGAATTCAAGTTTTTCTCTGTGTTTAGTCCCACTATAAGAGCCCTTTGTGTTATACTGTTGGTAATTTTGCTTGGGTGCAAACAGAACATGATTTTCAAAAATAGGTCACTAAACTTAGGCTCAAAGAATTTATATGCACACACTTAACTCAGTGATCTGATTAAAAAAAAGCAATCTGAGTTCCCAAGGTCCGCCAAAGTTGTCAGATCTGTAGCCAGGCAAACACAGAAAGCTATAATCAAGACTGTGCAATTATGTACATATTTGTAATTTTAAAGATTATGCTTCTATTCTGGTAATGGCTGGGGTTTTACGCAGTCTTTTGTATTTACTTTTTTTTATAAGGAAAATGATGGTGATGGTTTCCTGAAATCCAGATCAGGTGTCTTTGGGAAAGACCACACTCTAGTTCACCTATAGCACCCCAATTTGTATCCTGCTGAGCACAATGTGCAGCAGCTGGAGTCACTGGAGTCAGTGCCAGAAGGAGATCTTCGTCTGCCTCCTGAGGTCCAACCTCCCACCAGTGCCAAGGGTGGCTGCGCTCAGCAGAAGGATCAGGTATGACACAGCCGAGAGTAAGGTTTTGTACTTCCACATCACTGTTCATGCATGAATTCCACCACTTGTAGAAAAATACTAGAAGTGAGAAAATTTGTGCAATATTTTTGGGACATAAGTTCTGACAGCCAACCTGGAATAAGTACCTTGTTGTTCTCTCTTTATCTCCTTAAAACCTTGCTGAAGATTCATGAATGAAAATGTCATCTGCTGGCTTGGATTAATGTAGACAAGGAAGGGTCTTCCCCTCAGTGGGGAGGAGCCTAGGTTTTTCTTGTCAGCCCCCATTTCTAGCACAGAACAACTCTGGACTTTGAACACCATTTGTAGTTTTCAAGAGTCACAGATTTGCAGTACCTGAGGTGGACTTCTGACATGGATGTTCCTTTTGGAAGATATCTGTCCCGTGGAGTCTCAACCTCTGAAAACAGCAGCATCCAAACCAACCTGATCTTCACCAACCTGTGTGTGTCATCTAGCTATGCTCCTGCTTTGTTGTTGCTCTTTGCAGCCACTCCCTCTTCCTGCCCACGGAGCACTGCTGGAGGGCAGGGATCACTGCCAGTGCTTCCGTGGCCAGCCACTGGAGCGGCTCTCTCACGGAGGCTCACTGCTCCTGTTTCCTTTCTAAAGAGACCTTCTTGTGCTGGACTCAGTCTCTGTTTGGGACTCTGTGGCATGCAGCACAGAGGAGGTCAGGGTAGGCAATTTTAATAATTTATTTGGCCTAAAAATCTATTACTCTCCTCTGTTTCATTAGTCACAGTCCCAGGAGCATTAAGATTAAGGGGTGTTGCCATCATGATGTCTGGTGTTTAGAGACTCAAACCAGGAAATGAAGGCCAAGGCTGTCAATTTCCAAATTTGATATAAAGCAAAAGGGTGTTTCTGCAAAAATGATCAAAGCAGGGACTGATCTGGAATAAGTATTTCAAAAAGCATACTTGGAGCAAACAGGCTGTGAGCACCCGTTGCATGGTAGTGTTGCTCGAAACAGATCATTCCCCTTTTCAAATGTCAAGTCTTCCACATATCATTCAGCAGGAGACCCTCCTAATTAGTTTAGACTTTTCTCTCATGGGTCACACCCTTTATCACTTCCCATTCCGTATGACTTGACTTATGGAACACTTGGCTTCAGACACAGTCTCAGTCCCGCTCTTTGCATGCTATATGCACACAAATCAATTACATCCTGTATTAGTCACTCTTCTGTTTCAGTGATACATTTTTTTGTACGTTGTGAGTCTGAGGCAGGAGTATCATTTGGATATGTGAAATCATTCCCATTGTGGGAATAAGTCCTAGTGCTTGATTAAAAAGTGACACTTCAACACATGTAAAATAGCATGGCTCAAGTCAGCTGGATCAGAACTGGTTTTGCTTCTCTGTGCAGCCCAGGTCTTAATTTGAGAATGTTTGTTAAAGCACTGAAAATACAGGATGAAAAGGCAGATTTGGCATTTTTTGTGTCATCCACATAAAAGTATCTTGGGCTGAGGGATAGATAATACCTGTGTCTCTCCAAGCCCAAGGGGATGTCTTAACCCTTCCACTCAGGCACCACTTTCTGAAACAGGGAAATAGCAGGAAGCCTCCTTGTGCCAACCAGCCTTTAATCTCCTGAGTGAGCTGTCTGCTGGGAAGAGGATAAGGTATGAGATTGAAAAGTTCTGGCTAGAGGACAGGATGTGAACCCAGGTAAGTGGACAAGCAGCTTCGGAAAGAGAAAAATGAAAAAAACCTCAACCCCCCCAAATACACTACCTCTTTCCTTTCCTCCTTTCTCTTTTTCTACTTTGTTTCAGCCAAAAACTACAGTACATGCTGCCAAATTCAGATATATGGTCAGAGCATTGCCAATTAAGTGGCCATCAGAAGGGACAGGGCCCAGCTCATGAAAATATTAATATCTTAGCTGGGGTTAGGAAAAAGAGACACACACACTGAACATGAGAAACCAGGAGATTTTCTGAACAAATATAAGATTTTCAACAACCAGGGAGCTCTTTTTGCAGTGAAATTACATCCAGGACAGGGAGTATCACATCAGTGGAAATAATATATATCTATTTAATATATCTATATAATATATAATAATCAGGAACTGAGGGACAGCAGAGATGTGTCAACAAGCCCTATGCTACAGTCCCAACATCTGGGTCTCTGCTCTTCTGGAGTCCTGCGGTACAGGGCTCATCCCAGCCTCTGCATGTGGAGAAAAGCTTGGGAATGTGAACAGAAAGTACCACACTTGCAGTGCCGTAAATCAACAGGCACATCAGAGGAATTAAAAGTGCAGGGCTTTTATATGGTGATTTTGGGGAGCCCTCACTGGAGAAGACTTTTAAGTACTTGGGCTGACAGTAACACTACGTAACAGAGACTGGAAATGGTCTTACAAAATCACTACTTTGAGATAGCTGTTCACCAGAAGCAGCTGGAGACAATTCTCCATCTTTCCCTTGAAACAGCTATTTCAGTTTAGAATCCAGGCGTGGAAGGGAAGGTGGCTCTGCAGCTCCTCCAACATTTTTGTTTTTCACAGCTCACTGTGATCAGTGGTGGGTTTTCCACTGGCATTCAGGTGAAATTATAGGGAAGTAACTACGTTCAAAATCTTGTTGGATCTCTGGGCTGCTTGCAATGCCAAGGCTTGCCTGAGGCTCAGAGGTTTTGTCTCTGGGAAAAATTAGGAGGTCTTGACAAATAATTGTAACATGCTGTTAAAGAGAATCACAGGAAGGAATGACAAAATCCCCAAATGATTGGGTATTCTGTTCCTTTGTAACATTTTGCTCTTATTAATGCAAACTGTGCTCACATATGTTATTCAGTGGCCAGTTTACTGCATCCTATGTTTGAGTCCCTTGTAACGTACATAAGAATTAATACATTGTGCCTTTTCTGTCTTCACCTGCAAAAAAAATTCTGAAAAGGAAGAGGGACATAGAACTATAGATAATCTGCATAGGAACACACAAATTTTTCTTATATTTCAACTGAGGAGGGTCTCTATCACATGAGTTTACCTTCTGTTTTGGATTCCAGTGAATCCCATGATGCAGAACAAAACTTAGTAGGAAGAATGAAGTTTTCCACCCCAGATGGTAAATTGGTGCAGTTTCATTTAAAACTTGGCCCTTTTGCAAGTGTTGTTGCACTTGGCCTAGTAGATTGTAATGAAATTTCAAACTAGGATTGTTTCACTGTGTGGATTAAGTATTGGGCATATTCCATTCCTGGATGGAGTAGGACTTTCCAAGCAACTACTTCTCTTATCTCCAGGGGCTACTGTGATATTCAGAGCTTAAAACGTGGTGATTGTGACTCTTGGACTCTCACTCAGTGCCACTGCAGGCATTGAGGTAATATGGGAGGGAAGGATTGAAAACAGCCATCCCCTAATACCCTGTGGAGCAACGATGATCCTTGTGGACAGGAATGGGGACACTGGATGAAGGGTGTGAGAGATGAGCTGGGAACTGATGGGGTACAGAAAAGAAGGTAGAGAGACAAAACTTTTGGGGGTGGTGGGGGGGAGAAGCAACTGGAATGTGGTGGAGGTAGGACAACTCCTGAAATGAATGAAAGAGAATGTGGGTGAGGACATCGTGGGGAAAGAAATTATGTGAAGGTAGAAGAGAAGGTCTGTGGCAGCAAAGCGTGCTGATGTTGTATCACAGCCCCAAGAGATGGAAACAGGGAAGTGACAAGCAAATGTGGCAGGTCTGTGCACGGGGTGACCAAGCACTGTCACCAGCACCACCGGCTGCAGCGGCCAGGCCTGTGTGGGAGCTCTCACACTCCTCTGCTCACACCCTTCCTGGTACTGCCTTGCCTTACTCCATCTCAAATGGGGACACCCAGCACAGGGCTGAGCTGCTTTGGGCCGGCATGGATTGGCTCTGCGTGTAAGAGGGCCCTGGGCTTTGCAAGAAGACTGTAGTTTTTATATGTAATAATTTATACACAGTAGTTACAGAGTAGCCTGGATGAAACCTTGATCTGGGCCACACTGTAGTTTGCTGACAGGAATTTCATCCCTGGCTTCAGTGCCAGAAATGATAGTAATTTTTTCTTGACTTTTGCATCAGCAATTCTATGTTTTGGGATAGAAAATTGAGTCTTGTTCTTCTTGGACATTGAGGACCCAGAAGATGCCAAAATATTTCTAAGCCCCAGAAGTAGAGGCTATAGAAATTAATCAGAAGTCAAGCCAAAAGCTTCTCTTTTGGACAACTGCAGCTGCTGGTTTCCTTGAGCCCCAGCAGACACTTCTGAATAGGCCGTCCTGAGCACTTTCTGTTTCATCTGGCATATGTGGTTGAGATTTCATACCAGAGTTGCACTGTTTTTGTCCCAAGTTTTATTTTTCCTTTGCCAAGATTAAGATCCACTCAAAGGTTCTTATGAGCTAGCTCTCCTGCAGGTGCCAGGACATGACTGGATGCTTTAATGGCTCACTCTTTTTTATAAATGACATGCCGGCCAAGCTCCATTACTGCTCCAGAGAGGTCCAGAGGAACTCACAGCATCTTAGGGAAAAAGGGCTGGAAGGGATGTGAGGTGACTCAGAGCATCTCCTGCCTTGAGACACCGTGGCTGTGCAGTCCACAAAAGGTAGTGTTTTCAGAAGCACTGAGGTCTCATTTTTAGTCACCAGTTCCCTTTGTTAAGTCAGAAGCAGAGACTTGGGCAGGCTAACTGTTGTGAAAAAATGTGTTTTCATCAGTTGTAGAGACGACTGACATCCCTCTGGTTTTGGGGGAACTTTTTTTGCAGCCATGTGCAGGACTCAAAATACCTTTCTTTCAAATCAGAAATACACATTGCATCCTCTTTGTTTAGGTATAAGTCACTTCTGTTTGGGTGAGATAAATCTACCCCAAAGCTCCTGTAATTTATCTCAAATAAAATGGTGAGTTATGTCATTAAAATGATAGGATTGTATTCTTATTTTCTGTTGTTGGTATTTCAAGTCATGGCTACATTCCATCAAAACATGCCTTGAGATTCAGTTGTTAGCTGCCTCCTTGCTATTTGAAACTGTATTCATCCTGCTTCTTTCAAAAGTAGAATGTTTTTAAGTACAAGGAATACACACAAAATGCAACGGAAAATTTCACATCCTATCTGACTAATAGCAAAAGCCTTTGATTTGAAAGGTCACAGAAAAACAGTGTGGTGCAATGCATCTCTCACAGATTGTTCAGTGTTTGCCTGTGGTTTAACTTCCAGTCTCTCTATTGTTGTGCTACTTTCTAAGCACTGTTTTCCTAGCGCCTCTGGAAGACAGGCTCTGCACAGCCTCACCCCCGTTCCTCCTGGCACCCTGCTCCCTTGATAGACTTCAGCTCAGGTTGAGGTGACAGCAAAATGGAGCTGCTGATGGTCAGGTTTCAGAAAACAATCATGCACCTTATGAGAAACAATCACTAAAGCACAAGCACTTAGAGGAGCTAGAGATAAAAGAGTCTCATTTTCTTGGCAGCCCGTGTAGATGTTCTGCAATGACTGATGATATGCGTGTTATCTTGACACCATACTCTCCCATGTTGAAACTGTTTATGGGAAATAAACATCATGTGAAAAACAGATTGCCAGACACTAAGTAAATCACTCTGATGAGGAACGAGTCAAGTTCTGCCAGTTTTACCCACACTGTCATTGTTATGATGTAACACATTCCTCATGACTGATACTGTATCCAAATTAGGGCACAAAACCTTCTCTTGATCAGTTAACTGAAATTCCCTGCCTTGTAATGCCTGCACACACACACACACACACACACACACACGGGCACAAAACCTTGCTCTCACACACACAGAACCGAGTCAGTACAAAATCACAGCCTGTGTTAGTGGAGGATTAAGAAGGTGGGCAAAATGATACAAATCGTAAATTTTATACCCTTCCCTCTTTAATAAGCTGTTGCAATTTTCAGAGTTCTGCTAGCAATGATTAATAAACATTTGGTGTGCTAAACATATGGAAAAATCATCCCATCTGGACCATTTAAAACTAGGACGTAGACTTTATCTTTGTTTATTTCATCCTTAGCTAAAAGGCTTATTATGAATTGCAATAATCCAGGGAGCCAACCATGGAAGACAGACAAGCTCTTTAGATAAAACCAAAAAGGCAAGTTTTCTAACCGAGGACCAGATGTATTTTTGGGTATTGGCCTTGTACATATTTAGCTGAGCTTTTCAAGTGGTGAAGATTTGCATGTTTGTTTTGCAATACTAATGAATATGTTTTAGATTTACATTTTAGAAAATGGAAACTTTTATCTTCTTGGGGCTTTGTAAGTTAATGATTTCCAGAAGATAGTTTGGTATCCTCTTTTAACCCTTCACCATTGAAAACATATCGCTTTCCGAGGAACAAGGATCTAGTGCAGGCCTGCTGAACCAAACCCGGGAGATATATGTGACTCTTTCTATTGTTTATTTCTGGAATTACATAAAATGTGGGTTTTAAATTTTCAATCTAGTGAAAACATATGTAAATGGCAAATTATTTTAGAACTAACTTAATGTGAATCGTGGGCTAGGCATTACCATACACATGATCCTTTAATTAGATAAATAAGGAAAATACATTTGGAAAAATATAGTTTGAGACCCAGTATCTTCCATGAGTGATTTGGTTTCCTCCAAGATAAAGACTGGTTTAGGGTAGTAAGGAAAATGTACTGCATTACAACATTTTACTTCTGGTAGAGAGAGCAAAGTTGCAGTTTTATAACAGTTTTTCACCCTTTGATTTTCTTTAGAGAGGTTATGAGAGAAAATAATTAATGAATAAAACATAATTTTTCAAAGGCTTACCCTCACTGGCAATTTTTGCATGACACGAGCACTATCAGAAATGAAAAATTCTTCCTTAGGGAACAACAGAACATTTTAAGACAAGAGATAGCTATAGCTTTGAACTTTGAGTGGTTGACAAATCAGTCTGAAACAGCCTTTCTTCCAAATTTTTCCAATTGTTCATGCAAAATATGATAGGAAACTAAGTAGGATCTTGAAAGAAAATGATGTTTCTTGTGCTTAGTTTAGGAAAAGTTGCAAACCCCTATGGATCTAGGATACTCAAGTAGTGCCCCAGAGGGGTCCTGATCTGCAGGATTGTGTTGTCTGCACTGTAGAGCAGCTGAAGCCACACTGAGTGTAAACACCTCTAGTACAAACAGTTTGGCTTCCAGGAGCAGCTGTAGAGCCTTAGCAGGCCCTTCACACCCAGGACACGTGTGCATCTCAGAGGATGTGTGTGTGTGCACAGGTGACACTTCGGTCCTCAGCCGCGTGTGCATTCTCGGGAAAGGGCTCCTGGAAAGGGATCCAGCTAAGATCCCAGCTGCAGTATGGAGGCAATTTGGTAAAGTAATATGCTTTTTACCTCTGTTTCTTTTTAAAGAGAAAGTCAAAGTCAAAGCTCCTGTGTGCTCTTGGCACAGCAAGGGATGGCATGGCATTGTGCCTGTCTGGCCAGGGGTGACAGCTCAGCACAGTGTCTCCAGGAGCAGGAATGTCCAGCTCCTCTGAGCTGTTTAACTCCTGCCTCTGTAGTGGTATGGCAACCTGTCAGCTACTGGGAGGTAGGTGCTGGATTTCTGGGGTACTTTTAGCAGCTGCAGAGTTTACAGGGGGGTTAATGGGGTCTCAGGTTTGCTTTTCATACCTGTATCTTGTAAACAGCAGAATTGCAGAGCTCAGCAGGGTAAAACAGTGCTACTACCCAGGCAGCTCCTGTGCAGAGCTAAGGACCTGACAGTATGAGGGAAGGCAGGAGGTGGACAGGGCTGTCTCCAGGATCTTGCAGATCTGGTTGGTAGATCAGGGGAGGTAGGGGTTCTTACAGCTGTCGAGTGACCAAAGCTGGCTCAGACTGGTCAACTACAGGAGCCAGAAGCCATGTTTGGGATCCTTTTTGAATCATGTCGCTCTAACTCCGTCTCCTCTCACCAGCATGGGTGCTGAGGACCTGCTGGGCACTGCAGTGGCAGGAACACCACTGTTCATAGGCTCTCAACCAGGTGTCCCTCTTGAAACAGGCAATGCTGTGGAGAAAATGTCCTGTGGGCAGAACTGACTCCAAGGCCACTGGCAGGACCATGATGATACCTGCTCATACCCTCATACACTGAATTACAGGTGGTTCAGGCTGCTGAGTGGATGGACTCAGATTTTATTTCAGGTACAATGTTGTGGAGAAGGTGACCCTACCTAGGGACTGTGATTTGTTTTCAACAGAGCCTTTTGGTGACACTGGTCCTCCACTACTGAAGCAACTCTAATGACTGCATAGGCATCATTCTTTTTTCTCTGGGTGAAACTGAGGTCAAAGCAAATTCCATAATCCCTGTTTACTTTACTTTGCTACTATTTTTCCTTTTTCATTGTCTGTAACATTAATACCTCCATTTCCATCAACATGTGCATAAATATGAATGCAGCTGGAAAACTGACTACCACGCTCTGCTGAAGCAGTACTAATACTGTATTCTAACACTGCAGATTTTTATTTGCATTAAACTGAGAGTGGCTCATGCACCAAGAGGCAGAGAGTTGTTCATCACATACTTTTCAGAGAATGGGAGCCTTGCTGATACTAGAAATGTGGCTAACATGAACTAAGCAAGCTGGACTTAAATTAATCCCAAATTTTTCATGTGGATGTAAGATGTATAGTCTTGACCTGAATTAGTCCATGTTAATGAAATATAACCTAAACATTGCTTTTTCTCTAGGAGAACAACAGAGTTGACACATTTCCTACAGACCTTTCACTGTATGACCTTTAGTACATACAGGATGTGACACTATTTATTTCACCTAACTCCATTTTTCCACAGGGCTTCTGATTCTTGCAATGTATCTGTGATGGATAGAGAATAAAGCAGGCCTATGTCACATACAAAGCAGCAAGAAGTGGAATAGTCTTGAGGTTAAGGCAATTGGCTGTGATCTAGGAGGTATAGCTTCTATCTCTGCTTCTGTCATAAAGTCCCTGTGAGAGGCTGCATAGAAGTTTCCCTCCAAATTTCTGAAAGTAGCTGCTAATATTTTCTTCATTTTTTTTCCAGGAATTCCATATAGGGAATTGAAATCTGATTTTCACGAAGTCAGCTGAAGTCAATAAAACCTACAGATGTAGGACTGCTCTGAGAATTCGAGGTCTTGGGTGGTTGGCACTGTATATTGAGTACCAGAGGTGAAGAAAGAAGGTCTTAAAATGTCTGAGTTCAGATTCCCTTAGATTTATTGCAGACCTTCTGTTTCATCTTGCCCAAGGCAGTTACAGCCACTCTCAGACAATCCTAAAGCAGGTTCCTCTCCCTCGACTGCATGAAGGTAGGAATCTGGGGGAGCTGGAGGGGAGATCCAAACATCACTTCTCTTTCCACTCATGATGCTACTGTAATTGCAATGCCAAAGGTAAGCCTCTTGGCATTGCTGGCAACTGTTTGAATGGAGACCTTCATTTTCCAACCTCATTTCCCTCCTGCACAATAATACAGTTATAAAAACAACTCTCGCACTTCATGTGGATGTGGTGGCTACATCAATAACAGTAACTTACCAAGTCTGGCACTGCTCTGTGATGCCAGCTGGCACAGGGATTTTGTCCATGCCACTGACCTCTTCTAGTCTCCAAAACAGGAAGGCTGTATGCAAACTTCAACCCAAGAGTGGCTCCTGATCTTTGAGGTCTCTGAACTGGGAACAGTGTGGGATAACGTTACTTGTACCAGCCTGTATCCATGTCAAGGACCATTCCAGCAATACCAGAGCAGCCCTGGCAGATTTGTGGTATTCAGAGTGTTCCCTGGCACTTTTCTTTCCTGCTCTAACTGAAGCCTCTAGCCCATAAAGGGCACTAATAAAAGACTCAACATTTTGTGTGAGAGGAGAGGCATATTTCTAGCACAGGTTAGAAATTATAATGAATTCTTTGTTCACCTCCAGGTGTGAGAAGCACATGGGTGACAGAGGAAGGAGAACTGAAGTAAGTCACTCTCTAAGTAATTCTCACTCTAGGTGGTAATCAATTTTTTCACCAGCCAGCATCAAATATGCCCACCTCAAGACACCTAAGTAGACCTGAGCAGGTATCCAGCTTTCCAACAGTCCCTTCTTTTAGCTGACTTAGTAAGACAACATTTACATGCAAGCAGAAGCTCGGACAGCCTTAATCCTCACACCTGCATGGGCTTGGCCCTGCAGCCTAGTTACTGCAGCTAGACCTCAGCTTGCTCCACCCATGCTCTGAGTTGATGGATGTAACCTGTCTTGGGGAGCCATATGTTCTGCCTGCCCCAGGAGTCGTGCTTTAAGTTAAAATGTATGTCAAGCCCTGTTTACTGCCAGAACTCAGGCAGCCTGTGCATCTGCCTTGTGTGTAGTGCATTAAGCCCTGTGGAAAGGCAGGAAACATTAGTGGGAATGCCATGACTGATGGGGCTGTGCAGAGTCTCAGTGGAGCTGGCAAGTGTCCTGCTGCTTCTGCCGTATTCACGAGCCATAATATCAGTTTAGTCTAATGGTGTAACAGCCCTCCAGCCAGGATCATGCCTTCACATAAACCTGGCTGGTTGTTCTACTGTCTCCTTTGTTTGGTCACTTTTTAAAAACATGTTTCCTGAGGAGCAAAGAGGAAGCACTCCCCAGTCTGCTTTGTTGGGATTCTCCAGTCCACACCTTAACAAGCATTACTGGGTGGGTTCAAGTGATTGAAAAGCACTTTGTAGCCTGAGCCAAGAAGTCACTATGGCCATCTTGAAACTTTAATAAAAACTTGATACACCTCTGTAGAGGATAATAGCCAAATTTTGTCCATGGTTACTTTGAATCAGACTGGCTGAAGATCCTGAAAAATGATTGTACTGATAGATTTACTCTTTGGCTACAGTGAGCCTGCTCCTTAAATAGGAGTTTTCCATTGACTTCAATGAAAGTTGTATCATATTAATATTTTTCCATAGATTAATACAAAGCTATCAAAATCTTGCAGTCTCTACTTGGTCCAATTTCAGGAAAACTTTCAGTGTAAATCACCTGAGAGGTTTATAAAAGCAAAAAAATTTCCACCCATTGGAAATGTCCCATTCCTGTGACACTATTCGTAGTGGCCATTTCTCATAGTATTTTCAATACTGATAATTTACTGTACCAAATTATGCTTCACTGCACAATTTCAAAACTTGGTTCTTCAGACATTATATGAAGGGAAAGTTGGCACAAAGACTGCAAGCCCAGATTGTCCAGATCTTATTTTAAATTTTTGTTGGCTTTTTTTGTTATGTTGGGGGTTTTTTTGTTTGCTTGTTTGGTATTATTAATTTATAGAACAGACAATTGTAAAGATTTTATATGGAGTTCCACATACCTTGTCTTTCACAGACTCTGGACCAGGTTTATTTTTAAATATGGAATTTGATTTTTGTTAATCTTTTTGCTAGTTCCAGTGTTACCAGTTCATACCATGTTTGGTGATTCTGATACCTCTTCCAAGGGTGTCTCCTGTAGGGCTTTCCTGAGAGGTGCTGAGTGCAGTCAGCTTTGATTTTTTAATACATTGGATGGGTTTAAAACTAAAGGGAAAAGAGCTCTCTTCCTCAGCAAATGACAAACCTACTTTTCATCCCACTCCAGCAGCAGCTGCTTCAGGTGTACATTTGCTGCTTTCAGGACAGGGACATAATAATTTTGCAAGAATAGCTTTACTGGGAGAAAGTTGGTCTCCTGGATTGGATAGGAGGAAACATGATCTTTTGTGACCCTGGCTGGAGATGGTTACTTACAGCAGGTCAGACTTTTGTAATCTTTGTGTGGGCAGTGGGAGGCTTTGAGGTCCCTCAGATCACATCTGGAGTGCACACAAGTCGGGAGCACTCTTTCTGACCTGTTTGGGTGAATGAAGGATTACCTCCTTGATGCTTCATAAGAAGAGTCTGTCATTGACTCCAGCTCATTAATAAAGGAGGCTGGGCTAGGAACATTGTGAGAACTTTCTCCCATCTCATTTTGGGAAAGACAAAGTCAAATTTTACTCTAGTTTAAATCTCTTTACAATGACCTGAGAAAAATTCCTATTATTTGGATGCTGTACCTTGCAATAGCCATTTCCTTCTCCTGTTCAAAACCCCATTAAAAAAAAGAATTCTTGTGGATACAATTCCCATAATAATATTGTGCAGCTAGGATAATGCACAGTCAACTGGGGCTATTTTGCATCTAAGGAGATAGAACAATATGCAGCTATTCTCACTTTTTCTGGAACTTTTCTCACTGAGAAAACTTTAGAAAAATCCATCTAATTTATAGGACTCCTTGGGCCTGGGGACCACACATCAAGCTGCAATATTTAACATATCATAGCAGCAGCACAATACCATATAAAAATAACACAATAAATGATTAATAGACTAACTCTCTCAAACTCATTCCCTATGATTATTTCTTTACAATTAAAACAATTTGCTAGGATTTTTTCAAAAGAATAAGAGATTTGTCTCTGAAGTTATCCGCTGTTGGTATTTGTTTAAGTTTAGAAGAGCCTGAGCCCCTTTGGCTTTCTTCTTAGTGCTGTGTTGTGCCATAGACACTCTTTCTGGTTCCCAGAGAAACCTTCCTTCCCCACTGCCGGGTCCCACTGCCCCAGATGCAGGAAGCATGGATTGTGCATGCTGTACTCTGGCAATACCCTCAGGATGGTAGATGGCTGCTAGTAGATGGTGACTTTCTAGCAACATAAATGGGACAGCCTTGGGGCAGTCTGCCCCTGGCTCTAGGATTGAGTTAGTACAAAAGAGATTGGGAAGCTGTTTCAGCTTAAAAATGTCTGGAGAGAGGCTTTCCAAAGGTTCAAGATAGTAAGATGTAATCTGGATAATTCAAACACATTTATATTTTACATCTTTCTCACAAAATGTGTCATTTCCATTAGCTCTGAGTAGTCAAGATACATAGGTGACAACATTGTCTATCTTTACCCTGGGCAAATTAACTGAAGAAGTACTGCAATACATGTGCTTATCCCAAGGACTTTCATGGCAACAGTAGATGGATTACACTCTGGGATATAGCATACTGCTTTATGGGAGGTACTGTTGCATGAGGGGTTTGTGAGTGCTTAGGGACAACCCTGCCATTGTGTAATTTTCTCTGCCTGTTTGTCTCTTTAGTGTTCAGAACTGGATATGACTGAGACATCCCAGTGGCCATTGCTTCTAGGCTCATGGAAATAGCATGGAACAGTTCAGAGCACATCTGACCTCCCAGGCCTGGGTGCAGCTGCACTCTCTGGTGGCATGTGTGTTACAATGGGGTCTTGCAAGGCACAGTCCCTCTCCTAGAGGGGAGCCCATAAGCTGAGAAAGAAAGGAAATGTGCTGTGTTCCAGCAGGTCTGTTAGTCTGGATAACTAGGATTGCAAAAGAATTGAGAAGGACATCTGCCCTGCAATGGAGACACATGTATTATGATACATGGATGAAAAACTTTGGAACGATGAAAGCAATTTCTCTGGAAACATACACCACTGCCACTGCCACAAGCATGGGACCAGATGCGTTATCCCACAAGCTGGTGTGGCTCTGCTGTGGAAATACTGACTCCACTGACTCCATTCTACTTTGTGGAAACCATATGAGGTTAGGAAGTCCTACAGCAGTCCAAGTCTTTGCTTCTCAGGGAGAGCTGGGGCTCTGAAAACCATGGCAGAAATATTGGAGAAGCTTGTCATAATCGATTTCCTAGAGTATATGTAGGTATGAGAAGCTGTCAGGACACATGCTCCAATTTTCCCCCTTGAAAAATCTCTTAGTACATCAGCTGTGCAACAGACGTGCTGACAGACCACTGGCTGATGAGGGATAATGTGATTCACAGAGGCAGGTACTCAGAAGCACACACTTGATAAAGATTTTTGAGATGGTGTTATCAGGGTCTTTGCACCATGGTCTTTTGCACCAGGGTCTTCAGGTGTGTAGGAAAGGGCTCTACTTTTAAATAAATCGTTTTGTGACATTGCTGAAGGAGGAAAATCTAACGTTAGGAAATAAAAATACCTTTCTTTGTCTTTTTCCCCCCTGCTCTCCACAAACTGGTTCTGAGTGCAATACGACCCTTCTGCTTGAGCTCATCCCAGGTAAGGTGTCTTTGTTGCCATTTATTTATTCCAGAAGGGTGTTTTCTCCTCTGTAGAGCCTGGAGGCTCCCTGGGGATGGTCTCAGGCAGGAGGGATTTCTTGTGATGAGGACACATGACTGATGGATTTACTCATTCCACTAAATCTCCCCAGTGTAACTGATAGAAGTACCTGGAGCAGCTTTAACCTTGCTCACTCTTCTGAAGTTCACACGTCCTCCTGGTTCCAGTAAGGATTTGTTCCTGTAGGCCCAGGCAGTGGGATTCACCCAATCCCTAAACACTAAAGGTGTGAAAACTGAGATTTTTACTGACTCCAGGGCAGGAACATGGGTTTATTGCATGTTCTTTAGGGTCTCTTTAGGGTAAGCTAAATATTCCTGCTCACATATGGAACCTGTCAGGAAAAGAATCTTTTCCAACACAAAGTATGTTTTTAAAAACATACAGGGGAAGTGGAGCCAGTGATTAATTTAATCTCAGTGGGCAGACATTGAAATTGGGGCTACAGCAGCCAGCACACACCACTGGGGGAACAGGTATTTGCTGAGCAACTGTTGTAGGAAAGATGGAGCAAAAGTGCTCACAGTACCTCAGTGCTGATGACCACAGGTACATACAGCCTTTGATATCTTGTCCTCCTACAACTCACTTATGTGTGAACAGTATAAGCATATGAAGAGGTTTGTGTCTGGAGCAGTAGGATTCGCCCAGTCTCTAATCCTGAAGGTGTAAGGACTGGCATTCCTTGTTTCTTCCAGGCAGAAACAAAGGGTTAGTGCATGTTTCTGGTTTTTTTCAAGCTTTGTAAGCTAGAAGTATGTCATCATGTACAAAGCCTGGAAGAAAAATGAAACCTGCTGATGTGAGCTTGCCCTTGCTGCTGTTCTGTGCAGACTGAAGCTCCCTGGTGAATCTCTTTGAGCTGAAGAAAAAGCAGGTGATGATGGCAGCAGTGTGCCAAGCCTGAAATAACACAGCCAGACTCAGCAGGGTTTACCAGCACTGGCTGGTTCCGTACTAACATGGTCACGCAGCTTTCCTGGCTCCAAATACCAGCAGAGCAGGCTTGTGTCTGCCCATAGTGCACTCTGTCAACAAGACTTTCTAGTGCACATCAAGCTTCAGATAAAATCTTGAAGGTGTTGGATGTCTTCCTGGGATGTGCTGAGTATCCTCTGCTCCCATTCACCTTGGTGGGAACCAAGCAGCACCTCAGCACCATTCATTCCCTGTATTGCCCCATGGAGGTTTAGGATGTTCACATGTGATGCTTCTGTACACAATGAATAACACATTGTTCAGTTGCACAATAAGGTGTGGATGGGTTTGATTTCCTGGGCAGAATCAGCTCTGTTTTTGAGCTGGCTTGTACAGCTTCTGTTAGTGGGGTAGTGAGATCACAGAATATGCTGAGTTATGTACAAGTGTGCATGCCTGTCAGCTCCCTGAGCTTTAAGGGTGAGACTGAAGGAGTGGCCTCATCACAGCCACCAAACTTGTAGAGAAGGATAATTCCTGTCTGCAGAAATAGCTCCCTTGTCTCCCTATAATGATGCTGAGCACAAATAGACATTTATTTTAATACAAAGTCAAAATAAAACATTGCAGTAGTCTAAATCTCTTTAGATTAAAGCAGAATGACACAAATGTTGCCGACTCTTCACTAGAAGGGTATTGTGAGGACTCTTGCATTCCTGTCAATGTTAATAAATTCTGAGAGGTTTTGTCATTTAGCTTGTGATAAGGAAAACATTCCTCCTTGTTAGCTATGCAGCATGAAACTTGACAAGTTTTCATTGTAATTGTCTACGAAGGTATCAATAACTTACAACACATGGGCACATACACACAAACACACACCCAGACACACATGAACAGAAATACACACACAAAAAAACCTCGCAGCCAAACAAACAGACAAAAATAATTCTGCCTCTTATGCTATAGCTGTTATGTCTTGGCCTTCTTTTTCAGCAGGGGGAAAAACTGTAAGTTATTGTTTTTCAAAGTTTAAAAAGCCTCAGGCAGTGATAGCACTTCTAACAGGTTTCACCAGACAGTCACTATCCCTGAGTACCCATGTCTAGTTATTTTTAGATAAATACACAGGAAAAGGATCTACTATCTGTATTAGTCTTATATTCTTGAACACAGGAACACAGTACGGAAAGCAGTGTGGCTTAGGAAACCAAGACTCAGGTGCCTATCTCTCCTCCCTGGGACACCTGATTATGTGGTTGATCACAGATACGTCACCTCACAGCTCCTCCTCTTCCCCTCTCAGTTGTCTCCAATATTTTCATTCAACAGTGCAGGAGGTCATCCAGTAAATTTTTGCTCATGTTGTTTACAGATATATCAGTCACCATCAGTTTCTCCAGGCCTGGATGATGCCAAAGAATAGGACTGGTTTTCACAGTACAGCACAGCTGCAACTTCAGCCTCCAGGAAGGGCATGTTATAGACCTTGCTGCAGATGCTCTGAGCAAGTTAGGAACCTTTGCTTCCCTCTTTACCCTTAAGGGAGAGCCGACCCACCCAAGATTTAAATTGCCCACTGGAAGTGCCTTTCTCAGGTGATATCTAAAGGAATGTGGTAAGGTGCTGCCTGTGAACATCACATGCCACTGCCTGTCCCAGCTGGATGAAATCACCACAAATTTCCTAAACAAGAAGTTCCCCTTAAATTTTTACCTCAGGCTGAGTGGCAGAATGCTTTAAAGTCTTCACTCTGCTAAATCAAAACTATTGAAAAAGTTGAAACTAGAGTCTGCACCAAGCTTTTGGATAGCTGAAGAACAGAAAGTATTTGCTTTTATGCCGTCTCACTGGAAAATGTAATAATTTACAGTGACACTACAGTGTTTTGCAATGAAGAAAGACGTGATAAAAATTTGTTTCTAATTTTAGTTTGAATGAAGCAATTATTTTAAATAATATGTGGTCAAGGTTAGTTGCCACTGCACTTTTATTCAAACTCATTTGAAGTAATGCTTTCTTAACCTCACTAAATAAAATTGGGAAAGCCAGAAAGCAATAGATCTTCATTAGGGTTGTATGTATAGGCATCAGCCAAATCATTATCATTAGCAAATCCATCAGGCATATCTAACCTTAGTCCAGCATTTAGGTCTAATAAGATCATTAACTGCTTCATTTACGTCATTATTGAAGTTCTCTGTACCATCTTTTTTGTCCCATTCTTTCGTCAATGAATTATATATTACTAGCTCAAGACTGAAGGCTGTGCTCATGTCACCTGGATTCCTGAAAAGTCATATGCCAATCCTTAATAAAGGATGTCCCAGATATCTAGATTTTTCTTTTAGACAAAAGCCTCATTTAGGGGAGAACTCATAATCTTTGTGATCTAGTCAGAGAAATCATGCTAAGCAAGTTTGAGCACACTCATGAAATTGATAGATATGAACCGTGAGGATCAAGAGAAAAAAGAACGGAACAGAAGAATTGGTATTTGTTAAAGAAAGTAAACATGTCCTCCAAATTCACTCAGTGGAAGGAAAAGATACCATTTCTAGAAAAAGACCAGTCTGGCCAAGTCAGTAATTCTTTAGCAACTGTAAAAGTGGAAAAGAAACATACAGAAAGTGAAATCCAGGTCAGGAAACTAAAAATGAGTATAAAAGAATCGCACAAGTATTTGGAGAAATAAGAAAAGCCAATGCAAAAAATAAACTAAAGAGATATAAAGAATAAAATGAAATCACTGTATAACTTCCTTGGCAGTAAGAGAAGGATCAGAGAATGCATTGGCCAACTAATAAATGGGACAGGAAAGCTAATAACAAAACATGCCAAGAAGGCCAAAGTGTTTAATGCCTTTTATTGCTTCAGTCTTCATTAAAAAGCCTGACTGTAATCAGATGGCTGACACAGTTAACACCAGCCACAAAAGGGTAAGAACTCAGGCAAGAATAGCGAAAGAAATGTTTAGAAACTGCTTAGATAAATTAGATTTTCTCAGATCATTCAGGCCTGTAATTCACCCTAGGTTACTTAGGGAACTGGCTGAACAATCCTGAAGGCCATGGTAATTATCTTTGAGAATCTGGATGATGCTGGGATAGAAAAAGGCTGAAAGAGTGCCTATTACAAAAAAAAAGGAAAAAAAAGAGGACATGGAATCCCAGCTGATCTGACTTTCATTTACCAGAAAGATCATCAGACAAGGGTTCAAATGACGTGCAAGAGAGCAAAGTGATAAGTAGTTATCAATGTGATTTGTCACGACCAGATCATATTCAAACCAGCCTGTTCCTTTGTTTGTTTTTCGTATGACTGGGTAACAAGTCATGTGGATAGGCAAGAATTCAGTAAGGTTTTTGCACCGCCTCAAATGGCATTTTCATAAGCACCCAGGGAATTGTGGTCTGAATCATGGGCCTCTAACTTCACTGGACTCAATGAACAATAATACTGGAAAACATGCTGCACCGCTTTCCATGTCAACTTTGGTTTGAAACTCTGCTGCCCAAAAGCCATGGCTTCAGGACCACTGACTCTTGACAAAGCTGCTGCAAAATAGCCACAGTATTTATTGATGAATGACAGCCAAGGATCTGCTGTCAGTAGTTCAGTATTGTGCTGATTGGATTTAGCAGGTAAGCTTCTGTAAGGGGCTGTCCTGGGGTCCAGATCCAGTGACTTGAATGATGCACTAAAGAGCACATATTTTAAATCTGGGTTTGACTCTAAGCACTGCCATACTGCAAGCATCTTGAGGGAAATGCCTGAGGAATTGAAGAAATATTCTAAAAGAAGCAGGATAGCCTTGAATATAAACTGGCATCTAGATAGGGCTAAATGCCTCCCTGAATACTTGATGGTAAATGAGAGGAGAGGTAGCAAAGATCTGGGAATTGTAGTGGATCATAAACTCAGCATGAGTCAGTAATGGCACCCTGTTGTGAAAGAAGCAAATATTACTCTGGGATATATAAAGAGCAGAACTGTACAAAAGACATATGAGGTAAACCTTCCATTGGTAAAGTCTCCTGTAGGGAGCCAATTCCAGTTTTGGGTACCAGACTTCAAGAAAAATTGTAGAAAGTCCAGGGGAGAGAAGTGAGCCTGGTCAGAGGTCTAGAAATCATGCTCTGCAGGGGCAGGTGTCAAGAAATATGTCTGCTTAATTTATGCAGAGAAGACTGGTGAGACTTGTGCCTGCCAGGCTTCAAATAAATAAAAATGCTACTTGGTGAGATGGTAATAAACCTTTGTGTCTCTATTCATTATGGTTAATACAATAAGTTATATGTTTAACAAAGATTTAAGTTGACTTTTTGAAAAGTCTTTTTTTCTGGGATAGATTCTTCAGAAACAGTATCATCCCTCTGATGGGGGCCATTAAGACCAGACTTATGAAATACCTGCCAGGAATGCTGCAGGTAGAGCTAGTCTTGCCTTAGACAGATTGATGAATTATTCCTACTTTCTTTGTTTCTATGATAATGGATTAGTTTTTAAAATATTCTGGGTCCAGGCTGGCACATATTTACCGTAGCAATCTCTGTACTTGTCACGAATATGAACTATGAAGATGCTGTGTGTGATATTAAACTGGATGCATAAATCAGTGTATAAGTTAAGCATATGGATAGCCTAAGTGTATTCACTTCTTTTGGTAAATTCCCACTTTCTTCCATTCAAAAAGCCATTACTGACAAAGATGCCGGTGGATGCAGGATGTTCCTGTGGCTCTGTGTCCTAAGCCTCAGTCCTGGGTCCTCTTCATCCAGAGGATGGGGAGGGGGAATTGGTGTTAACATTGGCAGGACAATTTCCAATCATCTCTGCGGTTCTGCTCACAGATTGGCATCATGATTGGGGCATCTGACTCCCCAGATTGGGCTGGTGTAGCAGTGACTGGTTTCCAGCTAGCCCTGCAGCCACCGGCCACAGAAGCTACGAGCAGGCAGGTGAGGCTCACAGCCCACGCAGGTTCTTTGCAGAGCAGTAGCAGTGGGGAACGCAGTCCATGGCACGACAAGAAAGCAGGGCTCTATCCAGGTGTAACAGGGAGGAGTTTATTGAAGGGAGGGTGTCCTGGACAGAACAGGGACACTAGGAGTGCACGGGGTTTTGAAGGGAGGTGGGTACGAAGGGCGTGGAAAGGGTTCTGCCAATGGGACAACCGCGTGGGTGGAGAGGAACAGCTGTCTGTAAAAAGGGGGACCAATGAATGGAGACACAGGGAGGAGATTCTGAGCCCCAGCCCATCGCTCGACGCTCTCCCCGGAACGTTCTTGAAGGCAGGGAGAGGTTTGTGCAGGATTGACAGGTGCCAGGGGTCGGGTTTACAGAACTGACAGGTGAGGGGGGAATTGGGGTCAACCAAATGGGGAAAAACCGAAGGGGAATGCAGAATAAACCATTGAACAGAATAAAACCTCAAATACAAAATGAAATACAATGAACCCTAAAAAACAAACCACCACAGGCTGGAGAGGTGGAGGAGACTGCTCCTGCTCTTTCCTGCTGTCCTTGAGGGACAGCAGGCAACCTTTGAAGAAGCCTGTGTGATCACAAGTGGATATGTGATGTTAGCCATCCAACAGTGGGTGCTGAGCACAGGCAATGCACCTCCTAACACCCCACGGAGTGAGTCAGTCCAGTGTTGTCCCTCCTCAGCCTCAATCTTCTCACTCTCAGGCTACCAACCATGGTCCCACCAACTGTGGCTGGTGTTGGTTTTCAAGGATGTGAAGAGGCAGTCAGCACACTTCAGTGATTCAGCCAAGTGGTAGCCCACAGAAACAGGATTGACCTGGCCTAGGGATATGGCTAATCTCACCCAGTACCTGCACAGGCATTCTGTCCAGTGTTAAGAAAAGAGCAGACCCTAAAGCCAGATGGAGACAAATGCACTGGGCTGCTTCTTTTGGTGGCAGTCTGCAGGTAGATAAGGCTAGAGGGATGTGTGACAACAAGTGCCCTCATTTTGGCCAGCAAAAAAACTTTGTTCTTGTACTTGACTAAAAAAATGTCAGCTAGGAGTCATAACACCCAGAGTTTTTGTCTTATTTTGCTCTTTATTCCAGTGAGTGATGCCAATGCTTCGTTGTTTATTTGGATTGTTTTTATCTTATCCAATGTATTTTGCTCTGGGCAAAGATATAGGCATTAAGTCAACAGAAGGACCTAGGTGTTGCAACAACGAGTGTTGGAGCCCTTAACTGTTAGGCACTGGGCCATGTAGTGGAATCCCAAGCCCCATATGAAATACTGATCTCCCTAAACAAAGCACAGGGTTTAACACAATAATTTATCTCTAAGCATCACGTGGGAATGTGTCTCTGCCACTCAGCCATTTATTATTTCCCAGCCAGGAAAGTTAGAGAGGAGAAAACAGTGTCTCATGTGACTTTGGAGAACCTTACACCCACTGAATAACAAGCAACAAAGGGGGAAGGGGCAGAGGGAAGACAAGCAGTTTGGAAATAGCCTAAAGGCAGAAATTTGACACAGAAACTCTTTGGCATAAATTCCTCAAGAACAGTGAGGCTGATAGAGGAGAAAAGAGTCCCTAAATGATTTGTGAGCAGAAGGCAGGGTGCTAATGTATTTGCATAATTTATTCATAACAGTTTGCTCAGCCAGCTCTACCAAGGACATGGATACTGGACGCTTTAAATGTTCTCTAGGGGAGGAGTGAATCTGACTTTTTGAGCTGAACCAATGACTACTGATGTCTCTGCTGCCCTTTCTGTGTTCCTCTGTCGATTGTGGATCGATGCTGGGTCTGATGCTGCTTGGTCCCATGTACAGATGTGCCACCTGTGCAAAGAGAAGCTGAGCACCCACACCCAAGCCACTGCTGGATTTCTGTCATTTTTAAAAAATTTTTGTATCCACCTTCTGTATTGTGGAGTTAGTACCCCAAGCTCTCAGACAGGGCATGCTGTGGGAATACAGCATCAGCAACTACCACTTATGAAATATCCTCAGATGCCTTTGACTGCCCGAGCCTATTCAGAGCTGTACTGTTATGCATGCTCAGAGAAAAGATAAAACTGCACAGCAAGTGAATCCCACATTGTGCTGGGAACAAGAAGGTCCCTTGCTGCCCTGCTGCTCCCTCCCACTTCTCTTTTTGCTATGCAAAGTCAGATGAAAATGAATTAGATGCTTGTACTGAGCCTTTCAATGGGACAGAAACTCAGCAATATTACCTGTCAGTGGGTCTCTGGGAAGCAAAAGGTCCCTGCCAAGTCCTGCTGGATCTTGAGCAATCTGTGAGCAGCGTTGGCATGGCAACCCACAGATACAACTTCCATGCATCATTTGTCTGGGGACTAGCCTCTCTCCAACCTTCAGCCTGGAGCTCGACGCTGGCCAAGTGTCTAGTTAATCTGAGTCATTGAATTGCTGGGAGGGATTATAGGGTTAAACTGGGATAACCTAAATAGGCTGATAAAAGGCTATTCAGTAAGAGATGCAAGTGCCCAGCATCTCCCAGGTTTTAGCCCTCATGGTCTCGAGTCCTGAGTTGAACTTATCTAAAAGAATAAAGGGTAGGCACTGGAAATTCCCCCAAAAACTTGGAAGGACACCCAGTGTGATCTTAGTCTCTGTGAGAGCTGGAAAGATTTATTTTAGAAAGAGGTTTGGATGGTTAAATATTATTTGGAACTGTGGTTTCATTTTGTATGTACAGTGGTTTTACTCTTAGTTCCTTTCCTGTTCTATAATCTCCTCTGTTTCTTCAGTGTAATTAGCCTGTTGTTTTCAAAAGGCTGCTGATTGTGTGTGAATTGAACTCATTATGCACTGACTTCACTCTGTGTGTGTGTGTTATGTATGCTGCCTGTGCCTGCGATCCCTGACCTGCACCAGAAGGAGCTTTGCAGGCTGAGATATTTGCATGTGGCAATGGGCTAAGGAAGAGGGTAACTCGGCAGGCTCTTGGCTCAGCAGCTTCGAGCCTGAGAGTCCCAGCTGATGGCTCTGGAGACGAATCCTCCTCTCCTGGAAACAATGAATCTGTGCTCCCTAAACAGGAGCAGATTTTATCATAAGGGCCTGCCAGTGGGTGTGTTTTGGGTACTGTTTGAGGTCCAAGTGCTCAGTAGACGTACTCAGTGTCTCCTGCAAGATCAACTAAAAGATGAGTCCTTGCAGAGGCCTGATGTTTCTAGGTTCTGCTCCACACCAAAACCTATAACCAGTTTCTGGTTTCTGCCAGCATGGCATGATTATCCTGGAATAATTGTCCCTGAGAATCTGTATCAGGACTTTTAGGCTGTAAGTCTTGATATTGTGGATGCTCTATGCGAACAAGATAGAACTGGACTTTTGGGAGTTGTTACAACTCCACAAGTCTTTGGAAACGCTGGCATGGTCGGTTGCCTCAGAGCCATAGGTTTTATAGTTGTGGGTTCCCAGACCTGCTTGCTGACTTCCACATGACTTCAAGTCTAGCTTTGATCTTCTGAAACTTTTAGATCATTTATTTCAGCAAACAACTCTTTTTGGCAAAACTTTGTTTTGCTCCCAAACTTTTGTCTAACACTGCTTCAGTGTTCAAGGAAAAGAAAAGCTTCCCATTTAGCTTCTCAGTATGCTTTGAGCTAAGTTCTGGGGGAATGGTCTTGTAAAATAGAACATCCTGGTCCTTCCCAGTCCACACTGTGTGTGATTTGCTACACTCTCACAACTCCCACTAGTGACATATGTCCAACAGCATTAATTCACGAGACTGTGTAGAAGATGCCATTCCTTCAAGTATCTTTTGCATCAGTAAGTTCTTGATGTGCAAAAGACTAGTAAGTGTAGATATGTATTGTAAAATACTTTCAAAAAGCTCTCTGATTTCCTCATGTGAAGTGATCACCAGTGCAGTAACACACAGAAACTAAACAAGTTTGAATACAGGTTATGTTCAGGGGCAGGGAAGAAAACAATGAAAACTGTATCCCTTTTGTCTTCTATATACAGACACTTACAGGAATTTCATTTAATAGGTCTCTGCCCAGGGTAATGCGAATTTTGTCCTTAAAAAAGGAGTAGTCATTCATTTGGTGGAGAAAGTCAAAGTCAATGTTAATGAGATCGCTCCCCCCATGCAGGGAGGTGCTGTAGCTGAAATGAATGTTATCAAACATAAATACCATTTATGGGTGCCAGGCTCCCATTCTGTGTTGGCCTGACAACGTTCAAAGCGATACTTGTTTTAGCGGCTAAGCAATCAGCCAAAGTGACAATTTCTTCTTGAAGACAGCTTGACAATCTAGCAACTTCTACTGCAGTGTTACTACTAAAATGCACAGTATGAATCATCACAGTCACTTTCTATTTTCAAAAGTGATAGTGATAAAGTATATCGCTATGTAAATACAGGGGATAAATTCTTCTCAGTCCAGCAGTAGCAAGAGGAGGATGGTGATGGACAGCCACAAAGGGAAAATGTTTGTATCATAATTGTTCCTATTTTTCTTTTATGAAGCTCATTCATAATGCCTATAGAAATTAACAACCTGGCAAGGGAAAACGATGTGCACAGCAACTGCCATTCCTGCTACTAAGCTGCCGTATTAACCTTCAGTTTGATAATTAAGTATTTAGTTTCTGTAAATCTGAATCACTCCTCTTAGAAGGGAAGGGCTCTCAGGCTCTTGCTGGACTTGCAGTGTGATCTCTGGGCTCGGGATTGAATTATGCTTGATGTGCAATTAAAAGCCATTTTTGGAAACAAACATTTTTCTATGAGTAGGAAAAAGCAAATGTTTAGGTATATATTGACATTTCTGCTAATAAATTGCACTTTTAATCTCAGATTCTCAGTGTTTAAGAATTTGCTCGGTAGAGCTGGAGCTGGTAAGAACTCGTGCAGCAGGTAGGATCAGACCTCTGTTACACCAGAGACTCACTCCTGCTCTGCCTGACAGCATTCATACACTCACCACAAGGCTGGGGTCTCCCTTATGTCTTGGGACTTGTGCAGGCACAGTGAGATGGCCTGATCTGTCTCTTAGGTGGCAGGTCCAAGGAGGAGGAGAAGAAATATGACATTGCAATGAAAACCAGATAAAGCTTGCAGGGTCTTTGCAGGGAAAGTACCATCTTCCAGCAGAGTCAAAGGCACAGCCACTCCCTCAGCTCATGAGCGTGTGCATGTGAGGGCATGCCATGACTGCATATGCAGAAGTGTTTCCATCACGTGATCTGTTGTTCATTCCCAGTCTCATGGTCCAATGTGAATCATCCAGAAAGCTCAGAGGCTTGGGAGGTGGCATAATCAAGCCTTTGGGGAAGTCTGGTCCAGCCAAAAGAGCATCAGTGGGGGACTTGGAGGGAGTGGCTGCACACATTTTCCATTCTTAGCCCTGATTCAGGGTGATTCAGCTCTCAGAATGTAATGCCCTTTGAAAGACTCCACAGTATCCAAGCTATGCATGTGAAGCTGTCATGCCTGAGTCTCACAGCCTTCTTTCTGGAGGTCCAGTGTCCACTTCCACTTCAGAGTATCACAAATGCTGGGATTTTACACCTATGTGTATTAACTGAATTGCATCCTTAACTTAATCAAGTCCTAATTTTTTCAGGATTGTGGGAATTGCTCCCTACTGTAACAAGATGACTGGAAGTCTTAGTGGTTTAGCAATTGCAGAGTCCTTGGAATATCTTCATAGCATTAGACACTGGCAAGTGGAGGGATATGGGGCATACCAGTAACCGTAAATAGCCTTACAAATTTAGCCATTTCACTTCTGAGAGCACAGCTAGTTTAGCTGTTTCTGAGGGCCCTGCCTTGTCCCGCCAATGCTTAGGAAAATTCAGTGTGTGGGGACACTGGCACTGTCTGTTTGTGCTGGGGAAAGCACAGAGCACAGCTCTTTGAGCTGCATCAAGCCAACTGCTTTGGGGTCTTGATGCTGCTGTTAGCTCATGAAGCCTGCAGGAGGCTGGAAGGGTTTCACTTATGCCCAGTACCTGGATGGAATGCTTGGACTATGTCTGGACTGATTAATTAGTCAACCTGATAAGTTGTACCATGTAGGCTTACATTTGGCATGTCTGCTCTTTCCTGTGTCTTCCTGGCTTTCCAAAGTTCACACAACTGTAAACTTTTAAGAACCAGGCACAGAGCTCCATCTGGCTTGACAATGAGACAGACACAGGAGTCAGATAGATCCAGCAAAAACAATGTTGCAAGCACTATATAATATATTTTGAAAGTGCTGTGACCTACACAGTCATAGGGAAGTGTCATAAGGACAGCAGTTTTCCTGCCACTCTGCTGCCTTGGTGACAATGTTACAGCATAACCTAAGGGAATGATTATGGCCCAGGGAAATGTCCAATGGCTCTGAAAAGCCTGTTCTCTAGATATTAAGTCTGTAGAGAAACTGCCCTTTTTACCTGTCTTAGCCTGTTTAATACCTTCACAAATCACACCTCCTTGTTTGTTTTGCTGTGTGGAACCTCCTGGTCTGTCTGAGCTTTATGTGCTGAGTGTGATGCCGTATGTTGGGAATATCTCTTGGGTCAGCTGGGATCAGCTGTCCTGTCTGTGTCCCCTCCCAGCTGCTTGTGCACCCCCAGCCTCCTCAGTGGTGGCGTGGGGTGAGAGGCAACAATGGCTTTGGCTCAATGTGAGCACTGCTCAGCAATAATGAAAATATCTCTATCTTATCAACATTATTTCCAGCACCAATCCAAAACAGAGCCCCATACCTGCTGCTGTAAAGAAAATCAGTTCTATCCCAACCAAAACCAGCACATTTACTAATGAATCTTCTGAAGGCAATCCTCTGTATGAGGAAGACTATGGAAATATGGCCAGAAGAAGAGATTTCTCAGAACCAAGCATGCCAGGGCTCCTGTCCTCAGAGGGTGTTGATGATATTCTGCATAAATTCACATACTGTCATGAGATGCAGATCATCTCCCAGTGGGACTGGAGGAGCTGAAGTCTTCCTAAGGAGGAAAACATTTAGAGTCAAATGAACATAAATCTCATGCCTGAAATGATTCAGATTATAACCTGTGGAAGCTCAAAGGGTGGGACTATTATCAAAGGAAAGAACAAGGGATAAAAGATGGGATCTCTGTTGTGATGCAGCAAGCAAATACTTGCTCTATCTTGTTAACAATGACGTTCAGAAACTTAGCTAATAATAGCCCAGCCTTGATACCAGAGAAATCAATCCCCATGTACTGAGCTATCAACAGATCTGATTTGTGTACATGATGTTCAGAACTGCAAGGAGATGTGGTATGAGACAAATTAAATGTAAAATGTGACAAACTGTTGGATATCTCTTTTCCTGTTATCACACCCTGGTAAAGGAATGGCAACAGTATTTCAGTCACTTGAGTACTGTCTTGTGTACACCGATTTAAAAGGATACTTGATCAGTACAAAAACCTTGAGTCAGAGAGCAAATGGTTGTCAAATATGATGTTACGTTGCTTAACACAGACGATGACAAGTGTTTTTTTCTAAACTATCTGGCTTATACCTACATATGAGTAATCAGTTGTGGAAATGTCAGAGAGGATAGAGGAATGTGGTAAGGAAAAGAAGTCAATTATCAGTCATATTCAAAAGTCTGAGCCAAAACAAGTGAACAAACAAACAAACTAAAAATCCACAAGTGAGTTTGAATATGAACTGAGACAAGAACCTGTCTGATAATGCCATTGAAGTGTTTTTTTCCGTACAAAAAACTGAACTTCTCTACAATGACCAGGACAGCTGGGGAAATACAAGAAGACAAGGACTAGCTCCTTTGCAAACCCTCAGGGGCACACTGGCAAAATTCTAGGGGTTTATTTCTGAAATGCTAAGTCTGGAAATAGTGTCGCCTGATACTGAAGGACTGAAGCTCCAGGATTGCCTCGATTCTGACTTTATAGCTCCCCAGATGGCAAGAACTGCTCTAATCTTGACAGAGCTAAGCAGCTTGGCACTGTGCTTGCATTAATCATGCTCATTGTGATCATTAAGCAGTTACTGGATAAAGTAGACAGAGATCAGACTGATGACCAACACTCTGGCCCCCTGCTCTCCACCAACACCACATAGCTGTCTCCAGCTTGCTGCTACCTTTCCTCACTCACCCCCAAAATTTCTACCTGACAGTCTTGACTCCCATATAACCTCTATGCTAGTGCATATTGCAGGGAGATAAGGGCTTAAATCCCTCCAGCAGGCAAGAAGCTGAACATGCCTGGCTATCACATAGGACTCTGCACTTCTTGCATGCTTCAAATAGATAGAGTGGGTTGGCTGCCCATGTTTAGCATGATGGACTGGTCTCTGCATGGTTAGCATGATGGACTGGTCTCTGCTGGTGAGCAAGAATCAGACCCCATAGATTCTTTGCTCCTTATAGATGTTTATCTCAGTTGCAGTTGCACACCTGAATTAGAAGGAAAAGTGAATTTTTGTATAGCAACTTGTGTTGGGATTGACTGACAAGACCTGGGCAGCAGGGAGGTTTCAGGGAGGGTGTTGTGGTTTAACCCCAGCCAGCAGCCAAGCCTCAGGCTCACTCACCCCCTCACCAGCAGGAGTGGGGAGAGAATCAGAAGGGCAAAAGCCAGAAAATTCATGGGTGGAGATAAAGACAGTTTAATGGGGAAAGCAAAAGCTGAGCACACAAGTTAAATAAAAGAAGGAATTAATTCACTGCTTCCCACTGGCAGGCAGGTGTTCAGCCATCTCCAGGAGAGCTGGGCCCCATCACATGCAGCAGTGACTTGGGAAGACAAACACCATCACTCCAAATGCCCCCCTCTTCCTGCTTCTTCCCATCATTTTATATCCTTAGCATGATGTCATATGGTTTGGAATATCCCTTTAATTAATTTGGGTCACCTGTCCTGGCTGTGTCTCCTCCCAGCCTCCCAGGCATCCCCAATTTCCTCCCCACTGTGGCTGTATGAAAAGCAGAAAAGGCCTTGGCTCTGTGTAAGCCCTGCTCAGCAATAACAAAAACATTGTCAACTTTGTGTTCAGTACAAATCCAAAACACACCCCCCCCAGCAGCCACTGTGGAGAAAATTAACTCTATAGCAGCTGAAACCAGCACAAGGGGCTTCACTGAGGAGCTGCCAGAAGCTTTCCTCACGTCTGACAGAGCCAGTGACAGCTGGCTCAGACACAATGGCCGAGTCCATCCGCCACGGTGATAACCTCTGGGATAGAGTGTTTGAGAATGGGAAAAATATTGCACAGGAACAACTGCAGTAAAAGAGAGGAGCAAGAATACGTGAGAGAAACAGCCCTGCAGACACCCAGGTCAGTGAGGACGGGGGGGCAGGAGGTGCTCCGGGTGCTGGAGCAGAGGTTCCCCTGCAGCCTGTGGTGCAGCCCGTGGTGAGGCAGCCGTGCCCCTGCAGCCCATGGAGGATCACAGGGATGCAGGGGTGCCCCTGCAGCCCATGGAGGATCACAGGGATGCAGGGATGCCCCTGCAGCCCATGGATGAGCCCATGCTGGAGCAGGTGGCTGCCCAAGGAGGCTGTGATACCCTGGGAAGCCTGCATGGAGCAGGCTCCTAGCAGGACTGTGGACCCCTGGAGAGAGGAGCCCACACTGGAGAGGTTTTCTGGCAGGACTTGTGACCCTGTGAGGAACAGAGAGGCCTCTGCAGCAGCCTGCTGAGCCCTAAGGAAGGGACCTGTGCTGGAGCAGTCCATGCAGGACTGCAGTCCATGGGAAGGACTCATGTTGGAGAAGTCCATGGAGGACTATCTCCTGTGGGAGGCACCCCACACTGGAGCAGGGGAGGAGTGTGAAGATCTCTGCTGAGGAGGAAGGAGCAGCAGATATGAGTGATGAACTGATCACATGCCCTATTCCTTATACCCCCAGTGGAGAAATTAGGAAGGAAGTTGAGCTTGGGAAGGAAGGAGGCTTGAGGAGAGCTTGTTTTAAGATTTAATTTTTATTTTTTATTACCCCATTCTGATTTGTTTGGCATTAAATTAATTTCCCCAGGCTGAGTGTGCTTGCCTGTGAGATTAACTGGTANATAGAGTGTTTGAGAATGGGAAAAATATTGCACAGGAACAACTGCAGTAAAAGAGAGGAGCAAGAATACGTGAGAGAAACAGCCCTGCAGACACCCAGGTCAGTGAGGACGGGGGGGCAGGAGGTGCTCCGGGTGCTGGAGCAGAGGTTCCCCTGCAGCCTGTGGTGCAGCCCGTGGTGAGGCAGCCGTGCCCCTGCAGCCCATGGAGGATCACAGGGATGCAGGGGTGCCCCTGCAGCCCATGGAGGATCACAGGGATGCAGGGATGCCCCTGCAGCCCATGGATGAGCCCATGCTGGAGCAGGTGGCTGCCCAAGGAGGCTGTGATACCCTGGGAAGCCTGCATGGAGCAGGCTCCTAGCAGGACTGTGGACCCCTGGAGAGAGGAGCCCACACTGGAGAGGTTTTCTGGCAGGACTTGTGACCCTGTGAGGAACAGAGAGGCCTCTGCAGCAGCCTGCTGAGCCCTAAGGAAGGGACCTGTGCTGGAGCAGTCCATGCAGGACTGCAGTCCATGGGAAGGACTCATGTTGGAGAAGTCCATGGAGGACTATCTCCTGTGGGAGGCACCCCACACTGGAGCAGGGGAGGAGTGTGAAGATCTCTGCTGAGGAGGAAGGAGCAGCAGATATGAGTGATGAACTGATCACATGCCCTATTCCTTATACCCCCAGTGGAGAAATTAGGAAGGAAGTTGAGCTTGGGAAGGAAGGAGGCTTGAGGAGAGCTTGTTTTAAGATTTAATTTTTATTTTTTATTACCCCATTCTGATTTGTTTGGCATTAAATTAATTTCCCCAAGCTGAGTGTGCTTGCCTGTGAGGTTAACTGGTGAGTGATCCCTGCCTGCCCTTATCTTGACCCATGAGACTTTCATATTCTAGCCAGGCATCTGTAAGGGTAACACTTTCCATCATCCTGACCACGCTGCATTCAAAAGGGTAGTGGGTTATTAAAAAATGAAATTCCTGAGAGCCCAGACAACAAGCACAGGCTGTGAGCTTCTTGGTACATTTTCCCATTAATTTCTTTGTTTGTTTGATTGTTTCTTAAATAAATAAATATGCCAAAATCAACACACACATTTATTTTAATGTCGTTTAGTAGGGAAACTCTTCTGAGCTTGTTCAAAACTTGAAAACAATCTGACCTCAGTCTCCTACTACAGATATGTCTAGACTAGAATTTGCTCTCCTGTTATAACTTGTGTTTATTAGTTGTTTGCCAATTAGCTAGTAGAGTTGGTGAAGACATTTGAAATTGTAAAAGATAATCTAAACATTCCAAGAAGATGTGTTGCAGCAGTCAGACATTTGTGGTTTACCTTCACTTGTGCACTGAAATAACTCACAAGTGTTTGCCTCATGGAATGAGCATTTATGGACTGTCTCAACTTTCATTTATAAGCATATTAGCCAAAAGGAAGTAATTGACAATCAATTAAGTTGGGTCACACATCAAAACCCATGTAATACCTGAGCATTCTAGTTTCAAACTGAATTAAAAACATTGGTTAGTATAGGCTTGTCTAAGAGGTCACAGTGCGGAAGAATGTGAGATACATGGAGCACTTTGTCCAGAAAAATATGTTTGAGGAGTCCATGGGCAGAGGGAAAACAGCTACTGCATGAACTCTCAGAGACAAAGTGGGAAGCTGGCTGCTCATTGGAAAACTGTGAGGAGAGGAGTAGGATGCAAATCTTACCAGGATTAGGATGCTTATCTTAGTGGATAAGAAATGGCTACTACAACACAGTGGTTTGAAGAAGTAGATCCAAAAATGATGGCATCTCTCACAGAAAGAAAGCTGCTGGCCTCAGGAGTCTGTTTCATTTGATGGAAAAAAAAAAAACAACAACCCACCCAGAAAAAAAGCCAATGTCTTGAAGTAAGAGGCCCCAAAACAATATTTTTTTTTTCTTCTTTCTACAGAAAGTATGGTGAACCATAGGGTTGGATATGAGGGGGTGTTTGGTAATGGTAGTGCACAGTCAACATGTCTTGGAATGGTACAGCTTGATTACAAAGTGAAATCTTGTTGACATCAAAAAAATATTTCAGAGTAAAACTAACAACCAAAAATAGCTGTCACAGATAAAAATGAAATAAAATAGATCATAGTCTACATACTACTCCAATAAAATTTATATGACAACAAATTGAGCACCCTCAACCATTGGTTTTTATTCTATAGAGAACAATTAGAGGATAAGATATTAAAAAGTATATACAAGGCAATAAATGGCTTTCATGGAAACTTAAAAACCAAAAGAAAGTGCAAATATTTGGTAATTACAACTATAATTTATGGAATCAAATAGTTCCATTCTCCACTTTAGACACTGTCATTATTATACAACAAGTCACAAGACCATTTATAAAATTATAAATAAAAGAGGAAAAAAATCTGGTTTGGTTTTTCTTTTATGTGATGAAATATTTCAAGCCCCATGCCAAACCTGGCTCAGAGGCCAAACTGAATCTTTTCCTCAAGAATATAAATTCTTGGAGACCAAATGTGTGTTCTGGGAGATGAAGCATCCAGTGAGAGCCTGAGGAGCTGAGGAAGGCAGTAGGATTAGGGGTGATATTAAATTATGAAATTCAAATTGGATTAATGTCTCCCTTTGCTCACTGATGCCCTGACCTCCCTGCATCCAAGCTGATGTGGTCCTGTATGCAGAGGGAGAGACTGACACCTGTCCCTTGGGCCCTTGGGCCCTATTGCAATGGTGTGGTGGCCAAAGAGGAAACTTGGGATGCAGGTGCCTTCTCCTGGCTTCACTTCAACTCTGGCTTGGCCACTGCCCCACGAGCTACACGTTTTCCCTTTTCTTTTCCCTCTGAGAGCAGCTGGAGGAAAGAAAAGGAGTTTTTCTATGTTAGGAAAGTGAGGAACATCACCACCTGGAAGAAAGAGAGGAAAAGGGAAGCAGCCAGCCTCTCTTTTTCCTCTCTCTGCAGCAGGGAGACTGTTCAGGTAGCACTAAGGAGTGCAGCCACTGGGCCAGCAGCAGCCCTAGGCAGCTGCTGGCATCCTAAACCTGCCCTATATCCCTGCTTTCTCAGAAATAATTACCTAAGGACAGATCTAAAATCAATTAGCTGATCAAGGGAGTGACCTGTGTGGAAACTCAGTGATGTATCTGAACTCAGACTGTGTCAATAAAAGCTTCAGTCATAGCACAAGCTGAGCCAAGAGTGAGGTACATTTTCCCATAACTTCATGCATAGCCAATTCCCTAGAATTGAACAGCCATGTTCAGCCCACTTTAGGGCGTAGTCTTTTCCACCGTGACTACATATTTCTATGGCAACTACTCTTACCAGACACGTTTGTGTATATGTGTATATGTAAATAAATAATAGATAAGGTACTAGTAAATGGTGCTAAAACTGTGCCAGTAGCTCTGTTGTGCTGCAGACATCTCCTGTTCTGTGCTGCCAGACCTGCATGTTCTCCATGCAGGTCTGTGCAGCAAAGACGCAGAGCAAAGGGTTGGGTTTTTACTTGAAATGTGTGTTGTGGTTTACCAGCAGCAGAGTGTTGCTGCACTGGGCTGGCAGGGAGCAGTCTGCCCTCTGTTGCGATACCAACAGGGAAAACTGGAGCTTCTCTGATGCCTAATGCAAAAACCAGGCAGCAGTTGCAGTTTTGGACAGACAAGGCGAGTCAGTCAACGTGGTCACGGTGTAAAGCAATAAGGAAGAACTGCTTGCTAATTTGTCAGCTTTTGGAGTTAATATGTGAAATTAGGCAGCTTTTCCATCTCTAATAATTAAAAAAATCATCAGGAAAAAATTACATTTTCTCCTATATTTCCATATCACTTGACTCCATGAATCCCCCTTCTTTTGACGAGGTGGGAGCTGAGTGGTGGAGCCAGGACATATTTGACTGTACGGAATTTTTTCATTTCTTGGATAATTTTTTTAACTTTCTTTGCTTTCCTTGCTTCACACTTTCCAAAGCATAATGGTCTGAGAAGTAACAGGCTCTGTCATGCCTTTAAGATGCTAGAAACTTTCCACTTGCCTCAGAATTCTGTATCTTAAGGAAGAAGCCTTAAACAACAAGATCCGAAAAGCACAGAGTTGTATAACACTGAGGTCAGGAAGAATCTGGCCTTTTTATAGGGGCACTCACACCTCACTGTGAGTGCAATCCCACCTACAGCAACCCACCTAACCTCTCCATCTTTCTGAGAATTAGAAATGCTTTAAGTTGCAGCAGAAAACTTCTTTAGCTTCCTTAATTTCTGTTGCCGTTTTTGCCCGGAGGTTCCTTCCTCTTGGCTGAACTAAACACGCAGGTAACTGCTTTTCTGCCTTGGGCCATTTATAATTCATAAAGTAAGTGTTCCTCTGCTGTGGTCCCCTGAGGGACATCCTATGAGCTGTGCTCCCAGACAACGCAGCTCTGTGGAATTCAGGAAAAAGGCACTGTAGTTTTGGCCACTTTAATAAAACCTCTCCAAACCCACAGATGAAGAGTAGAAGTTCTCTGCTCTATATATGGTTATTATAAAAAAACCAGAGAAGGTGTGGAAGACCTAAGTTGGGTTTTTACTTCTTTTTTGTGCCATAGTTCTCCAGAACTAAGAGCACAGGCAATGTTAGAGACAGATACCTATGTCTCCTCTTTCCAGCTGATTAACCCTGCAATTATGCAGCAGGACTAGGTTCCCTTCTTGCTTCCTCCCGGATGCAAGATGTCTGAAACATTAAGTTTACGGTGGACCCTGGCCGCAACAGGAAATCCCTCTCCAGCTCTTCCCTAAAGTGGCTTCTCCTGGGCCTGGAATGTTGGGGTGTGAGCCACGCTTCCCTCCAGTCAGGCAGCAACTGGCACCACAGTCCCACTGCCACAGGATGATCACTCAGCAGGTGGATCCCAGTGTCATGGGGATGGCAGCAAGGCCATGGCAGCAGAGGCTGAGCTTTAGCTGGAGGTGGCCGTGGAACTGCATGGACCTGCAGTCCAGGGACACCCAGGCTGTGACTCCCCATCACTTTTAGGCAGCTCGTCCAAGGCGCTGCTGCCTCTGGGTACATGGTAGCAGAGCTTAGAGATTTAAAGCAAACCTTCAGTGCCTACAGCCTCTCAGGTGCCTAAACAAGTTAGGTGAAGTTTTTTTTGGCTCTCTGTCCTCTACCTAGGCATCTGAATTGTGCATGAGTTGCACTTTAGGCACCTTGCTGTTTTCTTTGGATTTTGCCCCCAGCTGTGAGCGGGAGCACAGGTTTGCTCTCGCACGTGCAGCAGAAGGACAGTGTCACCCATTGACTACATCCCAGAAATCCACTCCCTGTTGCTATGTTTTCTCTTCCAGCTCTTAAACCTTGTGACTGCGATTACAAAACTCTACCTACCATTCTGTAACTGCTCCCTTACAACCAAGCCTGTGAACTCAACTTCCCAGTTGTTTGATCCAGTTTATATCCTCATCTGCCAAAAACATTCTCTCTCTGGTAAAATCTCCAGTTTCTGCTCAGCTTTTCCACCCTTCCCATATATATGCATTCTTTAGTCTGGATTATTTGTTTACATTAAAAATAAGCCAAATAAAAGTGCTGCTCTTCTCTTTGAACGTCCACCCCAGGCTGCTTCAGATCTGAGGAGCTGCCAGGATTGGAGAGCTGAAGGGATCTCTGTGCTCCAGGATTTGGGTCTGGCATGACACAGGCTACAAAACATGGGCTTGCATAAACAGTCTGCACTTGTTTTATGATGCCTCCTTCCCCCTATGGTGGAGGATCTCTGGAAGTTTTATTTTACCCTAATTAATTTTCACTCCTCTCTGCTTTCATGGTTGACCTTTTCCATCAAGTCTCACAGAACAGATGAATTGTCTATGAAACTGAGGTTGTTCAGCCATTATTCCCTATAGCTGTGCTCCTTTCCTCTCCCCTGGGGAAGCAAACCCATTGAAGCAAGTTGTTAGATGTTTTCAAGGGAAACTGTGAAGTATTTGGCCTTGTTTTTCAATTTAAATATGCTGGTGCACAGCGCAGGCCAATTAAAGCTCCATTTTCATGGCTATTTTATATGCAATCCTTGTATAGATGCACATACCATGTAAGTCATTGCTTGTTTTAGATATAAGGGCTACACCATAATAGTCACTTATCATCACTAGTCAAAAATAATTCTAAGCAGACTTGGATTTTGTTTTCTGGGAGGAACATTACTTACCAAGGGAAGAGTACACAGAGGGGTCTGCCACTTGGAGAACAGAGAATTGAGACACTCAGTTCTAGCTGAAGTTATTGTTATTTCTGCACAAGTCCTAGAATTTATGCAATAAACTGGAAATAATACAAGGTCAAGAGGACTTTTAATGGACTTAAAATGAAGACAATTATTGTGGTATCAGTTGTCATTGATACATAACTGCAGCAAATTGATACAACAGTGGCTCACCCGTAGAAACAGTATTTGTTGTGGGAACCTTCAGCAGGCATGCTAAAGAGTCAGAGAAATTGTGAAAGAAATTATTGCAGAAAATGGCAGATCTGTCACAGAGGGGTGCAGAAAACACTAATTCCTAACTGCCCTTACCTCTGGATGTGCTGTTTACTTACAAATTAATTTTATTCCTCAGTGTTCTTCTCTGGGGACTAGCTTTTAAAATTTGGTAGAGCCAAACCATGGTAGTCTTTGAGTGACTTTTTACAGTTTATATTGCCCTTGTGCCTTGCTGGTAAATAAAGCAATTGCTTGTTATGATTTCTGTTTGTTCTTTGGGAATATAATGACATGTTTTTACAGATTGCTACAGATTTATATATAGTCTAAATGACTTAATTAAGAAAAGTAACTTCCTCTGCCCCAAATACTTCAGTATTGAAAGATTTATTCATGAAAGTAGGCAAAATAAAATCATATTAGAAGACCTGAGAGATTAAAAATTATGTGTGCATTTTTTTTCATCGTGAAGAATGACTGGAGACATGAAATTATATACAGGTACGACTCCATCATCATTAGGAGGAAACCAGTCTCATTTAACAGTGGGTAGGAGGGCATGAACATTTTATGCAGTTGAAAGAAGATGGTAGATAAATTACATCTCTCTGAATTTGATCAGGACAAGGAGCATGTTTCATCATGTGAAAGACTGTGTAATATCTTTAATAACCACAGGAATGAAGGCTTTGCTCATATATTTCATACCGAGCTTCACCTCCATCAGGAAAGGAGCATTCAGAACCAGCCCACAGAGAAGAGGCACATCCTGATTAGCGTCGCTGCCGCGTTTCCCTTCGAGGCCGTGGCTGTGTGAGCAGCACTGAGATGCAAAACCAACAAAGAACTCAGTGTCTCCCAGCAAAACCCCTATCATTACAGAAAAAATTACTCCTTGCAGCAGAAATAAGGTTTGCCAATAAACGTGGTGTTTTGTCAGGGCTGCTGCTGGCTCGGAGCTCCAGACAGGGATCCCGGCTCTTCACACCCACAAGCAGCCGCCGCCGCAGTGCTGGCACAGGGCTGCTCTGGCCTCAGATGCTGAGCAGGACCAAGAATAGCACTGGGTGGTTCGTTGTGTGCAATAGTGGAAAAAAAATTGTATTTAAATCCAGTGTTTTCCAAAAGTAGCTAAACCCAGGAGGTTATAAATTATTAACCTGTAAAGCAGAAGGTTTAGGAGACTGCCACTTGTGTGTCCTGGAATAGTTTCTGCTACCTTTTTGGGATGGAGCAGAACCTTTCATTTAGTTTTTGCTTTCCAGCTGAATTTGCAGCAGCTACAGTTTATCTAATCCTTGCAGTACATTTTCACTCTAGAAAAAAATCCAAACAAGAGGCAACAGAAAATTTGGTTCTGCCTCATTATTTAACTTTGTGTTGTTACCAAGATTTTCACTACTTTTAGGCTGAGCCCTTTAATTCTTTACCTACTGTGTCCTGCCACTCTTTTATAAGACCCCTTCTCATCTGAGAAGAGGAAGGGATGAAAAAGATGTAATCTGTGGTTAGAAATAACCAAGACTAAGAAGCAGAGACTGCTTAATGATATAACTAGTGCTTCCTTTTCCACTCTGAAGTAAATTATGTCCACTATGCTTTAAAAAAATATATTTGCTAGAGAAATGTATCCATTCACTACATTTATCTGTTAATGCCTCACATAAATTTATTTTGCTTTAAAAATGTATATTTTTGTTCCACAGTTGATTTGTGCACTAATGGTTTAAGAAGAATCCTTAAGTAGGAAAAAGTCATATATGGATGATGGGGAAAACCAGGATGAAATTATGAAAACAAATCACCTTGTATGCATTTAACCTAAACTCCTGTTGGCAATGTGGGCAATTTGAAGATGAGAAACTTCAGGTCCCTGAGCAAGTGCAGTGGTTGCAGCTCTGTAGCTGCCCTGTCGTCCCTAGAAATGTGTATATACACACTGTATATGTACGTGGTTTTATGAACAGGTATGAAAGAAGGAAACTGTGTGTGTAAGCTTTATGATAAGTAGCATGTGATTTACTTTTATTTGTGCATATTGTGTATTAGAATGATCAGATAAGATAAAATATATATAAATGACTTTTGGAACTGCACAACTGAAATTGTGACTTCTACAAATAAATAAAAATATTTTGACAGCTGTACAGGAGTACAAAAAATTAGAATTTTATTGCATTAAATATGAAATGAAGTAATGTAATCAGTCAAGTATTTTATCTGTTTGCAATTCAGTATTTCTATTTACTTATATTTGTCTTTGCTTTCCAAGTTTTGATTGCTAATTTTTAAATTCAGGATGTACCAAACACTGGATGGTTCAAGCCATTTTCTGAAGCATAGAAGACAAAGCATAATATTTCAGAAATACTGCCATATAGAATATTTCAGAAAATACAGACTGAGATCTAATTATTGGTACATGCAGGTGTATCAGTCTTTATCAGCACATCCTGTCTGGGCTATCTTCCCACAAACAGCTTAGGTGTTAGTCTCACAGAGGCAGTGTGTCATTCTCTTCTGTTTATTTTTGGCAACTACAAATACCATAGAGGATATTTGTTTTTGTAACACTGTAATGATGAAATAGATTTACTGGCTGCAGTCACAAGAATGCTAAGCAGATATTCATTTGTTTAATCTCTGCAGCTTTGTTGAAAAATTTATAACTGTCTGGGACAAATTGTTAGAAAAAAATTGGACATTTGGGTTTATGGTTATGGGATATTTTTATAGCACCCAAAAAGGTATGGGAGATAGTGTGGGGACTTTTAGCTACAGAACAACCAGTAGAGAAGAAGTCATTAGTGCCAGAGGCTTCATGGCACAAACAGGGAACCACAGCAGTGTGCCCTCAGGGCTAGGAGGGCAGGCTGGCTTCATACTCTGAGAGGTATTTGCCATCTGGGTCTTCAATGGGAAGTGCACATGTTAGATCAGGTGCAGTATGCCAGATGAAAGAAATCATGGAGCAGTTTTCACATTTCATCCCCTAAGATGGAACCATTAGTCCAGATCTGGGGTTCAGCTATATGTTGACTTTCTTCTGCCTGGATGGTGTTTTTTTGGCATTTCCTTCCATAATGGAAAGACACACCTTTGATGTGGCAAAGACAAAGAGAAACCACAATACCAGATCACCACTGATAACCAGAATTTCTTTAATTATGAGCCCAGAATCACCCTATCTAACTTTAGGCATTTCATGAAACTGATTTCAATTCTGTACAGAAAGTAAATACCTTTGTGCAGAGAGACCTGCAGTAACAGGTCTTCTCACCTGAACTCCTCAAGTAAAGCTCTTACAGTGGAGGGGACTGAAAGCAGGTTGCTCTTGCAAGTCAGCCCTGAGTAGCAGGTCGGAGCTTCTGAGAGGTCTGCTTTATTCCTGCTTCCCCTGAGCCAAGCAGGCTCATCCTGCAAGCAGTCAGCCAAAAGCTGAAGACACAGAGAAATACAAGAAAAGAACAGCATGGTGCTCCATCTGCTTTGCTTGCAGTGCTACCACACTTCTTTTCCCCCTTTGCTTCTTGGAGTCTAACAAGCCCGAGAGCTACTGGGTACTGCTCAGACTCAGACAAGCTGTTTTGTTCGGTCACCTTCTGCTCGTCTGCAGCTTCAGTGCTGTTTCCACTCCTGCTTTGCCTGTAGTATTGAGGCAAACCAGCTCCTGCTTCTGTAAGTGAATTTTCAGCCTTGTCTACCTGGTTTTCCTCTAAAGAAGTAAAACCAAGGTAAAGAAGACAAATCTACGAACAAATCCTGGCATAAAGAATAGGATTTATCTGCCTTATTTTTTCTTCAGTGTTACTGTTTTTATCCCAGTCTCAATATTGTGTGTGATATTTCTTGCAATAGGCCAGGGAGCCCTGTTGCATTCATGATACCTGTGGATTTACACCATGTTGAATTGAACACATTTTCATTTGTTTCTGCTTCCTCACTGAACATGTTCATTGCTGGTTTTTATTTTCTTTAACCTTGCTACTAGACACAGTATTGATGAGGGAAGAAGCAGGCAAACATCTCCAGCTGCTATAGCCATGAAATAAGCTTCATTTTCCAGTTTATTAACTTCGACCTGAAGGGCACTTGTTGCAGGTACCTCTTTGAAGGTAATGTGATGTCTGTAAAAAGTATTTATACTTCACAGTTTCTTTCTGCTTTCCCCTTGAATATTATTTTAGAAACAATTAGGACTCTGCTAACAAAATAGGTCCTTTTCACCTTTATGTATAAAAAAATCACCTTAACAACACACTAATATTTTGCAGGAACATGGGGTTTTTGACATTTTCTTTGCTTCAGACTGGTGATTTGGATCTACCCCACAATCATGCTGCTATTGCCTGTCCTGACACGTCTGTCCCTTCCTTTTACTAGGTGATTAGTATCAAAGAGCCTTGGCTTCATCTCACCAGGAAACTGGAAAATTTTCTGCAGCCTTAACTTGAAGACAAAATTGTTCTCCTCCTCCATATTTTATATTTTTTATTTATAAAATAAGTGTCAATGGTAACAGAGCACTACATATTTCAGATCAATGCAGTGGAGAAGATTTTCAAAAACTTTTAGAATTTACACCTGCAAATCCACAGGAACATTGTTATTTAGTTAGGGAAGAATGATAGAGAATTTTCACTGAAAAAAAAGTCTTTACTGTCCTAAGTACTATGCTGAAAAGTCAAAAAAGATGTCTTCTTTTCACAGGGCTTGTAAAGTACATGGCGTTTGAGAGATTATGGGAAGTTAGAGGCAAATGGGAATAAAATGGAAACAGCACTACTCAGCAATTGATATATAGGAGATTTGAAAAGTGAAATGATAATTTTTATCATCAAATTTGAGATAGAGTATAATGCAGGTTTTATTTTTCCATCAGGTCATTTGTACATATATGTATAGTTGCTGCTGAATAACACTTGGCATAGGCAAATCTTTGTTTATTTTGGGGAAAATAGGATCTCAGTAATTTCAGAAGCAAGAAAAGTTGTTTTTCTTAATTGCACATTTGAATAATTGTTATTTATTTAATAATTACAGTATTATCATCATTCAGCAGCTATTCTATGTGCTATTGTCTGTGATATCTAAATGACAGTCTTGAAAGATCAGGCTGACTTTAACAAGTGATCCCATCTTGCAATCATGTAAACACGTTTAGATTTGCATCCTTCCAGTCACATGGATAAGTATCTGTGTTGTCAGTGACTGAAGATTATTTTCTTCAGACAAGGAACAGCAGTTGCCCAGAAAAAGTTATATGTTGCTCCAGTATCATAATCCATTACCATATTCCTAGTGTTTATTTTCAATACAAAATTTGCTGGCACTGAAATGGTTGAAATCAGGATTTTAAACACAGGTATAGATTATATCTACTCCAACAACTTTATCTCTACAATAAATATATACAAATTTACAAATTCATCACATAGTAATTTTCAGCTGATGCCTAAACTAATTACACATTCTGTGCTGATAACACATTCAAGGTTTGTTGTTTTTTTATGATACCACAAGCTGGCGAGACACCTAGATAGGCCTGCTAATGCTAATTGGCAGATAAAGCATAAATCTGAGGGAGTCTGGATTCCTGCCTTTTTTCCAGTTTTTTGTTGATTGAACTGAATTCTTTTTATCCTAGCTTTTGAAAAATGCCAGGCAATTCACTGTTGTCTTTCCTATGTGCATTTTAATCCATCAGTTCTGTTACTCCTTTAATGCCTTGTTGTTTGTTTTTAATCCAGTAGACTAAAACAGTTTTCTTTTTAACTGCCTTTTAAAATCAATCATACAGGACTCCTTAATGCAAAAAATAATTGACTCTGATGACATAGCTATAACATTGATGAGGTTTTTGTTTCTTGTTGATTTATTGAGGTGTATGACCCAGTGATAATAGCAGTGACAAGCTTTGAAATATAATAGTTTACCTGCTTGTCAGGTGGACACACTTGGTCATTACCTCTATAGATTTTATACCAAATATATCAAGCTTTCTGGAAATGCATCTCCCTTCAAGGGTGTGAATCTTATTCCAAGACCTGATCCCTACATATCCTGTGGTCTGAGTATATTTACATTCTATCCTTTATTATCCTTATTTTTATTATACAAGTAAACATAATTTTAAAACAGGATTTCAGAACCTGCTTGTGCATGGCATAGATCCTCTTGAAAACAGTTCAGTATTTTATCATAAAAGGAAAAGATTGGAATCTTCTTTTTGAAACGATTTTTTTGTGAACTTAGTCCTGATTCTCATAAAAAACCCCCTCTGTAACTGAAAGACCATGGGATCCCACTAGATGTGGGTGAATGTGTAAAGGCAAGGTCATAAAGTAATAGCAGATGATCATAGAAGACAAAATGACACAAAGGTAATAGATAATTCTAAGCAATCAAGACAGAGTGCTTTCAAAAATTACTTTCTGCAGGAAGAGATGAAGATGTGCATTGAAAGCTACTGAAAATAGTGTTATAGGTCCAATCATACCTCAGGAAGGCCCTGCTGAAGAGTTCTCAGAAACCAAAAGAATACACTGGGGAAAACCATGCCTAATTTGCTTTATTGCTAATATTTTTCCATGAAATATCCACTGATGGTTACAGGTGGACAGAGGCCAGTGAGCAAGGTGGATTTCTGAGCTGGCCAGTGTGGCTGTGCCTGTGCTCATGACCACCTGTGAGTGGAGGGGCATTAATTGACTTGGTACACCTTTCCTTGCCGTTAAAATGAGGGAAAAAAAATTACTAGCTTGTGATTGAACAAACTTATTCTTGCCATAGTTCATAAAAACAATTATGTTTCCTCTCTTCAAAGCAGAAGCTGCCTTGAATACCTTGATTCCCGTCTTCTGAGACAGTGTCTCATAATGGTAGAGCTCTCACAAAATAGTTGTATTTGGCTACTGAAAGTTTGCTTGAGATAATACACATTGAGATAAAAAAGGAAATAAAAAAAGGGGTTTAAAGTTGCTAACAGCCATTTGTATAATATGCAGACTTGCAGTAAGTCAGCAAAATCTGTGTTATCCTAATATCTAAGTTTTTAGTGTTATGTCATTATATATTATTTTCTCTGTGTTTTAAGGCCTTCTTGCAACCCATAGGTGGTAACATCAGACAGATCAACCAAATTGGTTAAGTCTTAACTTGCAGATCTGTGTCTGCCAACACACAAATCTTCTATGCATTGTTCAGGGAAATCAAATCTTCAGAAGATGTGAAAGCACCTGCCAAAATTGCAGACTTCGAGTGGTAGCAAGCTTTACTCATCTTTGACACTGAGAATTTCTGTGTTTGGATTGTAGAGCTATTGCTGTTCAATAAATTGAAGACTATGTATCATTTATTGGTAAATGTACCTACTCTCTATGTCTAGTCAAACCAAATTAGCTAAGTATCTTCTTACAGTACAGCATCCTGTGGTATTGGTTATGCCTTCTGTGCTCTCTCAGTGGCTCCTCTGAGCATGGGCTTGTGCCTTGCAGCACTTTGCCATAACTCAAGTGTCCTTCCTTTTGGTTCATGGCTTTCTATGCAAGACAAAGACCATGACTTTGTGCTACATCACTGTGTGGGTTGCAGCTAAGACTGGATTTCCTGCAAGGGAGGACTTAATTGTGTGTCTCAGCTCAGTGCAGACAATCTTATGTTACAGGGAATGTAAATAGAATTTTTAAGAAGTCTTATTTTGTCTGGATTTTGGATGTTCAGTGATACTTGGATGCCTACACTGGTAAGAAATAAACTTTCTTCTCAGTTGAATTTTGTTCTGTGATTCCTCAAGAAAATGGAAGAACATTTTGCTAAAGCTAAGCAGATATCTTAATTCAGTTTACTTTCAGTGTCTGTTTGCTTAATATGAGATTTTAACAAAAGCATACCTCTACTACAGAATTTTGCAAATTTTATCCATTCAATTAAATATTTTTGTTGATACAATATGTTATTAATTATCTTTTCCTTATTAGCCAGCACCATACTGTCAATTTTGCCACTACACTGGATGAACCTATTATTTTCTACAACCTGCTGACAGTTTGCTTTATACATGCTTCTAAATAATGCCTCATGCTCTGTTTTCTGAGTGTAATATTTAAGCCACATGTAGAGTAGGGTTAACTTACTGGAAAGGTAAGAACTGGTTAATTTATCATTACCTACAATACATGGAAAAAAATCAAATTTAAAAGATCATAATAAAACCCAAATATTTTTGGTTTCTTGGGGAGCTGGCCTGTATCATGACCCAAAGTTAGTAGTGAGATCTGTTCATGCAATGAAACAGGATCATTGAATTGCAGAGCTGAAAAGGCCCAAAAGAATCTAATCCACCTGTTTTGGTTCAGACAGACCACTGGGTGGGTGTCTGAACGGGAGTGCACATCATTGCTCTATTCTCTCCTTTTACTTTGCTTTTTGCAGGCTGTGTTCCTACAAGGCAATTAAACTATTTTATTATCCAACATGCTATGTGGGGTTTTCTGGGACCCATATTTCTTCAGACACTGTGACAAAACATTCTTGTTCTTGAGGACGTGGTCTATGTTCCTTCCTGCATTTCAGTCAACGTATTGCTGGGGGAAAACATTCCTGAAAGGTGGAAATAAGTCCTGCTTGTTGGAGGCATGTCAAAACCCAAGCATGGCTGTGCTGACAGAGAGGCAGAAAAGTCCATTTACAGCAGGTGAGGCAGTGATGAGTCCCACACTGAGAGCAACAGAGCCGTCAATGGCAAATAGTGTTTAGAGCCCACTACAACTAGTCATGGACATTCCTGTCTTCAGGTAAACCATGGATGTCAATTTGGCTCTGCAAGAACTGCATATTGTCAGAACACATTCAGAAATTATTAGGAATATTAACATATGCCTGCCTTTTATGTTAAACCATTCCTCAGAAGACTCAAGCACACTTGGTAGAGACATCCAATGACATTTTTAGGTTGTGCATTAGGAATCCTTTCCATGTGGACATTTGACTTTTAACCAGGTCCAGGAAACAGAAGAACATGACTGTAAATATCAGCACTTAAGTAACTAATATTTGGGAAATTAAATCTATGAATCCAGTTTCTGAAATGATGTGACCCTTTTGCTAGTCAGGATTTGACCTTTCTTGTCACTGAAGCAAAATTCTGTTTTTCCAACAGAAAGCAACTAATATCACTGGTTCTCAACAGAAATCAGAAATGGATGTTATACTGTTAGTTGAAGAATTATATTGGTAAAAAATGAATATTGTCCCTCAGGTAACTATTTTCTCTCTGCTGTGGTAGACAGCTCCACTTGCTCTAACTGTTGATTCCAGCAAACGAGTTTTCAGGTACTTGGTATGTATCTGTTTTCTCTGGAAGATGCTTGTGGTTCTGTGGGAAGATATGTGCATAACAAAATGGTGATCTGTGCATGACACAGAATTCCCCTAAAATAGCTGTACTTTAATGAGTTGAATTTATTTTCTTTCAGTAGGTGCTACTGAACTGCATTTCTCCTACTACCACAAAAGCATGAGACATGGAAGGATTCTTTAGGCTTTGGCTGATGTACCAGTGCTGTTTATCAGAAAGAAGAAATGCATGTTGCCTTTTGCATATTAAAATCTGGCATTTGTGTCTAGCTATTTTCAGAAGCAAGAATATTTTTATCAGGAATATCTAGTTAGGCATAAGGATTAATTAGAGCAGAATAGGATGTGACAAACTCAACAAGAGACCTTGTAGGAGTGCAAGGTTCTATTTATTTTAAAGCTAATGATTTAACTTCCAAACATGTATTATGTCATGTTTCAATCAGAGGGACTCCCAAGAACCAAGATATGTCCATCCAACTGCGCCAATCAGGATCACCTGTAAGGGACATGAAGCATAAAAGACACCAGCCACAGAGTCTCTTTACCTTCAGATTGGCAACAACAAACTGGTTTTGGACAAGGTCTCTTACACTCTTCAGGAGTTAGCTATTGTCGCAGGATGACCTTCCACCTGAGTCCTTCTTACTTCGCCCACACATCTTGATCTTAACTTCTATTCTTTTTGTTCCCTAGTTTTGGGTACATTATGGCTGCCTGGCTTCTTCTTGGGAAAGCTTCTTGTTGGCAAAGAAAGAGGAATGGCAAGGACAAAAGGCTGTAACCTCAAGTCCTCCCTCCTGCATCCCTGCAATAGGTTTTCTGCTGTAAAGACATAGTGAGCCCAACCTAGGCTCAAGAATCACAGATTTAAATTGATTATTTAAGTAACAAATGAAATTGCACCAGAACTTTTTTTATTACATCAGTGTCTAGTAGGTTTCTATTTTACAGGAATAGGAAAAGGACTGAATTCATGGCCTTACTGTCTCTGTAGTGTCTGAAACTGAAGGCATGGCCTCTGTATTTGTATGCATAAATAACGTTCAATACAGCAGTTATGGTGCGGCAATGTCATTTGGCATTCAACTGAACGTAGCAAATAAATTGTGATGGTGATAAATACTGTATACAATATACCTTCATACTGATGCAAACCCTAGTTGAAATTAATTCCCCCATTTTGTTCTGTTTCATCAAATCATCCCCAAGGAGTGGTCCTTTTGTGATCAGTGACACTGATGGAAGTGGTGCTTGGAACGGCTGCTCCTGAAAACCATCTGAATCAGAGGAAAAGTGCAGCCTGGATCTGAGTCTTCCGCCTTAGTTTGTGTTCAGAGGATTTGTAGGGTTTCTTCCATGCCTTTATTTGGCATACAGAGGAATAGACAAAGTAATTCTGAAACTATGTTTGGACACTCCTAGAATGTGTTCTTCATGGCTTACCAAGCCATGTTAAAGACTAAGTGTTGCAAGTTAATCAGTGCCTTGAAGTTTCACTTCCTATTAGTAGAAAAAGGTTTGTGTTCACTGTGGCTCAGTTACCCAAATGTATTTGAGTCCCCTGAGAAGTGAAAAATCCTTAGCCCTACAACAGAATTTGGCAAATGGAGATGGAGAGCAGATACATAGAAGATGTGGATGAAAGTAAGACCACAAACAATGAATGAAGTCTGAAGGCTCAGACTGTCGCAGGTTACTTCTGAAATGAGTTCTGTCAGATCACTGTATCAGTTTACATCATATGTTATTTTCCTTTTACTTGCCTTTGATGTGTAGCCCTTGGCTATGATGCTAATTCTACCTGTGCAGAATGAAAAGGAAATTGTCCACCTGACACTGACTGGGGTATATTTTTAACTGTAAAGTGAAGTAAATCAAAGCCAAGACTCAGAAGCAGTTGCTCTCCTGAAGAGCCAAGTATTTTATTTTACATTGTGCACAGGACTATGTTCATTGCGTTCCTCTGTCACTAACTGAAAAGGAAAAGCAGTGTTTTGTAACCATGACATACCCTGTTATCTTCCTCAAGTAATGAGCTCATCCAGATTACTCCAAGGGGATGCTTACATTTTATCAGTGGCGCCTTGTTGCACAATTTCCAGTTTCTTTCTTAAAGATACAATAAAAGATTTATGTCTGAAGGACTATGATGTGGTTTTCATCTAAGAGCAAAACAATTCCTTCTAAAAAAATACCATATCCCCAAATGATTTCATAATTGCAAACAGCGTTGATGAGCTCTGTGGCTTAAATGAGTTTATAACATATTTGCTGTGTTTTCTAGTGAATGTTTTTGGCTGCACTTAGTAAAATCCCCCCTTTTTTTAAACTGACACAAAATAAGTGTGATCCATTAGTTGATGTCTACTGTAATAAGTAATTTTTTTCATCTAATTTCAAATTATTTCAAATATTTCTCCCTCAGTCTGTGTGTGTGTGTGTGTGTTAAATAGTTTCAAATCTGAAAGTCAACTATGTTTCTCATTATCAGACATCAGAAAGGCTTTTTCTCTTTGTAATTTCATGCCACTTGAGGATAAGCAAGTTCCAGAATACTGCATGTTTTTGATGTATGGGTAAAATTCACATCTTTTATTCTTGGTGCAGAAAGCTTATCTGCACTGCAGATCTCAATTGGATATTCCGTTCTCATCCCCCGTGCTGGGCTCAGGTTGTTATCACTATGATTTCCACATGCAGATAATTCACAATTGCTGCAGTGTGGACAGGAGAATTGGCCTGTATCAGTAATGTCAATATGCAGGAAAATATTTTATAATACACCTTGGATGAAAAGAATTTCTGAATCTGAGCTGCTATCAGGGAAGAAATATGAAATTTAAAAGACTAGTGACATGATTTTAGGTAATACTGTCTAGCCAGTTAGAATTAGTTTATCACATTGAATTATGAACAGGGTCTTACTACTTTGGTTATTCTATTTGCTTTTACACTAGTAGCATTTGATGTTAGAAATGTGTTGTATTTTAGCCTGTCTGTGGTAAAGTCTGTTGATTTTACTTGAAAGACTTTCTGAGTGCTTCTTGGAAATAATTTACAGTGTACTAGTTCTGATTTGAATTACGGACTTCCCTTATTCTTACTGCTACATCCGGCAGAAAATAATACCTCTTTTTTTAGATATATCTCAGCTGTCTTGGATCAAATTGCTGTTCTTCTTTATTCAGGATATCTATCATCTAAGAGTGGGTATTCTGAGGACTAAATTAAGGTGAAGCATGTATATTGATGTTCTCAGTATTGCCATGAAGTGAGGAATTCTGTAGCCTAGCCAGAAAGGACATTTCAGGGCATTTCAGAAAGGTTGTGTCATGACATTAATATTCTCAGGATTAGTTTCAACCTTTGCATCCCCATGTTGCACACAAGTGACACAAGTCATTCAGGGTCTGGATTGGGGTCTTAGTTTTGCAGAAGTTTCTGACCCTTCGTATTTTTCATTTTTCATCAAGTTGCCTATATTTCCCCATTGTTAAATTTGTGCTGGCATTAAGCCTTAGATATCAAATTAGAATATCAGCATTAACTGCTGACAAAATGCATTAAAAAGGATGATTCCAATTTCAGAAGGGAGGAATTTAGCAAATAAGACATGGACTCACTGTCCATTCTAGGGAATACCTGTGAGCAGTTAGTGCAGCACCTTGGGGAGCCCAGGCTTGGCAAGGAAATTACCTCTCTGGGACACATCAGATTCAGGTGAGGCACTTAGGTTGGTTGTGTGATGTTTTGATCTGGTAAAATCTCTCTCACAGTTCAGATCTGGAGGGTGTTCTGTAGCTTACACAAAGACTCAGGAAAGCTATGGTCAAGGATAGAGTGGGAAAAGCACAGTGAATCAGGCTATAGGCTTTGGAAAGAACATCAAAGCATTTCAGCTCCTTATAAGTCCCAGAATACTGCATGCCTCTGCATTCAGATTCCTCATTCATTTAACCAGGATTGCAATGGGAATGGAAACAACAGAACATGAATCCATGGAAACAAAGGCGTTTGTATTATTCTGTGTGGCCCTCAGAAGCTGCAGTTTGGATATAATTATAACTCAAATGAAAGGACATTAACAAAGCAAATGAAATATTTTGTCTCTAATCTGTTCCAAAGAAAGCTTTTATGATTGCAGATTTCATTGATAGTTTTGGCCACTCTTTTTCAGAACACTATTTAAAACAGGTTATTTACCCTTTCAAATGGATCTATCTTTACTGGCATCTGAAAAAAATGTTTAAAGATATTTATTATACAGACAATCTGTCAAACTCAAGTAGAAGAAAACCAAATTAACATTAGTTCTTTAAGGAAAAAGTTGTGGTGTGGGAAAAATCAGGAAAATGTTGTACCATGAGGAGTTGCTTTATGGATTTAGTTCACTCTTTCAAGGATTTTTGAGGAGAATAAGACAGAGGGACTTTTAGGCAGACTCCTAAGGGAACCTCTGCTTTTAGTTCATATAAGGGTCTTTGATTCATTCAATCTAGTCTTAGGTACTTAACTACTTATTTGTTTACTACCTACTTACTTAACTACTTCCTGTGACTATAATTGCCATCATACCCCATGGTTGCACATGGAGAGAGACCCAGGTACCTGAACAAAGGTATCGAGAGCTGGTGTGTATGTGTTGAAGAAACTGATTCTAGCTTAAATAGTCTTTACCAGGGAATACATTTTACTGACTTGCTTTTTGCATCTTATGTATCTTAATTGGCATTGAGGTCAATACAGAGTAGCATCTTCAGTTTTAAGACTCATTTCTTGGCTACAGAGCACCTATAATGTAAGGATTGTGTGCTGAGGGCTAGTTCCTGTCTGGAAGAATCTGTAATTCATCATCTAAACTGGGTGTTAAATTGAACAACCAGAAAGAAAAACTAACTTGAAAACTGAAAACTTAACTTTAAAGTATTGAAAGTACTTTCAATGTTTGGCAACAAATAGATGGGCAATACAAGGAAAATCTTCCATGGTTGTAGTGCTCAGGTCCTAGCTCTTGCACATACATGCTGTAACATTTTTTATACTCTCTGTGACATGCTTCCTAACAGGTCATAGTTTGCTTGCTCAGCTAAATCCTGTACTTGAGTAACATTTTCAGTTTCAGTTTTGCCCCCCCAGAATATTGAATTCTGAAATGTCCTTGTTAAGTCTGCATTGAGATTGACAGATGTGTGATGCTTAGCAAGGGTCATGGCTGTTTAGTCCTTGGCAGACACATCTGTGCCCATTCCCCTCCATACACAGCAAGGTGAATGTCAGCCATCCCCTGCCTATAAGGCAGTTACAGTAAATTCTGCAGAGAAACAGCCCAAAACTATGATCTTTTGCAGGTTTTGGACCCTCACTTGCTTGCAACCAGCCCGCTTGAGGCAGGCATAGGTCTGACCTCAAACGGTTGTGCAGATGTACCAAAACCTGCAAGCAGGCAGTTCAAAACCTGCTTCATTTACCACCTTGGCACTAGTTTGGAGGGCAGCCTTGGAAACTGTTCATTGCTATTCAAGTGCTACGGTACTTTGCTGCACATAGTAATAGGTTCTGTATGGGGACACATAGAGTCTCATCATCTTAGCACTGCTTTTCTGAGACAAGGTGCCAACAAGGTGTTTAACTTCCTTGTGCTGCAGTTTCCTCACCACAGCGGTGGCAGTGACCTGCCCCTTATCAAACACCCTGAGAGCAACCAGTGGGAAGGATCACAAAGGTGGATAATGGGAAGTTTAATTGGGTTTAATCTTTAAAGTGCTTTGACATCTTGTGATAAAGTATATTGACTTCAAGTTATTAAAAATATTATTAATTTATATTTAGATTTAAATGCATTAAATATTAATTATTATTTCTAATTAGAATGATAATTTTTTAGTATTTAACACTCAGTGTTATTCTCTTTTCCAGTACTCATACCAGCCAACTTCTAAAGCATTAAAGTTTTCCTCTCCAGAAGCTGCCCCAGTGTTACTGGGTGGAGAAGTGGAGGCTCCATGGCATGCCAGATTACATAAAGCGGTGTCAGAGTTGGACTGCTGTCATCTATGCTGATTTCAAACACAGAGCTGCCACTGGCACATTTTCAGTTTGTGCCAGGAGACGAGTCTGAGTTAGTAATCACTATTTGTCTTGTGCCTCAGACTGGATGTCCAAATGCTTCAGTCCATACATCATCAGGGTGACAGAGTGTTTAAGGTGACTGGCCAGGGGACCTTGCTCACTTGTCGAGCCACAGTTCTGAGAATCAGGCTCCCAATTCTTTATCTTGCACAGTTCTGTGTAACTCCTCTAGGAGCCTTTGTCCAGTGGGACTCCAGACACCGACATTCAGCAGTGCAGAGTTCTGTCTGCTGGATAACAGCCACCTCTGGATGAGTCTTCAGAAAGAAAAGCTGCAGGAATGCCATTTCTCATCAGCTGGTGTCACTGCTTGGAGCCAGATGTTTGCAGCTGGGTGTGGTAGTACAAAATGGTCTAGGAAAGAAAGAAGAAAATGTTTAATAGGAAACATTAACATTCTGGCTAAGCTATGGGCAAATGCAGCAATCCCTTGTTTACAACAATAACTACTGGAAGCTGCAGAAATAGACCTCTGACATTTAAAGTAGTATGTTGACTCTTTTTGATCAGACAGGAGATAATGTCATGTGCTTATTTTACCATAAACACTCCTAATAAAGACTCAGCATTTCAGCTATTGGCATGAAATAGAAGAACATGAAGTATTTTTTGAGTATTCAAACACCAGGGTGTTTGGAAATATGTAGTTGCCTGTAATTGTACTTTGTATTTCTTAAACATTCTTTGCAGTAAATGTCTTGATTTATGAATATGTGATAACCTGATTACTGGAAATCTCAGAAGTAAGACAGTTTGCCTGTTCCATTTCTTTCTAAAATAACCCAGTCTCTGGGAATGACGAATGTTTATGGTGAACAGTGAGGACCATATTAAAACATAAATATATAAATAAAGAAGTGTTTAGTGGCCTTTGGAAGCACATAATGCACACACAGTTCTCCCATGTTTTAGGAGGATAGACATTCCCTTTTTCTGTGGATACCTGATCATCTTACAGTGGCTAGTGAGTCACTGGATGTGAAGCAGGATAATTCTGGTAAGACCAGTTTGGAGAATGAGAAAGAAGTCACAGAGAGTTAAGCACCTAACTATGCACCAGACCAGGAGATGAAAGCGACCACAAGAGGAACTGTGTTCAATCCCCTGCACCTGCTTGTTAAGTGAACATACAGCTCCCAATTAGAGACCCAAACTGGTTATATAAATAAAAGAGAGTTGGGGCTTCAGAACTGGATCCCAAACATCCACAGAGCCATTCTTCTTGCTGGCAAAGGCCATCTGAATATTGTGAGTGCCAGGTTTGGGCTAGGAGCATTTAAACTCCTACACAGTTTTTAGATTTCTGGAGTGAGGAGCCTAAGAACACATACACTTTGAAAAACAGAGAAGAGATCTTTCTCCCTTTTAGAAGAGAGTTGCTGTGGGACAGTGCTCCTTTTCATTATTACTTATTATTCAGCTCAGTGGTTAGTACACTCATTCAGGATGTGGGTGACCCAAGTTCAGTTCCTTCCTCCGCCTGAGGGGCTGTAAACTCGCATGTCATACTTCCTTGGAGAGTGCCATAACCACCAGCCTATGGACTATTCTTGGGGTGGGGGACATTAAGTCCATCCTCTTGAAGTGGTTCCTATTTGCATCTATCCCTTTTCTCTGTCTCAAGAAATGGGTAAATACATCATGCGAAAATACATCCAGCTTCAGCAGGAAGGCTTCACAGAGCCTCTTGTTCATTCAAATTTAGGCCACAGCCTACAGTTGAAACCAGTTTCCTGAAAAGTGGAAGCTTTAAGTTTGATTCCTCTAGGGCTGAGGAGCAAAATATATTTTCCATGTCCTGTGCCAGTGCTCTGACACTTATCCATAAAGGGTAAGACTAAGGATGTACAAACAACAAACCCTTTGGGGAATTGATCTCAAAATGACTTCCCAGTTAAGGCAATTTGTGGTCAGAATCCCATTGGTAAAACTGTCCAAGTGTAAAGGTACAAATGTATTTCAAATAGCAATTTACCATCTGTAAAGATACATATTTTAGCTTTGTAATCCAGGAAGTTCTTACTTGAAGACTAGCATTTTATACATTAAAAATCATTTTAGTGACTTAAACCAGAAACATACTTTTATTTTGCCTACAGCTCTGCTATATGGACCTGTAGATGGGAAGTGCTGTATGATGACTTCTTTGAAAATCTTCCCCTATGTGACACTCATCCTATGCTACTTAGGAAGCTACTTAGGAAGGAGCATTTCTAAGTGCCAAGTATGGGACAGAGGAATAGCAGGCTGATTCCAAGTACAATTAAGGTAGCCTAGATAAGAGAATTTCAGAGTGAATAACCTGGGTTAGTCTAGTTAGTTATCTGCTGCCAGATATACCTAACAGGAGAATGTTTGCCTATTCCAAGAAACAAAAATCAAAAGGATTTTAAGAAAAAGTATTTGCTGTCTGGGATAAGTCCAGGGTCCACACTGGTGTTGACTCAGATTCAGCAGTGATTTGAGGAAGAGAAAACTCAGCTCTTCCCAGGTCTGTGGTCACACTGCTGCTCCTCAGGAATCAGAGCACAGCCCAGCATGGCCAAGTAGGGACAACAGCCAAGAGCCCCAGTCTCTTCTTGCTGCTCTGTGGAGGCCAGGAAGACACTGCACATGGGAGCACTAGGGAGAAGCCTGTTGGAGTCCTAATGGCATCTTGTTGGAGTTTGGTCCAGAGCTTAGGAAACTGAAGACCCTAATTTGCACTTTATCTGCTGCCTGCACTCATTGTGAATGAATCCCTGTGCCCAGTGCTGTCCTGCCAGCTGCATGAAAGCGTCACTGTGTCTGGGAAGCCATGCGTGGATCAGACACAGTCCACTTGAAAGTCAGATAACTTTTCTTACAACCCTGAGCAATTACATTGAATTACTCTATCTCAAGCATATCTGCTGCTCTTAAACTACCCAGTGACAAGGCTTGGAGGAGATGGATTTTTTATCGTGTAAACAAGTGGAGCAGACAGCATTATGTGTCAAAGACACCAGGCTGCTTCATTGTTTTTAAATACCATTTTTAGATGGCTTGCAGAGTTATCTGCAGACTTTCCCTGAAATAAGGGACACATCTAATTGATAGCTGATGCCCAGCATAGTTAATGTTGGTTGAACTGATGTTCTAATGAACCAGTGTGCAGCTGATAAGCTACAGGACAATTTCCCTAGCTTGTTAAAACAGCGATAAATAGCGTATCACTTGTCGAGGCCAGAGAGACTGACTTCTTAGGGTAGCTGAGACAAAGCCAAATGCAATCTAATCCAAGCCCTTATCTGTATCTTATTTGAAAGATGTTATTTGAAGATCTCTGATTGTCATAGTTTGATAAGGGTCCACATACAGTGAATATATAGGCCTGTTGTTCCCACCATATTTATAACCTCATCAAGGTAGGGTTACTTTCTTCTCTTTTTCTCGCTTCATGAAGAAGTCTCTGGGGGATCATTTCCAAGCAATTGAATTTAGTTACTTCATACAATGGCAGGTGAAATTAGTGCAAAGTAACAGGAGCTAGATTAATGTGATTTCAGGAAATAATCCATAAAAATCTTATGAGGCCTTTAGCAGGTTGTAAATTGGATTTTAGGCACAGGGAGAGAGAAAGAAAACTTAAAATCCTGAGGAAAATAATCAGTCAGTAATGAGAAGTGCTAACATTTTAACAGTTTCTGCTGAAATAAAATGCTGGAGAAAAAAACCCATAAAAATGACTAACAGTGACTTTTTTAATGAGATGAATGATTAAAATTGTGATTATAAATGTAAATATATGCCTCCTGGTTTACTTACCAAACAATTGATTCATATATCATCAAAGATCTGCAAATCAATAAGAAAAAATTGAGATGGAAAGAAAAGAAAAATACGTCTCAAAGAGTATCCATCCCATGCCTGTAATGGGGAACTGATTTTTTCTTAGTCTAGTCATTAATTTTCATCATGTTTTGATAAAGATTTATGAGCAGGGAGCAACAGGCCTGATGCCTTCAGTTTGAGGAGTGGCCAGCTTGTCTTCTTTACAAAGAGTTATTTTCAAGTGTTTTCCATATTCTTTCTAACCCCTTTAGTCCTTCTTTCACTGGAAATGGGAAATAAATTTTTGAAAAATTGTGTGCAATCTGTTTTAGTTGTTTTAAAACTAGGTCATGACAGAATAAGAAACGTATGGATAAGCTTGGGATTTTGATCAGGGCACATCATTTGTGATACACTCAACAGCTTTTTTACCTACAAAAAGTACTCAGTATCTTAGTGAAAGTATCTCACCAGAGAAGTAAGAGAATGGATGGCTGAGTTTCTCCCTCTCAGAACAGGCATTTAGGAAAGGAAAGGTCCTGCTTTAAAATGTGTATTGCTTCTCCAAGCAGGGACAGGGCAGATCCTTGTCCCACAGTCACAGCATACACAGGAAAACAAGGAGAGAAGGAGCTCTTCATTAGCAAATTGGACAGATCATGACCAGGCTGCTGGCCAGTTTTTGTGTCATGGATGAAACCATATGCCTAAATTATCTTTCTTTTTCTCCCTAAAAAGCCTGGCCTTATCCCTATTGCTTTTTGGGGTTGATGCCTGACCTGTGTTATCTCCTAACAATGCGCTGGCATTGATGGGGTAGTGGTAGCTGGTACAGGTCAGAACTATGCCAGGGTACATGTGAACAGTGGGGGTGGTCTTGAACCAGAGCTCTGGGATGTCTTATTTTGCTGCCATACATGACTGATATAGCTACTCTGTCCTGACTGTTCTACAGAACAGTGAGCTGTTGAAGGCTTAGCACTTCACTGTAGAGCCCTTTTTATACAAAACTGCTTATTTGCAGATGATGATGAATATTTTCTATAGATGGGTAACTGAAGAAGATGAAAAAGGACTATCTTTTCTCTCCTTTGACTATACAGAAGTTTAATATGCCTAACAGTTTTAGACACCTAACTTTATCTGCCTTACAATGCAGGAGATGAACCCCACTATACCTGTCCTGAAATGCAATCTCTTGAAATTTCATGGGCCATGAAAATGAGCTGAAACCCAAGGTTCTTTGTGATTTGCAAAACTCAATGGTTTTGTCATTGTCCTTTATTCAAGAAGGTTGGTCATAAGAAGGGAAAGTCTTTCATAGAGGCCCTGAGCTGATTTTTTCAGTCCTGTAGGGGTTAGAGCTGGAAAACTGAGAAGGAGTTTTAATTTGATATAGAAGTCATGCCGAGCAAAAACAGGGAGGAGCAGCTGGTGGCATAGACCTCAGGGTTCAGGGTGGCCTGCTGAGCCCCTGCCCAGGGGAAGTTCACAGCAGGGCTGTGAGGACCAGAATTCACATAGATCCCACCCATTCGTGGGACCAGACTCCACCTGCAGCAAACAGCAAACATTTGGGCTTGGTGGTGACACAGACTGTCAGGAAGGCTTATTTATTTCTCATTTGACCTCTTTTTCCCACCAGGGCTTTACTGGTGCATGATTCATCTAAAGACGATTTTATTAGATAGAGAGTCATACTTAACACCTTGGGATATGAGGCATTTTAAGGGTATAAAATTGATTTTCTTTCCCACAGAGAAATAACTTTGTAAGTATAAAGATACTAGAGGTACACTTTATGTTAAAATAAGTATAGCCATACCAGAGGAGGGAAGGAGGAGTTAAGCAGCTCATTTGCTAGCTTAGTATATCCTGAACAAAATTTCCCTTCATCTCCAGGTGGTTATGGGTTTACCATTTACAAAGAATGATATTAATATGTGAATGGCTGTTGGAGATAAAAAAGAATGAGCAGAGCAGGTGTGAAAGGGAAGGCCTGAGCCCTTGTGAGACCTGTACATTGCATGGGTGACAGTGAGGGAAAAGTGCTCAGCACATCACTGAAAGTTTTTAGTAACCAAAAGCATCCCAGTACAAGAAGGTAAATTTACTAGATAGAGATTACTGTAATGGACATAAACAATAGCTGGTTGTTTAATGGAGTTTTGTGAAATTATTAAAATAATCTTTTCCTTTCTTCCCTCTGTATTGGAGGAGATTTGGATTTAGCTAAAAGCAATGAAACTGATTTTCCAAGTCCCTCTACTGCTCTCCAATTTTCTGAATACAGAATAGTTTTTCTGGGGATCAAGGACACAGAAAATGTCACTAGGCCAGAGCTGAGCCACAAAACCAGGATCTTCTTGTCAAAATCCATACCCCTATCAGCCAGGAGGAGCATTGCACCGGGGACCATCTCCTGGAGAGTCCCTGCTGACTGCAAGGGCCCTGTTGAAGACCAAAAAGGGGATTTGGATGCATGTAAGAAAGGAAAGAGAGAGCAACAGAATGTGATCTGCCTAAAATGAACCTAGGTAGAAGACATGAGTGAAGATGTCAAATAAACTGATTGCTCTGAAAAGGTAACAAAATTTCATCCCAACAGATTAAGGAAGGAAGGCAATGGCAAGCTGCACTAAAAACAAGAAGAACAGCAGCCACATTTTTCTGAGCCACAAGAATCTGGGATACAAAGCTGAAAACATTAAGACTGGCACCTCAGTTGGCTCTTCCATTTCTGGTATTATTTCAGAACTGCTAACTGTTCATGTAACTTATTTTCTTGAGAGGTAAGAGTTTAGCTTTCAAAAAAGCTGTTTAACTGCAAAATTTAGGAGACCGGATAATTGAATTTTCCAGTTTAGATTTGATCTAATTGTCTCAGTTGGTTATAATGTGAAATGGAAGAGATTTCCAGAAGAAAAAAAAAAAAAGAAGCTTTTGTGCTAAAAGCAAACTCTGAAGACTTTTGTGGGCATTGTTATTTTGAGGGAAGAATAAAAAACAATCTACAGGAAATTTTTTTTTAGAATAAAAAGGTAGAGACTGCAGTTTGCAAATAAAAGAAACTATGCAAGAACACTGGAGCCATAAGTCCATGAGTTATTATATCTGGCATATTTTGTGATGCCCTTATTTTCCAAGGGGAGAACGAGTAGCAGACTTCTTCCTTTCATTTGTACTGCTCCAGTGAGGAGCCTTAAGCTGTGGACTTTTTCAGAATAACACACATTTTCTATTGAGCAGACAGATTGCATGGGCAGAGCACTTCTGTCCATGTAGTTTATATGAGACTGGAATTTATTAGCACAGTGTTTTAAAAGTGCAATAAAATGCAGCACTCACATCTCTCTGGGGATCTGTATTATGTAGAGGGTTGTGACTTAAAAAGAAGAAGTGCTGTCATATTGTGTTCTACCACCCAACTTGCAGGAGCAACCATGGTTAGGTATTTAAAGGAAATACATTGGTATTTTCAGCAGGGCTGAAAGAGAGTTCTTCCACACCAGAGCAGTGATCCATCTGCCTGAAAAGCTTGACACTCCCCAGCTAAGTGGCAAAAGTTCTCTTCTCTAAAAGTACATGGGAGAAGGAAATAACACAGGCAACTCCTCTCTATTAGCAGCACTTCAGCTCCCCAAAGGAAGATGTGTGCAATGCCTGTTGAACGAGAGCTGTCCTTAACTTTCCTTCCCACCCCCAGGGTTTATTATCTGGATGGCTTGCCCTGGTCAGCTGCTAGGTGTGCTGCTAGAAGCTATATCACACTGCTGGCTTCTCAGTCAGTCCCTGGGGCTCTGCGACAAACTGGTGGCACACTCCTCCTCTCTCTCACATCAGAAAAAAATCTCCTTGGATATAACCTCCATGTGCAAAAACATAGTTGAGGTTTAAGAACCACTTTAGACTTCAGTGGTGTTTTGTCTGCTGGAATGACATTCATGTCCTGGAGAATTCTTTAGGACGTGCACAATTTATCTTCCCTGGATGATTCAGTATTGGACTCAGGGCTGGGCTCTCAAAGTGTTGTGGTGACTTTGCCTTCTGTTCCACCTTTCTGGTTTTAGCTTTACCTGAATAGAAGTAACTATTATTAAAAAAGGAAAAATTGTGTTTAGAGAATTCTAGTCTAAAGAATTCCAATGAGTATAAAATATAGGGATGCTATTTGGAGAAAATCTATTTGTGAGCTAGTTCTTCCACTGTAATTGCCCTTAAATAGGTAGAACTTACTACTGTTGCAGGTTTTGTTTGGAGATGAAAAATTGTTTTTGGTCAGAAGCAGAACAGTTCCTTCCTTTTTAATTTTTCCTTTATAAGTATTGAGGTAGTTAGTTCAACTCCTTCTCTTTGTGAAGGTTGAATAGTTTCATTTTTTTACAGTTTTACTATTGTGACATTCTAAGACACACACACATGCACACACACACACACACACACACATATATACTTATATTTATTAGTGGCTGACTTTGATGAAATGAAGCTGAAGCCAAGAGATTATTCAGGTTTGCTTTGCTTCAGCTGTGTCTGCTTTAGTAGTTTTTGCTTTAGTTTTTGATGAAGATGCTAAAGAAATAAGATAATGGCTTATTTTCTTATTTTCTTATTAAAGTCATAGTAGAAGAACTTTCTTCTCATTTACCTCCTCCCTGAGAAAGTGAATATTCCTATATAAACTTCTCAGCAGGAAAGCATTTAGACAACTCTGTCCTGGACCCTTGTTTTTATTTGTTAAGGAACCCTGAGGATTTCATTTAACTTCATCTCTGCCTTCCTTCCTACCTTTCTCTCTCACACCTGTTTCACTGAGTTGTCCAACTGGAGAGTATCTGCCAGAATGCAGTGTATATCCAGCATATATTATTGTCCTAATTCTTGCTTTTTCCTTTAGCAAATATAGGTCAGAAAAAAAGGCACGTGTTTTCTTTCATTGGTGATTCCATGACTGTTTTTGTGTCACTTTGATTCAAGATCCTTGGCAAATTTAGCTGTGGCAACTGAAGAAAAGGTATTCCTATGTGCCTACATCAGTTTGTCCTCTCGACCTATTGAGCCCTAATAGCTGGAGATCAAGGAATCCAACGCTTTTAATGGTGACCTAAGTTAGTGAGCATCAACTGCAGGGGAATTCCAGAAATCCTTATTTTGCAAGGATTTGTATTAGGATTCTAGTTTTGTTGCATGCAGTTATGATGGAGACAGTTGTTTTTCTGTGCTTACATCCCTGTGTGTCTTGGAGAGCACAGAACACCAAAGCAAACAAAGCATTTTATACAAATTCCTTCTCCTGTTTCTGTCAGCTCCAGAAGATCAGCAGGTATGAAGACATTTTGCCCATTAGACTGCAAGCCCAAACATCCAGTCAAGCTGTTGTCAGTTTTCAATCTCCTGTGAAGTGTCAGGTACTGGGCATCATAAGATTCTGGCTATGAAGGCAATGACTGTATAAGTGTTCTTAAAATCATCGTAGTTGACCCTACTGAGGTAGAGTTGCCAAATAAATGAACAGTGTTACAATGTCAGCACACCAAGATTTTTGTGCTCAATTGAACTCAGTTAGATCTTTTAATTGTCATCAACATGGTATATAATAACACCTGTTTAAGGATGACCGAGTAGGTATCAATTGTTTCAATGTTCTCTTAATATGTTAGGCTATTAATTATATATTCACACACACAATTCACACAACACCAAAACCCACAACCGTAAAGACTGTACAGTTAAGATGTAACCATGTCAGGAAGCAAAAATTAAGATAAGAATTCAGCTTATGTGGTGCAAAGTTGTCCATAAGGAAGCAAAATTTTAATACATGAGGCATCAGATAACCTTAATAGTATGTGGCTTCATCAGCTGTTCCTTTAATTACAACATAGAATTTAACATACATTAATTGTAAGGTTTTAATCATCTAACCAGAGAAATAGAAAACACTATGGACATGACTATATTTATACAGAATCAAAAATGAAATTGTCTCAAACTTATTTAACCTTCCCCTCTCTGCCAACAGCAACAATAACAGAAAATCATCTGTGTCCTGAGGTTAAATACTCAGTCTTTCAGCCTGAAATGTGAATGTTTTGGCAGTGCTGAAAGTCTATTAAAGGAGAAGTTTTGTTTGAGATTGTTTTGGAACCAAAGCTATTTGGAGCTCTATTAGACCCCATTATAATGGAGGAGTGCGTGGGCAGATGTTCAAAAGCAACAAGGTTGCCACATCTTACCAGGGTATTGCTCATCAGCTGAGCAATGGTAACTGGCTAGTTGCACAAACTTACCCTCCCTGGTTGTAAAGTAAAACCTAATAGCTTAACTAATGAGTCATTAAGCCAAAGTAATTCAGTGCTTTTGCTTGTATGCCCACAATGAGAGACTGCGCTGGAGCTCAAGTTTTAGTGCCAGGCACTATGGGTAAGTTTTGAAGTGATTTTGAAGTGATTTTGAAGTGATTTAGCACCTGAAGTCACATTTTCAAGCGTGGCAGGGGGGTTTCATGAGATCAGAGGCTTAGCTTCTCTGTGTCTTGGTGCCCACACCATGTTTGAAGAGAGTCTCTCTCAAGAGGGAGCTCAAGTCACTCAGGCCAGGAGGAAAGTGAGGAGAAAAAGCCCTGAGGGTTCTCGCAGGGAAGGGAAGAAGTGGAGGAAATGACGCAGAGGATCCTGACCAGCTTGTGTGGTTGGTGAACTTTGTGGAAAGACCTGGGGAGTCTCCAGTTTCTTACTCAAGAGAGAATTTCACCCAACATTTCCCCTGCTTTGTTATACCACAGCTTGGTTTCTAAACCATTCAAACACTTCAGAAAATGCTGTCCTAAATGTCCACTCCTACTAATTAAAATCAGTGGGTATCAAAGATTTTTGGTGGGAATGGCAGAGAGGGCCCTTACGAAGTAGCACTCCCCTTGCTTGTGACATGAACAGAGCCTGTTGTGTGAATGTGGTGTTGTGTTCATTCCAGGGCCATCTATTATTCTCTGGGTAACAGAAAATACCATTTATTTCCATTTATGCAGACCATAAATCAACATGATATTAGCAGCATGTGATCTAATGCTGCACAGTGTGCATCAGCATGAGAAGAACAAATCTGTTCAAAGTTCTGGAACACTTAAATGTCCCTTTTTCACTCCCTTTTTCTCCTTCCCATTGTTTTAAAACGATTTAAATAAGACCTTCTACAATCATTCCAGGGTGGGCTTTTTCTCTCTGGGGAAGAAGCAGCATTGCTGGAAACTGCTCTCTTCTAGTTTGCAGGGGAGGAAGCTTTTAAACATCTTTCTGGTTTTCTATTATCAGGAGAACAAGCATGTTGCAAATCAACCTCCCAGATGTGGCAAAAAAAAAGGATGACATTTAATAACAAATCACAGCATCCAGATTGGGAGGTTTTCAGTTGTATCCTGGTTTTAATACTGTGAATCCATCTGTTGCAAAACAGGAGAGAATAATATCTCGTCATGGGTGTCATTCATAGATTACTAGCTGCTGTTACTTAAAGAGACCCATATTTGGGTGCCAATGAGATAAAGGAGCTAAAATGAACACCCTTGTAGATGACATAGTGCCTGCTTCAGGCTGCACCTACCCAATGGCTCTGGTGAACCAGATTGCTACTGCCACCCCAAAATTAACAGGCTTGGTGGAGGTGCAGGATGATTTGAAAGTTCACTAACTACACTAATGGGTATGAGCTCAGATGTAGCACATACTAGCAGAGCTGAGACCAGCTCAATGTTCAGGACTGAGCTTCTCCTTCCCTTCCTCCTCCTGGAACCACACATGCCTGCCTGGCTTTATGGCTTTCTACCTGAGTAGAGAGTTCTGAAAGGAAGCAAAATTCACATCTTGACTTAATGCTCAAAATCTCGCTAAAAGGTTTGAAGGAAATCTACTTGAAACATTAATTGAAGTATAAGGAGGTGCTTAGTGCATGCCCAATGGGTGGGGAATTGTACAACAGAGGGACAATGGGGAAGAGAGAACAATATAATCTTGTAGGTGTCTGCATAGGCAGAGTATCACAGTACATGTAATTCTCTTTCCATGGCATGCAGAGGTAGAACAGTGCTATCAATTTGCAAATTGCTTGACACAATGGAAGTGTTGTGACACACTTAAGGTTTAAAAAAAGACCCAGTCAGAAGGACAGAACTGGAAACTCTTCAGTTCTCTCAGGGCAGCTTATCATGTGATCGCTCTCCATTTCTAGATGACATGGGTAATGCTATACTCTTCTTGCAGCATCCATATACCTGACAACATCATCTTGTCAAATGAGGTTTAAAACTGTTTTTTGACTGCTTTCATGTGGATGATGATACCAAAGAGGTTATGGAGTCTCCCTCACTGGAGATATCAAAAAACTGTCTGAAAGCTGTTGTGGTTTAGGAATGGTATTCTCCAATTTAGTCTTCCCACTGAAACCACTCCAAGCCATGCACTACTTGCTTGTTCCCTCCTTTCACTTCTTCTTCCCTGCAGTCAGATGAAAAATTGGAGGCACATAGGGTAAAGATCATGGGCTGAAATAAGGGCAATTTACTGGAAATGAGACAAGAAAAACAGTAAAAGCAGCAATAGTGAGAGAGGGTACAAGAAAAGAAACGTCATTGCTCACTGTGGAAACCCCCAGCAATAGAAAATACCTGACTGCTCCCTCTGACATGCCTACCCCACTGCTCCCAGCTCACATTCAGCATCACCCAACCACTCCCTCCGGCTCAGAACTGGCATTACCCAGCAGGTCTATCCAGCTGGGAACCAGGGCCACTCACCACTCCCTCTGCCACGCTTACTTGACTGGAAGGAACCCTTTCTCCTCAGAAGAGACTCCCTTCACCCCACCCTTGGAAACGGACATGAGGTGGTATGGAATAACCTCTGGGTTCTGGCCGTGCCCCTCCTGGCTACTGCAAAAATTGAACCTGTTCTGTCTGGAGTCAGGATAAATGCAAACCTGTGCAATGTGCTCTGGGATGACCCTGCTTGAGCAGGGAGATTGAACCAGATGACCCACTATGGTCCCTTAAACTTTGTGTGATTGTATGATAGGTATTTCATCATGGATAGGAGTGGTTTTATTATTGATCTTTATGTGAGCTTGAGAATGCAAAAAGTCCTGATGTACCAGGAGCTGTACGCATGATGAGGTATCTTACCCAATATACAAAGGCATAAATTTATTGCAGTCCCTAAATACACTTCCTGAGTCTCCCTGAAATGCAGTTTATCAAGACAAACTAACAAGACTTCTATTGTCCTCTAATTCTGCCTAATAAAATCCACTATATTTCTCTGGTAGTGCTTTCTATTCCAATCCCCAGCATTCTTTAATATTCACAGCAGGGTGAGGGGTTCATATCGTTGTTTCAGCTAATTGGTACTGCAATAAAAGAATATGAAACATAAAAAGATCCTGGAGGAGAATGTTATAAAAAGCATCAGGGCAAAGTGTCTAAATGGGCATGTCTGGTATGAAACACCTGTAGCCTTTAATTTAGAGTCTCTCCAGTTTCTCTGGGGTGCTCCTAGGAGAGATTTAAAACATCCTCATAACACTTGGCTGTGGACAACTTTTCTTCCTTGTGCTTGGTGCAAATCAAATGCAGATAAACAGATATTCAATAATTTTATGAGACACATGGTGAAGGAGGAGATCCTGAGTTTGCACCTTGCTCTTCTTTCCTGATTAGAAACGATTTTCTCAGCCAATCTCACAGGAAAAAAAAGCACTGAAAATCTTGGTGCTAACTTTGTTTTGAATCTGGTTGCTGTGCATTTCTGACAGGCACAGAAGAGGCTGCAACAGTAAGACGGCTGACAAAAACCAGTCAGTTCTTTATGATTCTTTATCCTTGCTGATGTTTGGCTTCCAAGTAGCCATAAGCCTTCTCCTGATATTTCTAGCACAGAAATCTTGTCTGGCAAGAGTTTCAGAATTCTAGAAATGTATCAGTATTTTCTTGGGTACTGTTTGTCCATGCAAATCATGCATGGTGAGTCTGACACACACTGATGTCATGGCAAGTGGTCACATACTTTTGTCTAGAAATTTTGTAATGTAACTAGACTGGGGAGAGCACCAAATCATGATTTTTTTGTCCTCCTTCTAGTGGTCTTCCGACAGTGACCTGAAGTACACTGGAAGCTGAGCTAATCACGGGAGGCTTCTTTGAGCCACAGTGGCTGGGTGGCACAGCTGGGGTCCACGAGTAAAACAGAACCTTTAACCCAGGAAGTCACGAACTGTCAAAAAACATCTAATCTAGATGTTCACTATTACTATTCACTATGTGAATTCACTGTTTCACTATGTGAAAATATTGGAAACATAGAGAGAGCAATATCACCTTTCTCTGTGTTGAAAAATTAAAATCTTGTCTCTCAGTTCTATGTTGCCTTCTTTTTTTTTTTTTTTAAATCATTTGATCTTCCAGTTTGAAAAATTGGTAATTTCTACTAGTAAACTTACTTGTAGCTTTTGAGAATTTCTAAATGAAAGTGATACCAGCAAGATTAGCTCCAGGTGGTGCAGCTGTCTTTACCTACCCATTTGCATCATTTGTTTCTCCCTCTTTTCCTAAAAAGCAGATACGTTTTGCCTGCACTGACAGAGCGAATAGTAAAAAGAAAAAAAAAAAAATTAGTCTGGATTCCTGAGATCTGCTTTCAGTTAACACTTTGAGGAATACTCAACCTGAAACAGGCACCAGTTTGCTGATTGGTTCTCTCATAGTTTGGATATAAACATATGTCTCATTTTCTTAACAGAAAATTGTGGATTAGAGAATTTGAAGCATATATTACACAGCTGCAAGGTGTTTTGATCTGCATTTGTAATAAGGGGAATAGGAAGAGCTAATAGCAGTGAATAATCACCTCAGAGTCTTGAGATGACTCCCACTGCTTCTTCTCTGCAGCTCTTGCTGCTGTCCCCAAAGGACAAGAATGAATCAGCTCAGGGAGGATGTGAACCATGTTTTCTGTGACAAAGCCTGCATTTCCCATCGTGTTACCACACTGAAGCAAAATGACCTCTCAAAAGCTGCCTCAAATACCTTCTCCCTCCTGACAGGTGCAAGCATGGTGATAGGCCCTTTTAGGAAATGGTGAGAGAAATAAGGTGTTCGTGTTGGTGGTAAACAAGGACAAGTAGCAATACTTGTGGAGCTGGACTGTGAAACTTTCTTTCCTGGGATATTTTTCACGCTGAAGATTGAGCAAATGCAGGAAAGACTGGTTATTAATGAGAAGGTCATCCTGAGCTGCAGTAGAATCAGCATGAAAACAACACAGGCTGGAGGTAATTCACCAGATAAAGCAATTTATAATGGTATTAAGGTTTGAAACTTTGTGGGAATTGAATTTTCTGTGTGTGCCAGGGATTTTCTCACATCTTCTTGCAAAACAGAGCATTGACGTCTGTTTCACATCATTTCACTAGTCTGACAGTTGCTGCTACAGTTTCATACCTTTAAATTTTGGGTGTTGAAGAAAGTAGTTTTACAGACACCCAGAAGAGCTCAGATACTAAAAAGCTTTTGTGTAGACATGGCAAACCTGTGACTTAAATCATGTGTTTGAAATTTGCAATAGGCATCAGATATCTCTTGTGATCTGGCACACAGTTGCAGGGAAAGTGGGCAGAAGGAGGTGTGGAGCAACAGTTGTGGAACAAAGAGGTTATTCCTGAGACCAGTTTAACAGCTTTTCTGCTAAAGAAAATTGCTGATGTTAAAATCAAATGGCAAATCTTATAAAATGGTAATAACTGTCACTCTCTTGTCCATGAAAAGATACATACATTGCTGTTATTAGGGACTCCTGCTTTGTGTTCTTGATATCTCAGACAAGCAATGCATACCAATAGTAAATACTCCCATAATTTCTGATACAAGTTGCATGAAAATAGTTACATCTTTTCTTGAAATAAGCAGAACATAGGAATGAACATGGCAGTTGGAACAAAACTCTGATTTTTACTGAACAATGAAAGAAAATCTGCTTGAATAATGCAATTATCTGTGCTCTGTGAAGGGATACCTCTCAACATTTAGGAACTAATTTGTTAAATGTTTTACTAAACATTACCACTCAACAGACTTTAAATAGGCAAAGAAACTGATATAGTGTAGAAACTGAGAATATTATAATGAGTGGGGTGGAAGTCTGAGAGAAGGGAGTGGAAATGGGGTGTTGGTGCTCGTTGTCTTCAGAGGAGGGAGGAAGGAGAGGGCAAGGCAGCCCTTGGGCTAGAAGTGTGAGTCTAATGTGTGTTTGTGCCTAAAGACAGAGCAGAGAGTCAGACTTAACCCTAAAGAGCTGAAGGCTTGAACTTCAAGAAAAGGCAGTTTTCTTAAATGATGTTTTAACAACCAACCAGTCATAGTAAGACCCAAGGCACTGAGTTAGGAAGCTCTCGAAAGTCTTTGAGCATGAAGAAGAGGGGGACACCCACATCTTAACCTCTCTTTGGGGTGTCCAAGTATCAAATGATCAGCACATGCGTCATACTGCTTGTTGCTATAGTTTCTCCAGATTCTCTGAAACTAATTTGTAAGCCTAAACTTTACACCATCCCCAAACCCTCAGATCTCCATACCTGTCACACAAATTGGGAGGTGAGTATCTTGACTCATGGCTTGCCTTGTTGCACTGGGCCCAGCATGAAGCAGCTGTACACGGTTCCTACCCACCATGTGTTTGCCAGTAATAAACTTTCTCTTGAATACCAGAGTTCTCTTTTGTTTCCCAAAAATCAATAACTGCTGGGGAGCAGGGGGAAAAGATGTTTGGGATGGGTTAGTGACTGCCATAAAAGTACCTGTGAATTGCACTGGGACTACTAAAGACCCTTTGTCAAGAATTCCTGTGGATATTTCCAGAGCTGAAGAAGTACAAATGTGTGTTAAAGCCTCCTCTGTATTCTGTGATACAAGTTTCTCTGGATGCAAGTAATAATCCATTTCTTAGCATAACCTATGAAAAGGTGCTTTTAAAAGGCAAGGAAATACAATAATGCAGGAAACACCACAAGCTGTGATCATAATCTAGTTTCATTTTGCCTTTATGCACAACTATTTTTCCTCCAACTTAGGACTTTGGCATTTCCTAGTTGTGACTTTGGAGCCAAACTTTGCTAGTGTGAACCTATCTCTAGGTTGAGATATTTATGGTGATGTTGAAATCTTACTGTACTAGTGAATGAACGGTAGCGTATTTTGCAGGAATAATGAAATCTCAGCAACGTGAGACCTCAATAAAGCACATTGTTGCTAAATCTTTGCTGACTGCTGTTTTTACGTGTGAATTATAAGGTGTGTGGATAAGCAAAGTGCGAATTAATGAGGTTTTGCTGTGCTGAAATGAAACTGTGGTGGGACATGAGCTAAGAAATATGGTGTTACTTAATATTTTATATTCAAGAAATTATGTTTTTTGAGCAGCTGCCAGTCAGAGCACGGGTGGCTGCACTGAGGGCATCTTTACAGCCATATTTTTGTATGTATATTCCTGGGGGAGATTTTTATCCATTAGTTTTATTTCCATTAACCAAAGAGAAGGTTGAATCTCTATTAAGGCCTAAGAGGAATAGACCCACAAGCAGGACGCTTTCAAGAAACCCTTATCTGTTTTCAAGGAGCCCTTATCTCTGTACTCAACTAAAGAGACTGTAGAGAGGACCTACTCCCTTTTCCATTTTCCTTCCGTGGTTTGTCACAGTGTCACCTCTATTCCTCTCATTGCTCAGCCTACTGCTGGCCAGTGGTGCTGCGAGGTGGGCAGGAATACCTCGTGCGAGACAATCTGATCTGCACTTTGCTCAGCAGCCCCTGAGCTGTCACTGGGATGCACTGCATTAGTTGGGCTTGTAGGTGGTGGAAAAGCTCATGACCACAAACATACAGAGTTCCTGTCTGTGTGAGAGGTTGTGTGCAGGGCTCAGCCTCTGGATGGAAAAGCTCTTTCCAGGTGAACACAGAGGTTTAGTAAGAAATAATGGATGCTGCTGCATTCTTGTACAACTTGGAGGTGGATTTGCAGGATAGCTCTTTCCCTGCCTTCTCCTCCAGGCTTTTAGTGTTGCTGATGCTGACTGAGGTGTCTGATAGCTGCTGTGGTCACAGCCATCATCACATCAGCTTGCTCCTGTGGGTAGAGAATTCAGAGGAAATTCAGGACCAGGTCATGAACAGCTTTCTGACCCCACCTCATTCCATCCTCTGTTCACTGTTTTGCCTCTCTCAGCCTCTCTTTATCTGTGGCAAAGCTAGTCATCATGTTACTCTGCCAATCCTCCATTGCTGTCCTTACCACCTCAGCACCTGGAGACATCTGTCTGAGCTGGTGTGGGAGCTTGTAGATTCATTTGGCGCAGAATGCTTTGTATCCTATGAGCAATCTGCAGCTCCTTTCTTCCACTGTGAACGTGGAGTGAAACAGAGCCAGGACCAGAGTAGCTGAAGTGCTTTGGTGCTTACTTAAATATGCTGGCTTAACTTTTATTTACTTATTTGATTCTTTACAGTGGGACAACCTACCAGAGTTGGAATTTTAGGTGAAGTAGGGCATGAAGCATGGGAGATGACATGAATGCTTCTGTAGAAGAACATGGGCTGAGGGAATATTCCTTCCCCAGGAGATCGTACAGAGGAACTTCTTTCTAGTTATAAGTTTTCTGTTGTGACATTTTGCATCCTTTCTCACAATATAGTGGGCCTTTGTACAGAAATGTACAGGTTAGGCTTTAGAGGAGTCACATGATATTTTACAGATGTATTTCTTTGGTTTGGACATGAGCTGAGGGACAGTGTGACAAATGGCTGAGAAAGTGCTGACAATTCATTCATCCTGTACAAGCATCCCTGAGAAGATTAGCGATCATCAGCCATGTAATTATCATTTTGTGCTCTTCTCTCCTTCCCACAAAGTGCACATGCATGAACATGCTCTTCCATGATAAATCCTACAAACTTCATCTGGAAAGTAATTCCTCTGAGTATTTCTGTCTGAGGGCTGTTTTCTGTGGAAGCAAAAGGCTGGAGGAGGGAATGGGACAGTGTGAATGCCCTTGCATCTGCACTGGTGTCAATGGGTAGCTGCACGGTTCAGCTGGCATATGTCTTTGCTGGAGTAATCTTGCAAGCAGATCAGCTTTTGCATAAGCTTTTACTGGAATAAATGCCGTCACTGAATAAATGCTGTCTTCTTGGTTTTTTTCCTTGCTTGTTTATATGATCTTCTCTTTTGTTTCCTCAGCTGACAGTGGAGAACCAGTCCTTGGTTTCCTATGCAGTTTTCTGTTCTCCTGTGTAGACATGATGCTACCTTCTAGGCAAGGCTATCTGGTTCTAAGACAAACACAGAAGACAAGATGCTTTTAGGACTTAGTTGAGTTAGGCATAACACAGTTTGTTGGTTGTGTCTGTCACAGCTTTTGAAGTTCAGCTCATTCTAGACAACATCCAAAGCAATTCTTTACTTCAAAACTGAACTACATCTACTTCTATCAGAGAGCCTTTTCTCACTGCTCTGCTCTGTTGCTACATTAGCGAGTCCCGCTTAGTCTATATTTGGATTTTGGGTGAAGCAGAGTTGCTTGAAAGCTGTTTCACAGTGAATGCGTCTGGGTCAAAGTGAGCTCTGCTGAAAGGCTATTTCCCTACTCTACTCCCACATCACATTCCCATCCCATCACATCCTCTTTCATGACGTGAGCACTCTTTTTTTTTCTGTCTTCTTCTGTGCACTAGATAGCTGGCAGACATTTCACACACGCTTTGGCTGCCATCAGTCTGTACCCTCAGAAAACTGGCCAGATGCTGCAGCTGGTTGAGCCCAAGACCATTCCTATGAATTTCCAATCTGAACACCAAGCCAGTGCCTGAAGTACCAGAAACTTCTCAGGAAAGAATATTACTCTTTTCCTCCTTAAAATTTCCATCTCCAAATTATGAATGAGTTGGTACACAGCACATCACCCTTTCTCCCATCCCTTGACAGGCTTTTTTCCTCAACAATACAAGTGCTTGTGTTGCAGAGTGTTCTCATCGTGGTACATTCATCCTGTAGTAGGTAGCACCCAAACAGGTAAAGATACATTTGACAGAGATTGCAAGATGAAACAGATGCGGTCTTGCACCATCCCAAAGCAATGAAACTGCTGCAAAATTTGCCAGGCTGCCGGCACTAAATTACTTCCAATTAATTGCACAGAACTGCAGCAGAAACAGTGAACACTCTTCCTTCTCAGCTGGCATGCCTTAGACAATGCTAATCAGGCATCAAAAGGCATGAGCTAAAGCCATAGAACTTTACCAGGAGCAGTGCTTTCAAACAAGCATGACTCACTTGTCAAGCATGGCTCTCAGCCTGTGGAAAATCCTTCTGAGAAAAGCAGAAGGAACACTGCTTAGGAGACATTTAAAGTGTTCCCCAGGGACATTTAAAACTAGACTGGACAAAGCAGTAGAAAGTGTACTGCAGGGAACAATCCTGCATTGGCATGGGGTTTTGGTCTAAATGACCTAATATGTCTTTTCTGCCTCTAATTTCTATGATTTTATGACTGGAAATAACTTCTAACTTAAGAGGATTTAGATGGCAGGCATGGGCATGCATTATTTACAGCTGAACCTAAAGTAACTGCTATATTTTGGAGTGTATGAGCAGTAGTGGTGAGTGAAGATTGAGCAGGTAAACGTTGAGAGAAATGCATGGGCTTAGGCAGCAGTGGTAGAGTTGGGATAATAAGAACAGATTTCTTTGCAAAAGGGGTACTTCTAATTGGAAGACGTGTAAGAGTCCTGACTACAACAGGTACCTTTCAATATATTTTACAGTAATTTGCTAACTTGTTGGCTTTTTAAATCTTTTTGGATACTGGCAGTGATTGTTTGGAAGGCATATAGAAAAACATGTTTAATTTTACTTTCTTTGAGAGAATGTTGCAGGGCTTCCTCTGATAGAGGCGAATAGAGCCCATAGCTCATAGGCTCATTTTGCATATTTGGGAGGAACTTCTAGTTAAATAGAAACTGTTGTTCCAAATTGTGACCTCCTGATCATGCTGTGACCAAACCAGCTTGCAAATGCACACAGAGAATGGTTTCATCCTCTGTGCTTGCCTTTTCAGTTATCATCAGCCACTCTTGACATTTACAATTAATTTTCTCCCAGAAGCACTCATGGAGCAGGGTTATTTATGAATGTTTCTTTCCTCTGTGCACAGGAGTTGAGGACAGAGGGACTGCCACAATGAAGAAAATCTGCATGTGGCAATGGATGCGCGCATGGTCTGAGCTAAGGGATGTGCCCTGACTTTGTGATTATGGGGCCATAGCAATTACATAGCTTATTTAATCAAGTAGCATCCACTCTGGTGTCTTCATTTTCTTTATTAAAAAAGAAAAAAAGACATCTCTAATTATCAGCTAGACATGTGGAGCTAATTACTGTGACTTTGATGTTCTGTTTTTTACTTCCTGACTTTTATGTTATCCCTTTAAATGCTTCTGCTCAAAATGCACTTTTTATATATGTGTGCAACTGGGAAACTTTGTAATAGTTAATTGAAAAGGGAAGCATTTTGATTTCCTGTCTATTTGGGTGCACATCCACTGAGACACTCCAGCACAAGGATCCTGAAAATGTGGCAGGATTAACTTGAAGTAATCTTCCTCAACTTCCCCCCTTTTTCCTTCCAAGGGGAGGGAGTGTGGGATCAGGATTTCATGAATGGGACTAGAACTCCAGGAGTGTAGAGTGTAGCTTGGACTCTACTGCAGGTTTGGGTAAGTCATTTAACATCTATCTGCCTTAGTTTCTCTTTTTGAAAAAAAAAAATAACTGTAATCTCTTCTTCAGGCAACTGATGTGGCACCAAATTTGTGTGCGTAGAAGTTCTTATAAGTCCTTAAATTAGGGAAGGAACAGAAGAATAAGTAGCCATTAATACTAGTCTCACAAGAATAGGTGTGTTAGCTTGCTCCTAGAATTCCCTGAAATGCTGGATTTTCCATATCTTGCAGTTTTATTGAATGGCCAATCCTCCTCTCCTTTCCTTTAGTTTCACTAACCTGTTCTGAAAGAGGAGAACAAAGACTCAATTGAAATATGTAAGACTGGAAAGTTTAGCATGCTACAGCACTTAACTACAGTCTGCAGAATATTTAAAGTGTGGTTCCACTCTGAAGTTGGCAAGCTGAGGCAATACCTATGTGGAGCATTAAAGCCATTGGATGCTGCATTTATTCTGTAGAAATAGAATTTGCAATGCTTGATATTTATTGCCTCTCCATGATTTTTGTATGAAATTTGCTCAGCTGATAAATAAAAAGAGGTAAGTGCCCAAATGTCAGCTATGGCAGCTTGTCCTGAGACTCCAAGTATGAGCTGAGTCTATTCTGTGTGTTGACAGCAGGGGTGGAAGTTCTGATATTTGTGTTAATTCCTTTCCCAGAGATTCCCTACCTACCAGTCTTCAAATACAGCTCCTCTTCTGACTGCCTTCACTGGATCTGTGCAAGGGTAAATGAACACAGCATAGTGAGCAGTTGTGTGGATGAGACATAAGTGGAAGTTGTGTTAAAAATGCCCATTTCTGGTCAGACCAAACAGAAACCTTACCTATTACAACAGAAATATGTCATTTTTATTGTTACTTGCTTCACCCTGCAAGTTTAATGAAAGTCTCTAATGTTTACTGAAAGAAAGCTTCTGCATTTTTGTACTCAGCTCAATTTTATCGGAATTTTGTCCCATTCATCTGCAGGGCTGTTGCCTTTTTTTTACTGCTTATAATTCATAATCCCTCCCAGAGGTTTTGCCCACAAAGAAAGGACCAGACATACCTGCACTGGGGAAATACTGAGTTTCAGTCAGTCTTCCAGTGTGTTTTCATTGTTCAACTACTGTTAGCTGTAGGCAACAACAGTGGAAGGGGCACATTCATAAAAGCTATTAAAATAATTCTCTTATTGCCTTTTCTTTCTTTTCTTCTTAGTTTGTACAGTTTGGAAATAATTATAAGCCACTCTACATGTTTATATACCTACACATTCACATTTTTTATTGGGTACATAAAACCTTTCTCCCCTGTGTGCATGAATCCATAAAAGCAGCATAAGGAGTGGAAAACACGACAGGTCTGTAGAATTTATGCATATAAGAATGCTGCAGCCTGGGAAAGGGAAAGAATATACAAATGCTTATTTTTCAATACATTCCATCTATTCAGTGATCTTGATTATAGCACACACAAGAATTGTGTGACAGCTGCTTGTCCCCCATCATTCTTCAAATAGTCCACCCCATCCTCTGCCACATGGTGTGTTTATCTTGGCCATCTACCCATCTCTTCAATATTATTAGCAGTGTGATAATTTATACTGTTAACTGAAAACATTTCAATCAAAGGCAGGATCCAGTGCTATTGAAACATGTTTTGACAGCCATAGCCAGGTCAGGCCGAAATATATATTTTATTTTTTCCTTGAAAATAATCTGGATTTTTTTTTTTTCTATTTGACAATAACTTACAAGACACAGTTGTCTGTGGCTTAATAGTGTTGCATTTCACTGAAAACATGACATCATCTACAAACCTGGGATTTTCAGCAAATCACAAATGTTTTGCAATCAAAACCTCATTTCTTCAGTGCTAAAAGGAAAAAAGAAAAAACAGAGCATCTGTGTTGCTCATGATTGTTTGAACCTTAATATAGGCAGTTGTGTTTCTGTAGGTTACAGCAATTGAGAGAGGTACTGTTTAGTATTGACTCATTTCAAAATTATGTACTGTAGAAGACAGCAATACCACTTAGGATTTTGTTTACAGTGATGGAAGAAATTGTGTTTATAATCCCAGAAAAAGAAGGAGATGTGTTGGGAAGTTAGATGTCCATCATTTCACATTCCAGCTCTTGCTGCTGAGGAGCTCTCTGGTAGGAAATATTGGATGAATCACTTTGCCTATGACTGGGCTGCCTCATGGCTGTTCAGCAGTGTAGAAAAATGGTACTTTGTGGGCTTGAAGAAGAGGCAAAAGTCAATTTTCAGAGCATGACAGGAGCCTAAAACCAGGTTTTACTGTTTCCTCCTGTGGTCTTATTCAGTGTCCTTTGGTCTGTAGTCTTAAAAAATTAACCAGTCAGCCTTACTGCTTTGAATTTTTTCCAGTGACAAAATAAGAACAGCAATTAGTGCCTAAATGTCTTTGAAATGCTCCTGCAGTCCTCTCAAGGAGACCGTCACATTCAACACTGCATTACCGCTCCTGTAAATTCTGTGCAAATATGCCTCAACATTCAAGAATAAACATCTTTGATAGATTTAGGTTTAGCTATCTTGACTGACAAAGTGAAACAAGATCCACATAGATGTGAAAGCAGGGTCCTGTGGGGTAAATCCCTTCCTTAAAATACTAATTGTTCTTTTGGTATGGGACTATACAAAGAACAATAGCTTATCTTCTGATGGAAAAAATCCCAGCTTTTATAGCAAATAACATCCCGGAAGTTGAATAAAGAACAGAAGACAAACCCTTTGGCAAGAACTCACATGTTGTATTCTTCCTTAAGGAAGTCAGGTTTTCTGGTTTCAATACTTTCTCCTTCCAAATTTCCAGATTCGATACACTTATGGTTCTGAATATTCCAGATCATCTGGAATAGGTTTAAAGAACAGATTGGGGAATGGAGAAGATTAGGACAAGCAATCTTTTATCCCACAGAACAACCTCTCAGCATTCTCTGTTTCTGAAGCCATTCAACACACAAAGAATTGCATCAGTTTAACTGTTTTCAGCCTAACACAGTTAAAAAAGTTGTGGGTTGTGAAGTCCTTGTCAGGCAGATTCTAAGAGTTCTGAGAATGGTTTATATTAATGTAAATAATATAAATAAAATCTGGTTGGCTTTTCTCACCTATTTAAAAAAAATAAATTAAGCACACAATGTGTGTGTATGTGCATGTATGTGTGTGTGTGTATTTTGAAATTATTAATGCTTTTGCTAAATTGCCTAAAATAAAGTGGCTTATTTAAGATGTTATCTCAGGGTTGCTGTTCCCTGAGATTCTCCTCGGGGTTGCTGTTCCCCGAGGTAATAAGGTTTTTGGGCTATTCTTGCCCTAAAGGTTCCACGCCTGTGCCAGAGAAGACAAGCTGAGTCCGCCAGTTCATGTTTCCAAGGTTGTTTATTCTTTCATTATCTCTCAGTTCTTTCTCAGGTGTCCCCAACAGAGCCAGACACGCGGTGAACTGCCTGGATCAGAGGGTCCCGGACTTTATGTACCGTCCCCTTGATCCAACCACCATCCAAAACGTATTTTTTATTTACAAAGTTTTACCAATACTTACTACCTATGTTAACATGTCATTTCTACTCTAGTTTATTTTGGTTTCAAAGGCAGATATGGAAGGAGGAACACATTTCTTTGCACTTGAGCTCTCTTAATAATAATAATAATATTAGTAATATTTGAGATCCCTTTCATTACACACCAGTGAAGCTGGAATTAAAGAGACAAGTATGAACACTGTGCTGTATGTATCTGATGTAGATTTCCTGAGAGAACTGCTGAGTAGTCACTCCCTTGCTGGCATTGGCCAAGGTGGTACTGGCTGCAGGAGTATGGAACATGATTTTAGCCATATAAGCCCCATGTAACCCTTCCTCCACCATTTCTGAGGTTCTCATTCTGTCTGGGATGAGTCTGCCTCAGCTCATCACTCATTGTGGGAGGAGCTGCCTTGCATCCCAGATCCCCACTCTGTATTTGGATTTTCATTGTGTGAGAGAGCAGAGAGGAGAAAAATACATGTGCATGTTCAATCCATGTTGATTGATTGTTCCTTAGCTATGAAACAATTTTCTGTACCAATTATGTTTTTGCAGATGACAGAAGCCATTTAGTCTAATGACCCTAGTAATTAATTTTCATTATAAATCAGATTACTTAATGATGCTGAAGTCTACATTCTTTGCAGAACTAAAGCACAGTATCTTACATGAGCTCTCAGTACATATAATTTCGTATATAAGGCACCTACTGTGGATATGTCAGATCCTTGGTAATAGCTTTTCATTTGCAGCCATGGGCACAAAGCACCCAAGGCTGAAGATTCACCAGTTTTATTGAATGTTGGTGGGCAAAATTACTTGAGCCATTGTGTTTTTTTCCTTCATGTAAAGAGTTATGACAGAGCAAACAGTATTCTGGGAACAAGGTGACTTTTTTTGTTCTATTTCCAGAATAATATTCTTGCTGAGTTTTTCTAAACTTTTGGTCCTGTGGTCACTTTAATACACATAAAGACCATCTGTAAAATATCTAAGTGGGTAGTGAGCGAACAATCAAAATTTAGTAGAAGTTATATTTGTATTTTTACCATTTAGTCTTTTGCAGTAAACAACCTATGAACTTCCTTCAGAAAATTCACAGGCTTCTTGAATGAAGAAAGGTAAGTGACATTCTCTACAACAATTTTGCAGAAAAGCTGTATTTATTATTTCAAGCCATAAAACTACTGATACCTCACTGATGTATTTAATTTTCTCCACTCTTAAAGTCTCTGTGTTGAGATGAATTGACTATTTTTATTAATGGTAAGTATGCAATGAAGAATATGGATAATCCCTGTGCAGCTTGTGTCTTTTGATGATTTTAATTTAGGATATTAAACCATCCATTATTTTTGGTGTGAAATGGGCCACCATCTCAATTTGGTGTTGTTCTCTAATTGAATCCCTCTACTATTCATGCAGAGCATTGTCAACGCATAGATTAACAAACTACAATTGGTGGTGAATATACAATGAATTATCTGGTTTGCACATAAGTGCAGGGGAAGTGAAGCCTTGTACACGCAGCCAAAGCCAGTGTGCCAGTCTTGCCTTTCTGGTGGGCTCAATAAACACGCTTAGAGGTGCCATTCTGTTCACTGGCTTCACCAAAGGAATTACATTGAGTCAAAATAAAACAAAATCAAATCAAAGCAACAAAGGAGAGAGAGGAAACAGAAAGTTAAGATCTGTAAGAAAGTTAACAGCACTTCATTGATAGACTCGCATTTTTGACTACATGTTACCATAAGGTAAAAAAAAAAAAAAAAGGAAGAAGCAGATATCCAAGGAAGACAAGGAAGAACAAGAAGGCAGAGTGGGGATTGCATAGCCAATATGATGAGTAGTTAAGAATCATTTTTACTAGAGAGGATGCAGCTATTTGGGGTATACAGATGACCTGCCAAATCTGTGTCTGACCAAGGAAAGATGGGAAATATTATTTCATTAAATTGTGTCTCATTTTTATTCTTGTCATTAGCACATAACTGATGAAAATACTGTTATATGAGGTGGCACAGCCTTGTCAGTTCCTCTTTGTACAATATTGTTAAATGTGGTGCTCTTCTCCAGCAATAACCTAGCCACATCCAGCTCCTAGGTTAATTTATAGACTTAATTTTTAATCCATGTATTCCATTAAAATAGAATTTGTTAAAAGAACATCACTGTCAGGATGGTGGTATATTTCCTGAGTTATAGCACTGCATTTAGAGTGAGAATATCGGACTACTTAAGTGTCCTATTGCCTCAGATATCCTCAAAAAGGGAGAAGAGTTAAAACAACACCACATTGCCAGTCTGTAAAGGTGGATGGTACTGTGTCATGAGAGAGCTTCAGGGAATGCAAACGTTTTCCAGCCTGTGCACAATGTGACCGCAGCACTGCTGGCTCAGCTTCACAGAGCTCTTGCCTCTCCTGGGGACTAGGAACAGCACTTGCTGCAGTGGGAAGGGAGCAGAGACTCCCGCAGGTGCAGCCAGCCCTGGGGACTGGGCAGGTATGCATCTGCTCAGGCAATCTGGAAAACCTCCTCTTACATTTTAACTAAACATGGTTTTAATATTAAAAAATTTGGTTTCAAATTGTTAATTTTAGCCCCCAAATATTTTTCTGGCCTGTAGTTGGGAAGTGGTTTCTTAATTAAAATTTAAAAAAATAAAGTGAGGAATGTAAAGACATAAAGTGAACTTGATTGATTTCACCAATGTTTCGTTTCTAATACAGTAAAGGCCCTGCCATAACTACAAAAGAAGATACAACTTTTGAGAGAACTACTTTTAAATTTTTCTGAAGGAACTTTAGTTTGTTCCACAATACCTCTCTATGTTCTAAATAAAGGACTTCTGGAGGGGATGGGGTGCAATAACTGAATGCAGAGTGCACATTTTCACTGTAGGGGACAGGAAAAACAGTAAAGCCCACTTTTATTTCTTCCATTTCAAAACTCCGAATCTCTTTTCTGTCTATTTGCTTCAAATACAAACTAAGGAGTTTTCAGTTTCTCTTTCTTCAGTAAGCAGTCAATTTTTTTTTTTAATTGCTGTTGTTCATAAAGAAAACTTACACAGTGTTTGCAAATAGGAAAAAGGTCCTTCATTCTGAGCACCATAAAATCAAAGGGAGGCTGAAGCTCAATCAGTGCATTCAGTATTTTGGGTTTATTTCATCTTTGGCCATTAAAGGGGTGAAATACTTCCTCTTCCCCCAGGATTTCCCTCTCTCTGCTGCACTCATTGGGGAATGCTGTAGTCACTCAAACATCCTTTGCTGTGCTTTGGAAATGAGGTATACAGCAAAAGGATATTTTAACTGAGAAGGTGGATTCAAATTCTACAGGAACAAGTGACAGCTTGATCTGTTTGTAGCTTAGTTACCTCATCTGCAAAGTATTCCTTTACATTAACTTTATACCACAGCCATTGCTACTGGAACTGAATGTCAGCCAACTGTACATTAAGTTATATGACTATGCATCATTGAAATGATTTGATCCTTTCATCCTTTTCTTATAGGAGAACATATACATACAGTTGGGTGTTTGGGGTTGCCATTTGCCAAAGTTTCCAGTTGACCAGTGTGATTTTGGCCTTGCTATTGCTACTGCCAGGCCAGCTCAGATGGATCTGCAACACAGAGCACCTGCTCTGTGTTCAGAGATGGCACCACTGCCTGGATTTAATCAGGTTTTTAAGATGTGGATTTTTTCAGACAGATATCTCTTCATATTTGTGGGAGAGAAGGCACGACAAACACCTGAGGCTTGTGTTTGAAATAAGCGGTAGTTAGACTTGTCATGGTCTTTGTTTTATTGGAGGATTTAATTTTTTCCCAATTTAACTTAAACACATGAATTATTATTATTATTATTATTGTTATTATTATTATTATTATTATTATTATTATTAAATGGTGGACCATTTCTGTCCCCAGAAAGTCTCTGCTTGCCAAAAGATTTGTATTGTCCTTTAGGGAAAGAACTGCATTGCCCCAGGGAACAGGGAGTAATGATCTTGACCCCATGTGCTGGTTTTGCACTGAAGTGATTTTTCCAAGAAAGTTACAGCAAAACCAATCAGTGACTAAATTTGAATATTGACATCTGGTGAAGCCACTAGAAAGGTGACATGCCTCTGTGAACACACAAGTTAAAATCAGAGAAATCCCGGGATACGTGCCCTTTTCTTGCCGCTGGGAAGCGGTAACAAGCGGCCCGGCTCCCTCCTTGCCGCGGGGGTCGCGCCCCTTCCCAAGAAGCCGGTCCCGCTGAGTGCCGGGCAGGGGGAGCGGAGGAGAGAATGCCCCATCCCGGCCAGACCGGGCCTCCAGCGGCTGTTAACATCTTTCTGCTAAAGCCGCCTCCCCATCGCTGCTCCGGGAGGCCTGGCAGGGCCGGGCCAGGCCCCCAGCGGCTGCCGGGCAGAGAAGGGGGAAGCCGCGGGCAGGCTGCTGTGCGATCCCAGCGCGCCCTCCCCTCAGAGCGCTCCAGCCACCGCTGCCGAGAGCCCTTGCCAGGAGGGCCCCACTGGCGAGAGAGACCCACCGTGCAGCTGAGATCAAGGGCGGCTCTGTAGCCGTGCAAAGTGCCCTCGCAGCTAAAAATTGTATACAGCCAGACCTCCTGAGATCCTGGGCCTGAATTTACCACCTTCGGCCGCTGTCTGGGAAAAAAAATCATCATGACCTTTTGCAGTCTTGGGTAGGAATGTTAACTTTTTCTTTGCACAGATGAAAGTTGCAAAATACTTATCCTTGCTTAAGTAAGAGAAAGGGACAGAGTGGAGACATATAGGGAGACAATATGAAGACATCAAAGTCAGCGAAGGAAGAGTTGGGTCCTAGATGGAAAGAGAATGAGAAGATGCCTAGTCTTAGGCTGAAATTCTTCGGTAAAGCCATGATAATGGACTGTAATATATTAGAATATCCCTTTAAGTCATGGAAATATATATTGGGGAGATGAAAAGAGTGTTCAGACTGCAGATATAAGCAAAGGTATCCGTGGTGGACTAAGTAAATATTGAAGTTACTGTGATCTTATGAGAATCTTGAACAGATAGAAAGAGGTGAGACGAAGATTTGTCCCCCAGAAAGAGATCTCTGTTCTTAGAGATAAAGGAAACCTTTGCTTTTGAATTGTTCATCTTTAAAATGGTACTCCATGAATTTACATGACCCATAATGCAGCTGTGGGAAGGCTGCGTGATATGGGAGGGACTTCACAACTGCAGATTCCCGGGCAGCTGCTTTTGTGAGAATTTAATGCCACAAGAGAACTGTTCTTGTGGGGAATTTTCCGTGGCAGACCAAAAGATACTTCTCTCTCTAAATGAACTGATGAAAGACTATTTTATAAATGGTAAACTGACCTGGAGTTCCAAGTTTTGTCTCTGTATGTTGTCCATGAGAAGGGAAAAGAAAGTTGTGGGGGAAGGGAAGAGTTTTAGAAGTTTTATTCTGATTCTTATTAATTTTTTCTCTCTTGTAGTTTTGTTAATAAACCTGTCTTTATACCCTTTTAAGTTTTGAGCCTGCTTTGCTTTTCTCCTAATCCTATCTCACAACAGAAAAAGAGCAAATAATTCTAGTAAATAACACTACACCACACTTCACATCTTTAAGGTTTGGACAGTAATTCTGAGCTGTTGGGCTCAGAATTGCATGCCCAGAACCACCTCAAGGAAATGCTGCATTGATAACATCCATTAGTGACTGTAGGAGGTCCAGACACTGAAGAAAATGTCTTAAGATGGACAGATGTTTTTATTTGAAGGGAGTCTCCAAATACAAGCAACCTGTGATCAAAACATGCAGGACAAGTTTTATGAAGTACCAGGAGACAGAGGTGAATTAGGAGTGAGGTGACAGCGAGAATAGCTCTGCTTTTACTCATACGTGTTTCAACATTAATGTTATTTTAACACACACATGCACACACGTGTACACACACACACACTAACTTACTCTTCCCGAATAAAAAACACTAGGCATTGCTCCAAACCGTTACACCACCATCTACTCTCAGGCAAAGTTGCCAGTTTCTGCAATGGGTGCTTTTATGGAGTTGAATTTTAAGACTGAGCTGCTACACAATATCTCTTTTTTGGTTTTTCTTCTGTAACGGAACATCCTTATTTGCCTATCTGGCATAGCTATTGTGAGTTATATTTACTGACTGGAAACTTGGCAAGTCCAATATTTGTTCTTGGTAACAAGATACTGCCCACAGTTTTTACTTACCGGGCTCTGCAGCAGCCAGGTGGAACATACATCATTAGTTTACTGAATAATGAATATACTTTAAATCATGATTCAAAAATGCTCAGTTACAGTATATTAAATTAGTTAAAGAAAAAAAAGAAAGTAAAACCAGCTTTCCATAGTTGAATTAGCAAAATCAAAATAGCCTTTTATCAACTTTATTGAAACTAATTCAACTTTCCAAGAACTAAAAATTGGTTTCCTGTCTTGACTGTTTTGGAATTACTTACTGTCATCTGTTTCAGACGTTAAAGGATATGATTTAATATCAGCAATAAGGCCTCTGTTCCTACTTTGGCAGGTGTTAATTATTTAAACACTACTCATTTAAATTTGTTTCCAATCACTCTTTTGAATGATTTGCTTTACGTGTTTCTTCGTGTGTATTTTCTGTACACACAAATAAAATAGGGGGAAAATCCCCATATCAGTAGCTCTATTTCTTCTCTTTTTAGCCTTTTTTTAGATAGGGAGGTAGAAACAGAGGGATATTTCATGGCTGATGGTTTTCAATGATGGGACATAATATACAATACATCATTTTTATCTCCTTTGTAATAATAAAAAGTTGTTCTCTTAGGGAGAGTGCTGTGGTTTCTGCATGCTAATGGCTGTACTCTGTATGAATGAATTGTAAAATGGGTCACAGCTCCTGAAGCATTCATGGAGGCTGGAACAATATAGACAGACTTCTTTGTGAAAAACATGAGGAAAGAAACCTCTAAAATAACTACAGTCATTCCTCTACACCTACAATTCCAGCAGTCTACTTGCAGTGACAAAAAAACCACAGTTGTAAGAATATTGTCTGGTTCTATACAGCTACTTATTCATAAGATGGGAAATGTCTCCCTTGCTGTATGTGCCTGAATTATCATTTACCATCATGTTAGAGTCATCCTATCTTTTTTTTTTTTTAATATACTTTACATTTGCCTTGTTTTACAGCAGTAAAGCAGAGAAAAAGGAACTCTTAGCTCTGTACAACAGACCACTGTCTGGTGTGAAGTGAAATTCTCATTCTGCGACAGATAACTTGTAATTTAATACATAATTCTTGTCAGTAGAATAACATAAGGGAAAGCTAGACCAGAGGGAAAGTCAGCCATAAGAGAGGGAATTTTATGCACCACTGGGAAATGAGAAGCTGACAGCTATAGGTATTTCAGTTCTACAGGGCAAGTCATTTCATCCTGGTAATAAATGGAAAAGGTGGGTGTTTGTTTAGATTTAGGCCACTTGGTAATGATTTTAACACTCAGCTAAGCCTCTTGCCAAGACAAGCACTCCAAGGCCAAAATCTATAATGAACTCTCATCTTCTCAATTATAGATTCAGCCCGGACCAAAGTGATATCCAGTATTCCCCTCCCCGCTCCACAAGTGCAGAGACACGCTGATGGACGTGCGGGCAGCCAGGCTCTGCATGGCTCCTGCAGTTCCCCAGGACCCCGCAGCCCACCCAGCTGCCACACTGGGGCACCAGCACCCGCCACCTCCCCTCTTCCCTTCTCCTTACTCCCGCCCCCGCTGTCCGTTTTATGGAAACAGTGAGCACAGAGAGAGAGAAATGGTGCCAGTGATGCAGGGAGGAGTAGAAGGAGAGGATGAAGGGACTGTCCTCCCTCCACCTCCAGGATCCTCCCAGCCCCTTCCAATGGGTGGGAGACTGAATCAGTGGAACCAGCTTGTGATTGTGTTGGCAGGTCTCTGCCGGCTGGCTGAGCTCACCATGGCTTCTGAAGCACGGTGACGGCGGGCAAGGGATACATGGCTCTGCAGCACCCTGCTGCTCTGAGTCTGTGTCCATCTCCTTCTTGCTGCTACTTCAAGTGGTGTCTAGTATCTCCTCCTCACTTGCTCTTGTCACCAAGCTCACTCTTTCTGATGCTTGTCCAGCAAAAAAAACCAAAGAAGGTAATTTTTTTTCCAAAGACATATGTTTTGTAATTTATCCTCCTGGCCTCATTCTCTAGCTTGTTTGCTTCTGCCTTTTCCCATACCTTTGCTTGTTTTTCCTTGTATGTTTTCATACATTATAGTATATTTTTCTTTTTATCCATATTGAAATGAAGGCATCTTGACCCCACCTGCCTACTGGCTGGCACAACTCTGTCTTTGTTCTCTCTTGTAATTCCATAAGCAATCAACCTGTCTCATGCCAGCTCCCACTAACACTACACTCACCAAAGACCTCATAAAACTGTGGTACATGTTTAAAAGGTGGAGATAATAATATTCAAAAGGATTTTTTGTTTGGAGGAATGTATATGTATCTACATTGGGGATAAAAATGTACCTGTAACTGTGGGGTTTAAGGAACAGAATAAACTGATGCATTTTTTGCAGGGTGATCTGCTTTGTGCAAAGAGGCACAGCCAGGGGGTCTATATTGCTGCTGTGGATGCTTGCTTTTTCCAGCAACTTGTGGTCTGCTGCTGAGTTAAATGTATCACTAATTCCTTTACAGTAGACTCTTCAGCTCATTGTTCACCTTCTTGACAGAAGGTGAGGAGTAAAGAGAAAGATTACAAGATATGTAGGAAAGAGCAAATTATTTGCCATGCAGAAGGAGCAAAAGAATGTCTTTCCACCATGGATGCAGAGACTGTGATTAATTCAGAAAATAACAGTGGAAAATCATAAATAAATGAGGAAATCAAAGCCAAAAACCCACAACCCCAGACTAGGTCTGTGTTATTCAGAAGTTCTGACTTCTGCTCAGAACAATGAGTCTGTTTCAGCAAGAAAGCCTTCCTTAGTCCTTTGTGCTTCCTTAAATAGTAAAACCTCCTTTTATATGGTTTTATGTTCTTCATTTATACTGTGCTACATTTTTTTCTTCTTTTTTTTTTTTTTCCCTGTTCAGCAGCTGGCAGGGGGTGACAGAATTTTAGAGGGTAAGTGCTATACACAGTACATAACCCAGTCAGTCTAGGCTTCCATTTGTCAATCATGGGTACTCAGACTTTATATCTCTACTCATGAGTTCAGTGTGACTTCTGAGCAACTAAGAAAGAGAAGTTTTGGTCTCCTGTTCATTAAAAAAATGTAAAATATGTTGGGCAAAAGCCGAGATGAAAAATTAAAAGAATTATTATGATTACTGTTATTCATATTCTCAGATTAAATCTGGTTTTAGTTCTTTTTTCTTCCAGTGGCTTGCTTGTGTACATTAATCTTGGCAGAAGACATTAAATAATATGTAGGTTAATCACTTAATGTTTCTGAATTGCTTTGAACATGAAGTGTGTGCCAAGTACTACTAATATGTGAGACAACATTATGATAAGCTAGGGGTTTCATCTTCAGTCTCTTATCAATCAGTAATACTTAAGCTTTGTTTGGTCCTATAAATTTAATTATTTGAACTCACTGCAGATTGAATTCCATTCCCTCCCTTCACTGCAAAAGAAGAGAGGCATAATACGTAAAGAAAGCAACTTTCAAAGAGAACTTTCTTACCATGACTCAGGACTGAAAGGGATGTACTGACATCCCTAAGCCTGCGGAGGACTAGTGCAGTCATCTAATAGAAAATAAATTAGTCTGTTTTAGAAAAAAAATGTAATTATAATAAATTATTATATGTCTTATTGTTCTAGAAATATCAAGTTCTCCTACTAGAGAGCTGATCAACAGTTTGATTATTGTCATTGCTTGGAAGTTGTGTTTTCATTTTGTGTGAGCTCAAGTTCTTCTCGTGTTTTCAGAAGTAAAGTTAAATTTACCTTGTCACTTCCCTTGTCTAATTAATTCTGTTTATTCCTTAAATAACACTTGGATGACTCCTAGGTATGAATCACTAAGGCCTGCATTTTGGAAAAAAAATTAGTTTTCTGGGAAATCAAGTATCCTCAGTAATACAGACAGCAACTTTCCCTTCCAAAGCAATACATGACATTGGTATGACTTACAGCTTGATTACAGATGGAACCTGTTAAAATTATTTACCTTTTCCACATAATTTACATATTAATCAACAACCACTAGCAGTAGAACTGTACTTGCCTGTGGATTTTCAACACCTAATATCGTGGGTGAGTTTAGGAACTTCTATGGATCTTCGGTGATGCATAAGATGCTTTTATTGTGGCAGTGATCAGACTGCTACAATAATATGCCCTGTTTTTTTAGTAGTAGGAAATAGAAATGGTCATTCTAATTCCATTGAAGCTGCTTTGAGGCTTGGATAGGTTCCATTTCAGTAGTGTACATTTAATAACCTAAATAAATATTTTTTTTCTTTTTTACTCCCAGGTCTTACACCTTTCATGTGACAAATCTGTCTACGTATCTGCAGACTACAGAGTGAGGGTGTTTCCTGGTAGGCTGGGATTCAGGATGCACATATTCTGTCCATAAGTGTTGGTTGCATAATCTGATGGTCTGCTTCATGAAGGAAAGTTGGTTTGGGATTTTTCCAAGCAAACCATATTTTTAATCAGTCATGTTTTCTTTCCATGAAAACACTGACTTTTTGTCAGAATTAAGGAAAATAACTCTCTGAAAAACTTTTTGAAAACCTATTAATTTTTTTCAAAATATTTTCATAGGCATGGTCCCTCTTTTTTGATCAATATTAATATTAAGCTTAATGTCTAGTTTCAGGAGACCAAAAGCTAGAGCATATGTCTACCAGACTAATAGTGTCTGTGCTAGTATAATCACTAACCTAATCAAGCTCTGAAAATGAAGGCCTATGTGTTTTCTGCATTTCACACAAGGAGGAACTTAAGGACTTAAAAAAAAAAATCAAATCACATAGTAGGTTGACCAAGTGTATTGAAACAAAAATATGAATGTGAAACCCCAACACATCATAAATAAAATGAAATATATCCAAAACCAATTAAAATGCAAATCATGAATTAAAAAAAATCCACAACAAAACCAAGACACAAACCCCCCACATTTATCTTATGAACTTAAAACCCAGCTTGGGCAAAGTAGTTTCTATTCCTTTGGTTTCCATGAACACAAGATTTTATGAGTACTGATATTGAATTACTGCATATTACCTGAAAGTGCAACATAAGATCTGTCTGGCCAGTCAGTAAGATGTTATTCATTATTGTTTCACCTTGGGGACTGAATATTGAATCTGAAAAAATAAACACTCAATGTATGCTCCATCCATGTGAGAGGGCCTTCTGTTACTGCTTCCTTTCTGATATACAGCTCCTACCTGATACCAGATAATGGAAACCCTATCAGATTCACCTATGTTGTAACTTACTCCTAAAATACACAAAACATTTAATTCCCTTGAGCTGCTCATTAAAAAGAAGAAGGCTAAAAGCATTTTTTTTTGTTAAGGATTGATATGTGAAGTGCTGCTCCTATTTTGAAAGCTCAGTAAATGTTTAATGTCAGGTTTGTCTGATCTCGTGTGTTTATAAATTGAGTTCTGTTGATTCATTTCCTCTGGCAGCGCTGAAAAGTTTTGCTACCAATGGGATGAAAGAGGTCAAATTTTAGTTCCTTGGCAATTTCCCTTCATGCCTATCACTTTCACAGGCTTTTACAAGGTCACAAATCGCCCATGTTTTAACTGACTTTTTGCTTATGTATGAAGAGATTCATCCAGCTCTCAAAGGTTTACTGATTGATTCATGGTAGGAAGGTGTTTCCAGAATAACAGCTACAGCTGACACCTTTCTTCTTATCCCTGTTGTTGGAGAGCTGGTAGTCTAGACCAAAAGAAATCTCTTTTTCCCTTGCTTGTTCGAGAATGATGCATGTTGGCTCCCCTGCACTGCAGACTGCTGGAGAAGAGGAAATATTTACCTAAGGAGAGCAAAGCCATACACCTGGTCTTTACTTTCAGCCTTATGAGAGAGTACTCTGGTCCATTGAAAAGTAATGGAGATGCAGCTGAGTTGCCTGCAGCCCTGCCCTTCCCACGCCAGAAATGACAGATCAGGCCATTCTCTTACCTGAATGGATCTGAAACCAAACAGCATGAAACATGGCAGAGATTTCATCCAGAAAACCCTGCCTTGCATGTTCAGTCATTTAGCCAAAAAATGCTCTTAATATTTATGGGAGCATTTGCATTATACTTTAAACAAACTGGTGCTGTTTCAAGCTGGACTCATACCCAAAGAAATATTTAGGTTCTGAACTTCTTGGCAGGCTCTTTGCTTGGTCATGTCAATCCTCCCATACCTTTTTTCTCCTCTCAGGTACCACCAACATGGTTAAATACTGTGCCTAGGAAACAGACTTCATAAAGGAAAATTTGAAAACTCCAGGGCTGTTTGAGATGAATAGAAAAGACCTTAAACCAATGTGATTGGCTAAGCATTAATGGAATTTAGAGAGACTTTTTAGAGATGCAAATTAAATTGCATAAAATACAAGTGGCAGGAGTCTTAAAGAAGATTTAAACATTTTTATTTATTTATTTTTTATAAATACTAACGTGCCAAATTATTGAGCCAAATAAAGTGAGTGATCGAAAAATAACAGAAAAATGCTTATTATTTCCCCAGTCAGGTATTGCTTCACACTATCCAGGCAATTAAGATTAGAAGTCCTAACAAAGGGTCTGTTATCAGTGTATTTGGGACTGTGAAACATGGTAATAAAATCAACTAAGTAGTTTAGGCTGGTTTTATTTTAAATCTAGTGCAAAATGCAGAAATTTTACATGAGATTTTTTTTAAATTGAACAGAGAAAGTCCTCAAAAAACAGGTCTGTGTTTTAGATTTTGTGCTACTAAATAAGGTGAGAATCATCGTGTTTGTACACAAACCTTAGTGTGATTTATAGTGCAAGTGAGAAAGTCCACATGAAAATGCCTTGCATTAAAATTCCTGTTAAATTAGCTATTAATTTAATACAGCAAATTAAAAGCCATTATAAGCAGGTAAAAAACCCCAATGGCGCTACATCTGTGCATAATTTACTTCAGCTTAATACACTGTCTGAAAATTTTTAGACTGAGTTACTAGCAACAAATTTTTGAGATTTTTGAAGCAGTTGCAGCCAGTTGCCTGACACCAGGAAAAGACAGACACTGGAGTAGAATGGTTTTTGAAATATAAAATCAGAAAGGAGGCTAATAAAGTGATTTTAAATGGTCTATTTTGTGAGGTGAGCAAAACCAGGGATGGAGTGAATGGAAAACTGTCTTGCTCTTGCTTTTTTTTCTTTCTCTCGTGACTGTAAAGGACATAAACATATCTATCCAAATAAGGGGAGACAGTTCATTGAGATCAATTAACCAAAAGTTCAAATCATAGCCTTGGCCATTTTTCTTTGAAATCTGCTAAATATGATAAATAATAAATACTTAATAATTGATATTGGACATATTTCAGGTGAGGGCAGAATACATATGAATTTAAATTAACATCTGACATGCTCTGACAGTAAGCTTACCTCCCTTCCAACCAGTGCTTTGAAGGGCACCTTTCTGCAATAGGAGAAAAAAGTGGTGGAGTAGCATTAAATTCCAAATGTAATTTACCTTATTTACAAATACACAGTAGTTCTGGGAGAGGAGAAGCTACACTGTACAGGGGCAAGTGCCTCTTCCAGAGCAACCTGCTATTGTGAGCACAAGGTATCCTAAGAGAAAAGATTTTGCCAGAGTATCCCATGCTGCCTTCATTGCTGTCCCTGCAAATATCACCAAGGACTGATATTTTAAATAGAAAAGCATAACTGTAATACAGACTATTTGCTTTTACTCCTAGGTGATCATACCATTTGGTAATATTATTGATATGTACCTTTGTGCAGCACTTCAGTTTCACAACAATCCTCTGAATTTCCATGAAATGTTTTCACCAGAATATTAAAGAAAAAAAGAACAAGAGAGAGACATAAATGTCTTGTGTAAAGTTTTTGCATTCTTTTTTCCAGTTAGATCTCAGGTGCTTTATGAAAAGAAATAAGCTGTAAAGAAATGTTTGATGAAAAGAAGTTGCAGTGTTTTGGAAGGAAGGATGTGGTTAAAGGAAATGCCTAGAAGGCAGCAGATAACAGTTCTGTTCCCAGATCAGGCACAAATGCTCTTTTTGACCTTTCACCAAACTATTTCTGTGCTTTGGAACCAGTTTCTCTGTAAAATGGGGGCAATAACAGTGCTTAACTATTAACTTCTTTCTTACAGAGAAACTGGGAAGTTTTTATTTATGCTTGTTGCAAGATATGAGAACCTGAGAACAATTAAAATGGGATCAGTTTAGACATGCAGGTTTAAGTCTTTCCTTCAAATAAAACATTTAATTTATAGTATTAGGTTCATTTTATGCTAATTAGGTACATTATAAAAAAATCATCATCTGATGAGGATTTGCTCAGTCCTGCAAATAATTAGCTAACAGCATTACTTGAAAATTCAATTTTCTTTTCATAGTCAACCAAAAATAAAAAAGGGGAAAAGAAAAAGAGTAACATTTCTTGTATCTTGTATATGACCAAGAAGTTTAATTTCTGATAGAAGATTTTAGCGCTAATAGTGTGATCTTGATTGGCTGTTACAGAGAGAATTAGAGGAAAACAAAGACTCTTTTTGCACCTTCTAAAATAACTTAGAGGAATGCTTTGATTGTTTTTTAGAATTAAACACACATAAAAAATGGCATTTCCCTATTTCTTTTCCAATGAGTTCTGGAGCTGAGAAATCCCCTGGGCAAGACTTTCAACTTGCTTTCCTTCTATTGTGGAGCAGAGAAGCATTGCTGAGGCCTGCAGAGTCTTCCCACTTGTTTGAAGAAGGAGGAGACTATTTTCTACTGTGATTCAGTACCCAGTGAGCAAACTATCTCACCTCTTTCTGGCTTTTTAATATGGGAGATTTTAGCCCTTATCCTTGAAACTATGTCCCAAACAGGTCACAGGCTTAAGAATCTGGCCAGCAATACCCACCCTTACCTGAAGCAATGTTTACACATAAAACCGTTTAAATTATGAAATACTGATTGTGAAAACAATAGACATATTCAATCACTTATATCCCAGAACAAATGAGAGAAATATTCCAGAGCTCCTATCAGAGCTTAATAGGTATAATTTTGCTTGTGATATGGTAATACACAGCAGCTTTCCCTGGACGGCTGTGTAAAACAAAGAAGTGGTTGTCAGCCTTTCAGAATCAGATGTTAATGATATTTCATGTCTTTGTTGAGTCTGTGGAAAGCAGCTACTGCACCTAAAAGGGAAATGACTTCCATACCAACCTCCCCCAGCCAAAGTCGTTCAGATTGGGAAAACTGGATGAAGTCCATATTTATACTTCAGAAAGAGGTGTAAAAGAAGATTTCAAGACAGCATTGACTGAGCTGTCCTCCAGTCCCTTTACCCAAAGTTATATCTTATCATTGCGATGAAAGTTTTTAGTTCAATGTATTACAGTCTCTTTCCCCCCCCTTCTTTTTTTTTTTTTTTTTTCCAAACATATACGAGGAAAGAATGTAATGTAAGCAAAACTCCAATGTGTTTCTGGCAAATGAGGAGTGTTTTCTACATCTCATATATTTTTGGAAGCACTTGAATCCAGAAGTAATACATCTTCCAAATTGGGAAGAAGGCTTTTTATTAGACTGATGCCTGCACACAGCAGAGAAGGGCTGTCTGCACCAGCACTGCAGCAAGCAGGGACTGATGCTTTGTCTGAGCTAGTCTGGAAGATTGGAGCCAGTCAAAAGAAGGGTTTCTGTAGCTTTATTGCTGCAACTTCTTTTGCTCTACTACTGTATGTCTTCGCTTCTGCAAACGTTCTTTCATTTGTTTTAAGAAGAGGTCTTAATTCCAGTGCAAAATCCATCCAGAAAGGAGGGCCCCTCAGCACTGTATTCCAGCTGGTGGGGATTAGCTCAGTCCTTTTACCGGATACGTATCATTTTAATCTTAAGCCTTTAGACACTGTACAACATACTATTAAGTCTGTTACCAAATAAAACACTAAAAGGCTGATTCACTAAGGGTTACACACCCTTTGCAGGGAAAAAGCTAACATTTACAAAGGGATAACTGCCAAAAATCACTTAATTTTCATGTCTTTTTTATTTATTAAATCCCACATACACCATGTGTACAGTAACTTCCTTGGGACATGCCCCTGGGAGAAGTAGAAGTCAAAATAAAGGAGCAAATGTCCCCCTAAAACATGTCCCCCGCTCAAAAGAGTGATTTACATTGGTTCATTTCAGAAAATCTGAAAAATTAAAGTTATGTTATTCAAGAGTAAAATGAAACCTTCCAGAAAGTGTGAATCATGTCCTCAACTATGATAACGAGTAATACATTTCCTACAGGAATTAGTGGTTAGGGTATGAACCCAGGGCATTAGCAGACTAAGAGAGTCATTTGCTAATGATCTTGTGCCAGCAACTTTGACTGCAGTTTGTGACTTGGGTGCTTAAACTGCAGCAGTATGCAGCACTTGGTTATTTAGGGAAATGTGGGGGGCAGAGTCATTGTACCTTGAACCACTCACTTGTATTGTTAATAGCAACTGCAGATGCCTGACTTTGCTCCCTGTGGAGCTTCTTAAACCATCCTTTATCTGTCTGTCTGGGGAGAGACAAAAAAATCTCTGATATTTATAACATGCTCTGGATAAAGGGAGTGATCTAAATGCAAACTGTGATAGCCACTGTTTATTGGCTAGCCTGTTATTCTGATACAGTCTCAGAAGCATCTCAACCATATTATTTCAGCCAGTCATTTGAAGTTAATCACTATAGTTCCTCATACTAAATTAATGCCTATGCTTATGGTACCATCTCAGGGCAGGAACATCATCTCAAGAGGTCATTAGGTGTGGCTGTGGCAACAGCACTGTGAACAAAACTGCACTGATAGTCTGTGTCCTGCTGCTTGGGTAATACAAATGATTTAAGTTTTCTTCCAGGGGATTGGGTTGTTATTGTTGTTTTCAATAAGAAATAACTCATCTGTTTTGGAAAACATTGTTTAATGTATAATGGAATATTCCACTAGCACTGACAGGCAGAGCTGCTCCATGCCAGCCAGCCAGCCCTGGGAGTGACTGCAAATCAGGGAGCAGGCACCCCACTGAGGCTGGGTTCCGTCCCCCCCTCACTGTTATTTTCTACAGAAAGAACCCTGTTCTAAGGCATGTTGGTTAGAAAAATTAAAAACCTGAATGTATGCTATGACCGAGTTTTTTTGTTAGGGGATAAACCAGCACAGAATAATGCCATATAGAATTTGCAAAGTCTTTTTGCATTCAAGATATTTGAGTAAGATAAATGGTAAAATCACCATATTCATTAAGCCCTGGGATAAAGTACTATTAGTCCTGCTGTGCAGATGTAGAAGTTGAACTAGAGGCAAAGATTTTTGTCTGGGAATTGAGGTAAAGATTTTTGTCTCAGACAGGTTTATAATTCAAAGTTTTTATTCAGTTGCCCTATGTTCAGATCATGCAATTCTCCTTAGCTCCATTTTATTGCAAGGCTCTTGGTGTCTTCATTAAAGACCTAGTTTGAGGGTTCATATGATTTTTGTTAAAATGTCAGTGTTCATATATCAAAGAAAAATGTTTCAAGGCCATATATTGTGGGAAAAGTCTGGAAATAAAAAGTATCACTCATATGTAGCCTGAAGGCTGAAAGGACCACTAGACAATGTAAAAAACAATCAAAACCAAAATGTGCTTGTTTATGTAACAGTCATGATTTTAAAGAGAATTTTGTGATTTTTAAAGGATCCAACTCATGATTTTTCAGTACTTGGCTAGCCTGTAGTGGAAGATTTACATCTGATGACCAAGTTCCCCTGTCGCTTCGCATACAGTTAGTTTATTTTGGAGGATCATCAGACACAAACTCTGTTATATGTTAACAGCATTGCCAAGCTCAAGGATTCAAAGAATCATGAGCTAGTTTATTCTACATGGCAAAGCGATTAGTGAGACAAAATGCAACAACAACAACAGCCCCAAAAATGCTCTTAATATCTGCTCCGTTGTCTCCTCTCTATGAGGCCTTCAGCAGTGCCATGGTTCAGTCCCACCACCAGAAACAGCCTATTTATCTTCAGGGATGAGTGGGATTTCTGACGTTTAATGACAAAAACATGGGTCTTTCTCAGCATTATCCATAAGCTGTTTTCAGGGGGACTGAAGTGGGAGACTTTTACAGATCGAGCTGGTCTGAACAGCCTTTGTTGCTACAGAAATTGGAGGGGCAGCACCGGGGACCCCTGTCCGTGCCTTTGCATTTGCAGAACACCATCAGGGGGAGCTCCGTCACAGACTTAGCGCCGGCGTTCCGCAGCTGCCTCACCTGGAAAAACACCTCCACCTCTTCCTACGAGCAGTAAACACATGCATCGAGTACATTACTCTTTATGGTACTTCCACCATCTTCATCTCACTATCATCGAAGCTGGCAGACAGTGTGGAGGTGAAAATTTCCATAAAGACCAGTGAAGAACAGAATGGCCAGTGTCGAAGGAAATAGGGTCAATCGTGGAGTCTCAGATATAAGTTGCTGTGGTTACTTGTGTGGTTTTGCTGCTTTCTTTGATAGTCCCATTCAATTTCAGTCTTGCTGTAAGTTTTTGGGACCCTTAAATGAGGTACCATATCGAGGAAACCTCTCCTTTAACACCAAATGTTTCTATAGAGGTGCTGTTGTGACTTTCCCAAGGAGCCATCCATTCAGCTGAAGCCCTTCTGCTCTGTTGAATCTTATTACGTGAAAGAGAATGGGCCAAGGAATTGCACCAAATGTGTATGTGATACATTGTGTGATCCAGTATGCAATATGGCACACTAGTCACAGAGCAGTCAGGTGCTTTCTTTTTTTCATATAAAAAAGGAATATTCTTTATATAGAAAGTTAGAGTGTTTTCTTTTTTTAATTCTGTGGAGTACAGAACTTAGAGATTGTGAGCTCTCCATGATCTGAAAATCTTCAATAAAGACTGAGGACCCATAGTGTCTTTCTTTAGTAAGATGCAATGATGGGTAACAAAAAAATCTCTTGAACTTTCTCTTTGCCTCATGCAGACAATAGTGTACAATAAAACTGTTGCAAAACTGTGAAATCACAATCCAGAGATCATCTATATGCAGGAATAAATCCCACATAGCTATGTAAGATGCTATGAGTAATGGAAAATGTTGAGTTTTTCTTAAGGATAACTAGGGAATAATTAGTTAAGGAAAAGAAAACTTTCCCCTAAAATCCAAGCAACATTTTGGCACAATAAACTTAAATTTATTGCTAAGATTAATTCTGTTTAAGCTAAAAATTGCTTTCATTTTTAATTTGGCCTGTCATTCTTATAGCTGAGAATATACAAGAACCTGGGAATTAACTCTTTATACTTTTCTTCATGCTGGTTGAGGGACTTCTTAAGTACTTTTAAAATTTGGATAAAATTTCCTCCATTGCTCAAATTATGTTGTGAGTGAATCCTGATGAATTCATTCCCAAAGAAATAGGTTCAAGTCACTGCTATACTATTGCCAACATCTGTAAAACTGCCTGGCAAAAAGTATGGAAACAGTTCATGCAACATTGCTCTGGCCATTTGTACAACAATGCCCACATTTAAAATAGTAACCTTATTCTCCTTTGTAATGGGACAAAGTAGAGGGAATAAAGTTCCAATCATGTGAATATTACCAGAACACCTTCTGAGAAACATATTTTACCATGGTGAGGCTTTAACGGTTTGGACAGACTCCACTGTATTGATCCCAGGACATCAAGATCCCGTGTAAAAAATTAGTTTCCATGAGACTTTACAAGAAGATGGTTACTTGAACCTTTAATTTCTGTCATTTCCAAAATGTAAAAGCAGCATAAGCATTCTACCTGGTCTTATTGCTGGGATGTGAACTTATTTGTGGTGCATAGCTGTTTCATTTTATTGGTGTCTCTTCTTTCTCTCCAGTCCATCACTACCTTCAGCATTGTTTTTGAAAGATTAGGTTATGAGGTCCTTGTGGCAGGGAATCTCTTTTCTTCATTTGTATTTTAGCTGCTAAGAGAGCCCATGAATGCCACACAAAAGTGGTAATGAACATCACAAGACTACTAAAGTACTTTTTGCATTGTGAAGGGAACGACATTTCCTGCTTCTAATAAATCTTGAACCATTTATGGCAGTATTAAATATGTTGCTTCCCACCTACAGGAGAACTGCTGCAGGAAGTATCTTCAGCCCAGCAGAAGTCCTGGTATTTCTCTCTTGAACTTTCTCTTTGCCTCATGCAGACAATAGTGTACAATAAAACTGTTGCAAAACTGTGAAATCACAATAAACCAACCCAAACTACCAGAGCAAACAGACTTCTATTCCAGTGATGCCAGGACTCTCTGCAGCCTCAAGGATGGGACTGACTGCGTTGAATGGGGTAGGAATTGGATCCTGACTGCAGCTCTGATGCATACAATCATGTTCTTACATTAAATGTGCTGAAAGCAGTCACTTCTTGGTACTTTGGTGAAGTCTTGAAACATGACAGTTCAATGACTTTATTTCTTCTGGACTAGAGGATATTGTCAGAAGATCAAGAATTCCTTACAATGTTAGTTGTGTTTGTCAACACAGAAATCTGCAAGACTAGGATATCTGAAATATTTGTCAAGTTACTTGTAAGATTTTAGGGCGCGGGGTCTGGCACTACACTTAAAAATATAGCAGAAAGCAGTGCTGTGATGCATCTTACCTATGTGGAGGAGTGTGTTGATTTATCCAGAAAAATTTCAGTATGCAACTATTTGGTTTTGTGCAATGCAGATAATCCTGGAGAGGCAACATCCAGCCTGTTATGCATAACCCAGCATGCTCAAGACCTTACTTGCCTACTTTATTTTGAGGTTAAGGTAAATGTCAGAATAGATCAGATGTCCTGATTTTAAAAATATATGGGACCTGAAATGAAGCCAATCATGATTCTTCTTGAAAGGCATGAGGACCTCTTTGAAAACCATGGGAGCTTGAGTTGAAGACTTGTCTGGAATGGTCTTGGAGTCCATTCTTCACCACAACTAAAATAATGAGAAAGGACAGCAAAACAGGTGAAGGCATTGAACAGAGTTTTCTTTCCTACTGTTGGAACCATGAACCATCAGAGAAGAAAGAGAGAGGGAGTGACAGAGAGGGATAACAGATGCAGAGAGCAAGTCTTGGGGCACATAGCCTTCCTGTGTCACTAACACAGAGTGCTGAGGAGAAGCACACCAGAAAGTATTAAACAGGCAGTTGCTTACATGCTGACCCAGAAGCTAAGAGAGGACAGAAGGATATGATGATGGAAACTCCAGGGGCTGTGGTTAAGAGGTGAAAGTGGTTCAAGCTGAATTAGGATGTGCAGTAAGAGAGTTGAATACAGGAACCTCTCGGGATCTCCATCACTGGATTCTGTCAGTAAAGAATTTGTGGCCAGCAAAACTGGGAGAGCATTTTGGAAGGTGCATGATGGTCCTGCCAGATCCAGTCCGTCAAAAATTGACTTTAGGGAGTATCTGCTTTAGGTCTCACCAGGTAGGTATGACCATCTGTGAAAAGGTCTGTAACAAAATTCAGTAGCTATTAGTTACAACAAAAAAGGGAAAAAACTTCCGTGCTTTCTGCCTCTGTCCAAAATACACTTGAGAGTTTTGAATAACTTTTTCTATTCCACTTCCAGATTCTTCTAGGAGAACCTCTGAACTGCATTATAATTGATTGGTTCCTTATACACACTGTGGTAAAGGTTTCATGACTAAACCATCTCTAAGTTAATAGGAATCCCTGTTCCTCCAATTTTATCCCTGTTCCTTCAACTTTTACCTGCTGCTGTTGCCAATCAAAAGTCTTGAATCCGTGTTTATTTAGCTTGGCTTATGAGAAACAAATGGAATATTTTGAAGCTAAAATTTAAAAAAGATGAGCCATGGCAAGTGGAATCTCTGATTATTCATATCTTGATCACCAATACAACCTTGACAAACAGAACTTCAGAAAACCCCAGAATGTGGATTCAGTCTAGAATTTAACCCAGCTGCTGGTACAGGGTAAATTGAAGGCAATGAAAGATACAAAAAGAAAAGGCTCCAAGATTAGAAAATTATTATGACAAACTTTTGTCTTTGAGGAATGAGAGATGAACAAATACTGCAAAAAATGTGTGCTCAAGGTTGACTAAGAAGTGAGTTACTTATTTTGAGGGAAAATAATTATGTCAGCAGAATTCCTATAGAACTTTTTAATGGAAATTAAAATTGCTGTGATGTCAACACCACCCACCTTCCCCTGGGAGATTTTCACTCTGCTGGAAGGTCCTTTTTATGTGTCCTTGTACTATGTACAATGAATCTGGTTTCTGTTGTATAAAGACCACAATATTTATTTCAAAAATGAAACAGCCTTTAAGATAATTGTGGGAGCAATTCTACAAACCTAGTTCAGATGAGATATACTGATGCTCTTAGAAAGATCCTTTCACTAGGTTTCAAATGTATGGTCAGTGTTTCTGTGAACAGAAGCCATTAATTAATTGAAAGCAGTGGCTAAACATCTTTATCTGACATGGGATTTTTGTGGGATTCATAGCTAGTCTAAATCTCACTGCATGCAAATGGGTTTCTTTTGCATATGATTTGCAAGTGGCATAACTGCTATGTGCAGACATGCTTAAAAATTCACCAGTACTAACATTCCTTCTAGACAGTAAAAATCCCAAACAATTCCAAGCACAGTTGTCTCATCAGTGCTAGTTTAAAATTCAGTACTTTCTACAGACAGTACAAAAACTAGGTGTATTTTTGCAGACATAAATCTATAAATTTCTATTACAATTCAAAGACTTTAATTATTTTCAAATATTGATGAAAAATATCCATCAAATAAGGTGGAACAATATTGTTGAAAATGTGAAGATTTTCAATGTGATCCATAAGTAACATTTATTTTAATCTTTCCTATCAAATTTTTAAAGAATCAGAATTATCAGAAAATTCTTGCCAATCTCTGAGTATTTTGTTGTTATGAATTCAATCAGTAAAGTTGTTTGTTTTATTTAAGAATGCAAAAATGCAGAACTTCATCATACTTCCACAGGACTGCTTCTTTTAAATTGTAAAATCACACCGTTCACTGATATGCTTTTAAAGATAATTACAGTTGTAATAAATGTAATGAAACTTGCCAGCAACCTTCTGTTATGTCAGTATGTCAGTTCTTTGACTAAACCACCAGTCCTATTCATTTTAAACTTCAAATGTCAAATAAAGAGGGTGTTATGAGCTGGCTATAATATGTTTTTCATGTAAAGGTAATTTTTATACCACAATATTTACTGCTTGAGTAAAATAATTCAAATACATTTCAAAATTGCAAAATGCAATTTCAAAGTTTTGTGTTCTTTGTTCCTTGTGTGTAAAGCAAAAAAAGCTTTTCCATTCCACTGTGCCCTCAGTAGGGGTAAATAAATCAAGAAAACTTTGAATGCCATCAAATCTTTAGGGTGTATAACTGTTGTATTCCATTTATTGGTAGGTGCCAGAAGTGGGATCCTAACTTTTAGAATTGACTTGTGATTTTCATGTGGCTATTCTCTGTCTTTCAGAATGGAGAATTCTTTGTCAGAAGAGAATAATTTGACAGGGAAGAGAGATGTCAAACTTGGCTTTCTGTATCATCATCATCAGAAGGGTTTGATGTGTTATTGATTGAATTTATATGGGATTTACTGGGAAATGAAACTTTCTGTCAAAGGCACAACAGCAGGTGATCTCAAGTCGTGTAAGTCACTATTGGCAGAAAGTAACTTTCCTTAATTCTTGGGCTTCGCAAGCATGTTTCTAACTTGTGGCAAAAAAAAAGTTCAGGGCCATACAATACCAAAGACCCTGCTCATACTCAGACATACTTTCATGGAAAAATACTCCTAAAAATGCACTGGTATTAAATCTAAGACAAATGTCTGATGGCAGATGGATAGAGGTATTGATAAAGGTAGGCTGCTAGAAGCTAGGTCTGAAACGATTCTGACATTGTTTTAATTTCCTGCCCTGGCCTAAATAATCTCTCCTTTTCCTTTCTCTTCTTCTTTTGTCCCAAATATCTCATGTACATGGATTTTACATCAACATAATTGGCTTTGGTGGCCTAAGCTCTCTGGTGGCTGTAAATTTAGTTCAAGATTTATGAGGTTGCAATTGAGATTAGAAACTGGATTTGAGAACAGCATATATCATGCAGAGATATGAATGGATTAATTTCTCAAGAAAATTAGATGGGTGAATTGAAAGTGTTTTCTTCTGCTAGAGTAATAGAAAAGGGGGTTGGTATTCTCAGTCAAAATTATGGCCTCTGAATCAAATCTTTAATATATTTTTCAATACATGATAATTTTATCTGTCATCACTATCAAATAACTGTAATGTTATTCACTTAACATCACTCTAGAAACAACTTAACTAATGTCTCTGACAGAGAATTCATCTTCTGTTATTTCTCCAGCTGTATTTTCCTTCTTACAATCCCCAAAATGACTCTAGCACTGACTCCTCCTTCTAAATTACAATATCCAAACAATTTAAATTAGTATGTCATGAGATTGGAGTCGTTTTGTATTTGACCTAATTATTAAAATTACTTTCTGCAAACTAATGGCATAATTACTCTTATAATTAGTAAAATAAAGAATCTGTAACTGCTCAGACTGGGAGCAGCTGATATGATCAAGCTTTAAATTGAAAAAATCCAAAATTTTCTTGCCCGTCGTCTGTAGCTCAGTACATTTCAAAGGGAAGGCTGATACATGCCTGCAATGACTGTGTTTAAACAACTAAATCTTGTCTCCACCTTAGCATTTGATTCATTACTCACGGATGAACCTTTGTCCCTACTTGCCTATTACTGGGAAAACAGACAGCAGTGTCTACTACAGATACCAAAACATACTTGCCGTGGCAGTAGTGATACTGCCCTGTGATGAAACAGGAATGGGAGGCTGAGTGAATCTGAAAAAAGGGCTCAAGGTAGAGGCTGACCTTGCCAGAGTGTAGCTCTGCTAAGCTCACTGCCCTGCAGAGCCCTAAGGCATCCATGTCAGGCATCGCTTCCATCACCACTGCAATTTGTTATGGGTGTAAAGCTGGGACCAGGGGGATTAGGAATCTTTTCTGGCTATTTTTCTCTCTCCTTGTTCCTTTCACTTTCTGTACCATCAGAGGGCTGCCCACCTTGCTGATGCTCACTGGAACATTCTTGAAGAAAAACACCCTGGGATATACTGTTTGGAATACGATCTACATATACTGAGTGCAGATTATGCCCTTTCGTACAGTTTCCCTCCTGTGAAAATATTTTTGGCTAGTCCAGCTGGAGGTGACACAGGCATGTTTGTCTCTCCCATTAGACCTTCTAGGGAAAAGTACATATCCATTTTACTTACAGTGTATTACGCCCGTTCTAGAAAACCTTTAATGATTATTTGTAGTACAATGCAATACATGGACTTTTTTATTATTGGATGAATGGTGGAACCTCCTTCTGCCTGAACTGCATTTCTAACCTTTTATGTTGTTAAGCAGCCAGTGAGATCTTTATATCTCTTATTTTGATGCTAAAGATCTGGAAAGCTTCAGGTGGATGGTATTGTGTTTTACTGAAGTTTTTTCTTGATTTGCAGCCCCAGAATGACAGAAAATGTATTTTGAATGTTCATTTATGTTTCAGCAGATAAGAAGAACATCAAGACATTGCATCAGTGTTCAATCAGAGTAAACGGAATGACTGCTCATAAATATTCTAGTGTGTTAATATTTTGGGCTCAATACTCACTTATCATGAAAGCTATATGCATCTTTGCTTTGAACACATGACCAGACAAATGCATAACGAGTGACATGGAATTATACTGTACTCTACAGAAGTATCCTACACATCTCAATTTGTACTTAAATGCAAAATGCAAAATGCAAAAAGGATATAAATTCATCAAATGAGGGAAAATTCTTTAAATGCACTTTATTTTCTGTTAATAATACAGAAAATATTTTCCAAAAGGGTGTATGTAACTCAAAATGGTCTTAGATCCTTGTAAATCCCCAATACAGCTTTTTCTCCTGTAGCTGATTTCATTCAAACATAAAATGACTGACAAATGAGATGTTTTACCCACATTATCATTTAAAGGAAGAATGAATAACAAATGTACAATTAAGTTGCTGTTCTGCATTTTCTTTTCATACTGACATCTTGAATAACACATACAAAGTTAAATGTTTCTCAAAATTTAAATGATGAAGGAATTGTTGCCCTAATTATTAATTAAAATACTTTCTACATCCAAAATATGCAACAGAAGATGTTGAGGCCTGGACCATCATAAAATAGGCATGAAATTCTCTTACACACAAAAGCTAAGATGGGCTGCCATGACTCTGAGTGAAGATGGGAGTCTCCAAAGTATACAAAAATACTTGAGTTTGAACAGACCAGACAGGGTAGGTTGGTTCTCCAGCACAGAACAAGGCAGTGATTGGAAGAGCAGTGAGGACACAAGTTGCTTGCCTTCCAAGGTCCTGTGTAGCCATCACAAGAGTAATACGCCCTAAAAAATTATTTATGTTTAGTGCTAATGAGTCATCCTTTGCTATGAGGACTTGGATCTTGACCACGTGTGACTACTAAAATTTGCCCTTGGTGGTTTTTGTAAAGATGAAAAACTATGTGCACAAAGATATCTCCCTGAACTGTACCATGGAATTCCATTAATTTTAGCCTTTTCTGTAAATTGGTTCATCTCTGAAATGAGGGCAGGCCATTCATGCATTGGCCTGAGTTTAGCCATTGTAAAGTAGATATATCTGCTGCATTTTCATTAATTCACTGGGTATATGACATATTTAAAATAGAAAACATGACTGAAATAGATGCTAAATTTCTACACAGAGTGAGATTTGTATTTTTCGGAGCAAATTACAATGGAGATATACCTGGAAAAGAGAGCTTTGTCATATTTGCTGTTGTGCTTAACACCTTAGGCACATTTGGTTTTGCTGCATTAAGCTAAATTAAAATCCTACATAAATGCCTAATCACATAATACACTTGTAAACTCAAAATGTACGAGTTTTATTTCATGTTGTTGCATAATGTTAAAAATGACCATTGATCTTAGGTGTTGGATTGTAACACTTTACAGTATCCAAAGAGAGTTCACTTGGGACTGCAGTACAGCATTAGCTTATCAGAGACAAGTACAAATGTTTTCACTAAGAGGGTAGCCCTTAAAGTCAGGCGTGGAAGTAAAATTTAATAAGCAAAATAAAGCAAAGACTATAGCAGTCTTTTTTTTAAAACAAAATCCAGGCAGCTTTTTCAAGAGGCCATCAAAGCTATAGGTACTCCTTTTTAAACTATCTTGAACTTTAGACTTTTAATTAAGATCAATCTCACTGATTGCAGTAATAAAGTGAAAGGAAGACAAATAGCACTTAAATAACAGTGTTTCCGACTTCCAACTGGAGCAGTAAATACATATAAACAGCATACTAAAACTGCAGATACTAGACATGTTCTGATGTCAGGTAATGCTTAAGACCTATTCCTTCAAGAACTTGCTGTGAAGGTTAGGAAACATGCCACTGCCCATCCTGTTCCATGCCACCTTCACTCTCTGCTCCAGGCTATATGTTTCCAGGAATATGTACGTATGTGAATAAGATACATCAGTCCTTTTCCCCAAAAGACTTGTGGGTTTTAGCTTTAAACAAGATTTAAGCAATTGTTATACTGCAGGCATGAAGAAGCCATATTTTTGAGGTTCCCTAGCAATAAGATTAAGTGAGCTTTTATAACTAGGACAATAATGTTTGTTTTACATGGTCTTTTTACAGCATCTTTCCCTTGACAGCTGAACATTTCCAATGATTTAAAATGGATCTCATGCTTTCTTTCCTTCCTATCCTCTTTCATTTTCAACAAAGAAGTCCCTTGTTGTTTCTGTTCCTGTTTCTCTCTGCATGTAAGCGGGTGGAAATGTTGTGTGCCTCAAACCTGTCAGAAAAGTTCATGTCATCAAGAGGATGTTGACATTTTGATCCCAAAGAGACTGCATCTCCAGTCATGTCTTGCAGAAAGGAGGCCCATTGTCTGTGACCAGCTCCTGCACATCTCCCCACTCAGGGTATTCCTTCTGTTCCTCTAAAGCTGAATTTAGAACAGTTCACCTGGGAAAATACAGTCACAAAATGGTGAGTTACTCTAGCTGCCCCAAGCCATTAAAACAGAACGTTTCAGTATCTTCCTAAAAATGCTTCAAGCTTCCCATGCATGACTCTGCTATGTAAAAGAGAGACCTTATGAACTCTATTAAGTAAAAGAGTGGTGTCATGACCTATGCAATGGCCAGATACAGCATCACCATTTGCTTCCAAGGGAGCCAAAGAGCCATGCAGAGCTGCTGTTACTAGGCAAGGGTGGTAAGGATAGGTAGGCAAGGGACAAGAGCCAGGGAGAATTACTGACAGTTCTCTTTCAGGTGTTATTAATGAGAAATTAATTGGTGGCTTCAGGTATAGCATACCACACTTTTTTCCGCCTAGTGCAATCCCTCGAGTAGATTACATTTTAAACTCAGTACCTTGAATCCTCTTCAGGGTATAGAATAGAATTTCAGAGGCTATTGAAACAAAGTTTGCTAGTTTTAAAAATATTCTGTTTTGTAACCACTAGGGAAGAAATCAACTCTTTCCAAATGGAAAATGTATGCAATTTTCCTTTCGAAAGTTATTTCAAATAATGGAATTATTCAGAGCATTATAACAAAGAGTTAAAAATCCAGAACATTTATTCACAATGAAAGATAATGAAAACCAAAGAATATGGGCAGAGAGTAGGGCACGGTATTCCTCTCCCCATCCTGTGGACATAAAAGACTCTAGGTAGCAAAGGCTGATGGTCTCACTGCTGTCCTTTCTTAATCAAATCAGAATGAGTTTTTTGTACTACTTTTTTCCATCTCCAGATTTGTTTAAAGCCACACAAGGAAGACTTTGCACAGGAGTTTTTGGTAACTTATAGCTTCTATAGGTCTTGGAGAAGTGAAAGCTTCCAAACATGGCAGAGGAGATAGGATGAGTTTGGTATCACTGTGAGTGCTTTCTGAGCATTCTTATCAAACACACCCTGACTGGTCTTGTAAGCTGCAGCATGCAGGGCACCAGAATTGTTATCATGTGGTTCAGAAACAGAGAGAAACTGAGCTCTCTTACTATACCTTTTCCCTTTTGAATTTCTCATTAGTTTTGCATGTAGAAAAATATGTTAAAAAAAGAGAATATATTTAATTATAGATGTATTTAACTGACACTTAATAGTTTGCATAGAAAGAACACTTCCACCTCAGTCTAAAAGGTATGTTAAATGCACAGTTCACTTCCACTACTTCAAAATCTGCTGGCAGTTGAGTGTTTAAAATGTACCTTTGTCACTCATACAGATGGAGTTTTGCATTAGCAGTGATGTATTTAAAAATGCATAGGCAGCTCTGGCTCTACACAAGTTTGCCAGGAACTGAAGGTTTGGACATATGAACTTTCCTCCCTATCCACGTGGAGAGCAAATCCCATCTTCCCAATGGAAGGATCAGGCAAAAATTCCATAAGCACAATCTCACGTATACCCTGTGCAGAAATAATCCACAGAGAGGACTGTTTGGCTCTCGCTGCACTCTTAGCTGGTCAATCACAATAGCGCCAAAGATTTCTTGCCAACTCTCACACACTTCTCTGACACAGTTTCTTTCACATTCTTGCTCATTTTCCTCTTATCTTCTATCTAAAAAACCTTAAGGAAACTCACAGAGGGGAAAAAAACTTTCAGTATTTATTTAAATAACATTAAAGCAAGGGTGTAAAATGCCAAGCCTGGACTGCAGCTTCAACAAGGCAAAAGACTATTTAAGACAGCTGGGAAAGTCTCAGCAGTTCTTCAATTCAGTTCCCAGCTGTCTTACAGTGTCCCTTCCAAACTAACTGCGATTCACCCCTCATTTTCTAGCTCCTCAGAAGTCCTCTGTCACACTACCACAGGATCACAGAGAGGTCTATAAAAAAATGTATTTTTAAACATATTATCATAGATTTGTTCATTCATATTTAATTACTATTCAAAGTAGCAGCTAAATTATCCTTGACTACTTTCCATCTTGTAATCACCCCATGCTTTGCAGACTCTGGCTGTAAGTTCGACAGAAAAAGGGATCAGTTCAAAAAGCTTCTCCTACTGATTTGAAAACTGGATTGCCTTTATTTGGTTTCATATTGCGTCAGAGAAAGCCCTTTGAAGTCTGTGGTGCAAACCTGATTTCAGCTGGTATGAGAGCACTTTTGAGACACCTTTGATGATCAGAACTCTTCCTCCTGCCCCTTGCAAGAGCCAGGGGTCTGATCTCAGGCATTTGACTACCTTGGCCATCCTTCTCTTCAGACTGAAAGCTCAGCTCAGGTATGGTGTTTCATGTGGCTGTGGTGTGTCCACTGAGCTGCATTCCAGGGCAGTGGAGTGCTTCCATACAATGATGATGAGGATAGAAAGGGTGGGTCCTGAAGATCAGATCATCGCAGTCTATAAACAATGCACACAAAGCTCTCAACGCCCCAACCCATGCATAAACTCTTGCTTCTGGAACAAATGACCCCTTCAGGGAATGATGCTGTGGAGGAGGGATATGAAGTGTGCAGGGTCTGGGCTGGCCAGGACCTGGGCTTGTAATAAAGATGCTTTTGCAACATTAATATATGCCTGTTTTCTTGCCAGCTTTGAAGAGTGCCAAAATTTGGCCCTAAACATTTAATGAAACCATTGAGATTTAGAATCAGACAAAGCAGAAAAGAAAATAGGAAAGAGAGGAGGGAAGAGGAAGAGAGAAAACTGTACAAAAGGCATCTGATTAAACCAGTGATAATTACTGATATTGTTCCTCTCTGAGCTAGGATCACACTTCAAAATAAAAAGTGGAAGATAATTTTGTTAATAATTTTAATCAGCTTCCTTTTCATGAAGGATCAGAGAACACTAATAGGCAGCTTTCTGAACGACAGATGATTTGTAACACCATCAACTCAATAACTGAAACAAGACACCTATTCTCTCTTCTATTTTTCTGAAGTAACGGGTTCCTCCATTGGAGGAAAAATAGAGAGACATTGAAAAGCCTTGATTTGACCTAAATGAAATATATTCTATTCTAGTAGATGCTTTATCCTGCAGTTTATTTTTCTCTCTCCCCACAATGAGCACAACTGTGTTGTCCTGTTCGTTTTCAATCTTTGTTCCCTTTCCTGATACCAGGTTGAAGCCAGGCTGGCTTAAGCAGTGCAGGGTATTATCTGAGAGGAATTTCGAGTTTCCTTGGCAACAAGGCCCAAAAGAAACTCAGTAAGGCACATTTTTTTGAGTGAGCACATTTTGTTTTCCCTTTAACCATTCTTGGTGAGCATCGAGGAGAGAAGAGCTGGTTAGGTTCAGATTAATCAGGTAAATGGTGGTAAATGGCAAGGGGTAATGTTTTGACTCAGTTCTGAATCTGGCAAACAACGTGAAGCAGCCACTGCTGTTAGCATCCCTGCTGTTTGCCTAGCAAGTATCAATAATCTTTATACCTAACAAGATCTGAAAAATGAGTGATTACAGTAATTACATGATCTGCATGATTTGATTTAACTTTTATATAGGAACTAATGCCTCCTAGCTTTAAAGGCTACATGACTTATATTAGTGGGGCTTATATAATTGCTTCCTGCACTGTCTTCTGTTATTGAGAAAAGTCATGTAATGCCATTGCAGATGTGCTACCAGCTTGGAGTAAACATGGTACTCTAAATCATGCACAGTAGAATAAATCATACTCCTGACATTATGTTAATGCTTTGCAAATCTTTGCATTTGTTTTTCTCTGGAGTTGGAGGAAACACAGTAGGAAGCAATGTTGTGAAATCCTGAAGAATTTCATTGTCAGTAGAACTGCTTGAGAAATTATGCTCCTCCTCTTTCAGTATGAAAGGAAACATTAATTTGTTTAAATTTTGGGTTTTTTTAAAAAAATTCATTGGAAACATAAATGTTCCATTTTCTCATTGAAACTTCCTACGTGGAAAACAGTTCTTGTTTCTTTCACTTCATTTTTCAGTTCAAACACCTTGGAAAAACCCCCCAGAAACAATACACTAAACATCCATAATAATCAACCAATGGTAGCTTCTGTTTGTAAGAAGAGTTCCCTCTCTTTCTTTCTGCTACTGCCATCCCAGTTATTTCTCTGTTTTCTACTACAGCAAATTTTGGAAAACAATGTTTTTCTAGTTGCTGAATGCAGTTTGGAATAGTAGTTGTTATTCTCTTTCAACCATATGCAAATTTGTTTTCCAGATCAGATTCCACAAGATAATCCCTTTTTTTGTTTGTTGGGGGGGGGTGGGGGGGTGGGAATGTTTGTAATTGAAAACTTAATGGAACAAAATCCTTTTGTGTAAACTTTCCAGCACTGGTGTCAGACAGAGGCAGGGGTTCTTTTGTTTATCTTAAAGCATGAGCAAAGTTTCATCCATCTTTCTAGAGGTTCTCATGGCTTAAAAGCAGAACTAAAATAAAGTAATGGACTACCCCAGCTTTTCCTTTAAATTCTCATCAGAGCTATTATACTTGACACTGAGGCAAAATTTTGGCTTTGCAGTCTGTGCTTTTCTATCTCAGAATGTGAGGACTGGGAGACAAAATTCCTATTCCTTCTTGGCCCCTCTGTGAAATTTGATTGTTTTCACTCAGTTTGAATTCTTTGGCGTTTGAAGAATCTTACTAATATTACTGTATTATAAAACTGGGGACTCTGCTGAATGGGTTAACTGTCTCGTGCCTTGTGGAGTGTCCCACCACTGAGTGTACTTCCCAGAACATGCTGCTTCCTGGCATTGTTGCTCCTGTTGTGGATATGGGGAGATGAGCTTCATGACTATTAGCAGAGGCTGCACAATGTATTTTGTGTGTGTCTAATAATAGTAGGCAATTGCTGTTATATAATTTTTATTTTTCTATTTTTCTAGTGATCATTTATCCAAATGCAAAAAATTGGCATATTTTGTAGTTGCTGAGACATAGCACAATTGTAGCTCATTCAGCACTAGAGATTGCTTAGATGATGCCCAGATGCCTATTTTTATAGCAAATATTTTTATTACATTTCAGATCCTTGTCCCAGGAGTTTTTGCTGGACTAAAAAACTGATCTGCCTCAGGTCAGAGCCTGATATATCCTATTAAGGACACTCGGCTAAAGAGAATACTTCTCGCTGACACAGAGGCTTAACAGATTAATGAATTAGTCTGTAATACCTTCTCCTTCTAAGGGCTGGTTCAAGTTCTGCTGCTGTTACTTTGATTAGCACTATCTCCTCTGGTGCTGAGCCAGGCAATTCTGTATATTGACTGTGCTGCTTTGAGAGAAGCAGAGAAAGAGTCCTGCCCTATGACGTTTGCATCTACCCAAAAGTAAAATTGTAAACATAACCAAAAGAGTTGCATTCTGGAAGGAAAAAGGGAGTTGTTAATGGTGTGGAACAACTGATGTTGCATCCAGCCCATCCTTCTTCCTTTAAATATATAACATTGCTAGTATAAGTTGTTGAATATACTTTATATCAGCAATAATAATTTGAAAGCTGGCCCTTTCATGGCATTATTGATATTACAATCCACAGTGGTTTATGTTATTAACTGCCCTCTGTTTACCTCAGGTTGTTAATCAGAGAGCCAGCCATTAAGTCCTGGCAACACATGATTTCTCTAGGATTATTGCTAACATTTCTGCTGCAGTCAGGAGGGTTTTTCTGGCTTACCTCAGCGACGAGGAAGTCTGTAGCTGATCAAATGTGCATTTGCATGCAACTGTCACTGCAGCTGATGGGAATTAATATGAAAGGTAAAATCTAATAAAGAAAATGTTACTTAAAACCCACTCTTCAGTCCAATACTAAATATTGAAAAAAACCACCTCAGGATTGTGGAGTACACAGCTCTGATTATGACTGACCTACTCAAGATTATAAATGGCAAGCTGGGCAATATAATATCCCATTCTGCTTCACTTGAATTGTCATCTTTAATTAAAGAATTTCTATGTTCCACATGACATTTCTCAGCAAAATTTCTCTCATAGTCTTGAGGAGGGGAGGGAGAGAAAGACTGGGAGCAATGTTTTGGCTGTCTACTTGCTGTTTTCCCCATACAGACATAAGTGGTCAGTGCTGCAGTATTTAGGGATTGGCCCAAGCAATTCTCTTGTGCATTAGCTGATCTTAGCTCCAGTGCCAGGATTTTGTGAATGTTTTAAGCAGACCTCCACTAAGGAGGCCGTCTGTGCCCTGTACTATCACTCTGAAAAACAGTCATTCTGGCTCTGAAAGCAGGATGTTATTGAGAGATTTTGTATTTGTTTGCTGGGATGTGACCTGCTGTGATTAATTTTGGGCCATAATAACAATCATTCAATAAGATAATTCAGAATCACAGAATAGGCTTAGCTAGAAGGGACCGCAAGGATCATCAAGTCCAACTCCAGCCCTGCACAGCGCCATCCCCAAGAGTCACACCATGTCCCTGAGAGCATTGTCCTAATGCTTCTTGAACTCTGTCAAGCTTGGTGCTGTGACCACTTCCCTGGGGAGCTGTTCTAGTGCCCAACCACCCTCTGTGTGAGGAGTCTTTTCCTAATATCCAACCTAAATCTCCCCTGACACAACTTCAGGCCATTCCCTTGGGTCCTGCCACTGGTCACCAGACAGAGAAGAGATCAGTGCCTGCCTCTCCTCTTCCCCTCACAAGGAAGTCTCTTTGCATGCCTAGAGTTCTGTTAAGCAATGTATCAGGAGCCTTTTACCTGAGTAGTGTTTTTGGGAAACCCTGTCCAGTGTGTGGAGACATCTCAAATGCCTTTGTCATATAGTTTCAGGTGGAAATGGTGTAATGAACTGTGAGTGTGCTCCTGGTAATTCCTGATCTCCTATCAGAGACATTTTGAAGTTCAGAGAAGAAATATCTTTGTATTTCAGTCCTGTGTGGAGCTTGCAGGGCTGAATATGCTCAGAGCAAGCCTTTCTTACTCATGTTGTGTAAGACGATGGTGGTTCCTGCTGTCACATCCATGAATCAGTTATTGGGTGAGTCATCTACGACTTTGGTTCCCTGGGGCCTACTTGCCCTGGGGGCCCTCCAGACACACCATCAATGACTCTATTTCCCACAGCAAGGCTGCCCTCAGTGCAGGTGAAACAGGGTCCACCCCTCATGTTGATCAGCCATGATATAGGAATACATTAGATATGAGCATTAACAAAATAAATCACAGAGATGTAATGAACTTTCCCCAGTGCCCACTTACCTCTGAATTCTTCTATTTCTTTACTATTAATTAAGACAATTAAAAAAAAAAAAAACAAACCAAAAACCAAAAAACAAAACCCACAAAAACCCCCACCAAACTAAACCAAAGACTAAAACCCCCAGTTGCATCTACATTAAACATGGAAGAATCTCTTCCATTGCACCATGTGGGAACCCTAAAAACCCCCTCAGGGAAACTTCCAGGCTTTGCCCTGGGAAGATTTATCATAGGGTTCTGTGCCTAGGCTGAAAGAGAATATTTCCTTCATGGTGCCTTGCAAAACTACTGCCAATCTAACCTGGATTGCTTCCCTGATTGGTAACTTAACCCTGCCCTCCCCAGTTGTTCATCCCTCATACCCCTCTATAGGTTGCCCTGCCTCTGCACTGCCCCAGTGCCCTCAGGACCACTGACCCCTTACTTAACCCCAGAGCAGCACCTGGTCTGGGTCTGCTGTTCCCAGTCCTTTCAGCATGCTGAAATAAACCTTGCTGGAAAATATCATACAGGAGGCCCTTCCTGTCTTTCCTCTGCTGAGGTGTGTGTGTGCATGGACTTGAAATGGCTGTGCTTGTGACCTGCCCTGAGTGGCTTCTGAAGGAGGCACTTGGAGAAGGGAGCAGCAGCATCCTGCCACAATGCTACAGCATCAGTCAATCCATATCACTAAAATTTTCTTATAGAAATCAGTCAAGTCACAATCTGAAAGAAGATTATGAAAGACAGCAGAATATGACTCTGATGTAAAATACTCCAGTGAGAGGAACCCTGGCTTTTCCCAGGAGTGGTGTGACTGATGGCAATGTAAGGTCATACTCTTTTTTTGCTTGGAGGAAGACATGGCTGTATTTTAAAAGGATGAAGCTTTGGTGTAACTTTGCTTCAGTAGAAGTCAAATCATAATTATATTTGTGAAGCATAAGAGTGAGCAAGGGGTGGGAACATCTGTCATATGGAGAGAGGCTTAAGGAGCTGAGACTGTACAGCATTGAGAAAAGAAATCTTGGGGGATCTTACCTATGTGTATAAAGACCTAACAGGGAATGGAGGTGGGCTGAAGATGTAGCCAAGCTCTTTCCAGTGATGCACAGTGACAGGACAAGAGGTAATTTGGCACAGCTGAAAAAAGCAAGGAACTACATTCAAATGAAAGAAAAAAGCTTTTTCTCTGTGGCAGTTGGACACAGGAACATAATACAATATTTATGTCCAGAGAGATTGTAAAGGTGTTCAGAAGCCATCTGGGGATGGTCCATAAGCACCCTGCTTTAGCTCATACTACTCAGCAGGAATGTTAAATGATGCAATCTCCTGAAATAATTAACCAGACTCAAAGATTCTATAATTCTGTCATCTTAAACTGTGATTATAGGATATAAGTTCATATTTTCAATTATTTTACACATTTATGCATTGTTATATTGCAGTAAACTGCATACGGATAGGCTTTTGATTTCCAAAAATGTTTATGTATTCATAGATACTTTATTTACAGTTAGTTACCTTTTATTTAGTTATACTTATTACATACTTTTATATAGAGCTGCAATTTTTTAGACATATCTGAATGTACAAAACCTCAACATAAAATTAGTCTTAGCTAATTAAAAAATTCCCTAAAATTTTGGTCTCTTTCTTTCACTAGCACTTTAAAACCAGTTTTTCAAATAAACAAAACATTATGTTCTCCTCCTAAGGAGCCATTCTTCTATGCTTCACATGCCTTTTTTTTTTTTTTT